>VXAX01000611.1:54027-182438 GCA_013399835.1 Leptocoma aspasia | reverse complement strand
TGATCCCGGTGCTGATCCCGGTGCTGATGCCGGCGCTGATCCCAGCGCTGGTCCCGGTGCTGATCCCGGTGCTGACCGGCGCCGCGGCTGGGCGGGTGAGCGGGGCCGGGCGGGGGCAGGGGCGCTGCTCCAGGGGTGCTGGGAGCGCTGCACAGCGGGAGCGCAGCGGGGAAAACGGGCCGGGCATCACCTGATGATGCCGCTCTGGAGGTGCGGGGCGAGCGGGCAGCGTCTCATTGCTGTATGTGCGGTCCATTTGTCACTTCTCCGCCCCTTGTCGCCTGTCTGTCCCTTGTTATGTCCCTTGTCTCCTGCCCCTTGTCACCTGTACGTCCCTTGTCACCTCTGTGCCTCTGGGCTTGGGCTGGATTCACTGTGATCTCTACAGCAACCTCAAGTCCCGCTCTTATAACTTCATAGCTCAGCCTTTGTCTATGTTGTTGTTACTTCTTGTTGTTACTTGGCTTCCCAAAGGAATGGCTAATCATTTTTTCTGGATTTTTATGGGAAATAGATTGATTTTGCTTATTTGATAGGCTTATTTGAATGTTTGTGAAAACCGTGGTGAGTGTCCTGGCAAGTGCAGAGTGTAAACTCGTGTCTGTATTACATTGTTTACACAGGAAGAACTTGTTGTGCTCCGTTGGTTCCCTAGAACTCTTTCCTATTTAAATAGAAAAGCCTTTTAATTTACAGCAAAGATCTGATGTGCTGCAGCTGTTCCTGTTCTCCTTCATTGCAGCGGGGACTGTCCTATTCCATATTCAGCTGTACGACTATTTGTTGTAACTGTGTTAGCCAAAGAGCTCAATGGGATCTGTTTGCCTTTGACTCAGTGTTTTCTGCACTGGTGTATTAATAGCATTCTTCTGTCTGATTTTAAAATGTTCAGGATTGTGAAGATAAATATGGAAATGTTGCTGAGATGTCCAGGTCATTCTCATGGGATATTTATGTTATTTACATGTTTATTTAATCATAGGAATTTAGGCTGGGTAAGACAAAGGTTCAGTGAAATCAGGTGAGGATGTCAGAATGTGTATTGAACCTGGAATAACACAAGGGTCTTTTAAGGAGTACTGGTGCTATAGTGAGCTGATAATATATTAAAATAATTATTTTAACTGTTTCGCACTATTTTTTAATTCAGCTCTGATTTTAAGGTGAGAGTGTTTTGAACCTGATTTACTGGACTCCTTGCAGTGGATACGATAAAGCAGATAGAGAAGGGAGAGTCTCAGAATTGTAGCAGAACTGATCACCAGAATTTAAGTTTGTCATGCTTTGTGCTGAACAAGGGGCTTTGGTTCAAAAGGAATTAGCTCTTCTCTCACTCTAAATGTGACTAAAACATAAAATGATGGAAATAATGACAGAAACTTTCAGCATCACTTTTTGCACTGTGACAAAATAAGGAAAAGCCTATATGTAAAGTTAGATAAACAAATACAGTAGTTTTGGAAATACTACACCTGCCACAGAGCTGGAAAAAACCCCATGCCTGTTATATCAAATTTTAACAGCGTTTTGTTAAAGAAAACTTACTTTATTTTTGAGGGAGACAAACTGGCAAAGAATAGTTCTTGAGTGACAGTACTTTTTGGTTTTTTTCTCATTAATCTGGAAGTCTCTGAAAGTTCTCAGCCTCAGTCCCTGTGTTAGACACAGGAACTGAACATTATTTTTGCCATTTTGAACAACTGAGTCACCAAGGTTGTCAGAAATAGCCTGACGTTTCCAAACAGAAGAGCTGGTGAAATGTGTATGTTTTTCCAAATACATATATAATAAAATATACCTCGTCTTCCTACAAACTTGGACTTCTATAATTTTTGCGTGTTGTGAACAGCTTCCATATTCTGTGCATCCCCCTGCTTTCTCCTTCTGGGAAGATGTTTTCATATTCTGGTGGTCAGTGGCAATGAAGTAGAATTCCTGGCACTAAGCAAAGAGACACTTTTCTCGGGGAGGGGGGATGTTGAACTGCAAATCTGTTGGTGTGTGGCCTGCTTTACAGAAGTAAAATGCAATACAGGATGGGAGAATAATTCACATAATGGACCATAATCTTTGAGAGAGATGTGCAGCATAGCACCTTTGAAAGAAACTTGATTGTTTGAGTAAAGTTGGTACAGCCTGATACAACTCCAGCTGCTTTGCGAGACACTGTGATCTGGTAACTAAACTTCAACAGAATTTTTTTTTAAATGAGGAGTTGAAATATTTTAAACAGGATTCTGTTTTTTCCTGCCTCCAGTAGGTCTGATAGCTCAAAAAATAGTGTCTCTGTACCTCAAGTCTTTTCCATAGGAAAGGATTTTACAACAGAGACCTCAGTGACTTCATTGTGGTTTCACATGCATAAAGAACATTGTACACAGATGTAGTTCCTCTTCAGACTCCTCTGACTGACAGCTCAAGTTTGAAGGCAAATGTGTGAAAAGGAGACCAATAGAATTGTAGACATATGCGTTAGGATTAAAATATATGCTTAAATATCTTTGTTTAAATGGCCTTGAGTGAAAATGAATGTTATACGAATGGGTTTAATAGATTCATCCATTATATTAGCATGTTTTATTTTTATTATTTAAGATACTTACATTTAATTACACATAAAGTCCTTTCTGTTGGTGTGGAAATTGCTGTTAGCCCACTTCTCTCCAGGGACAAATTAGGTCACCTGTATAGTGATCTCTGTAGTGCAAAATGGAAAATGATTCAAACAATGCAGGAACTCCAGAGAGTCTGGAGTCACTGACTTTGTGTATGTAACTTCTTAGTTATTGCTTAATGAAGAAGCATTGCAAGAATCTCCCTAGTGAGTTATGAAGTCAAAGACAAGCATAGTTTACCTATTTCTATGCCAAAATGTATTGCTTAATTTGATGTGCATAGAGCTAGACTAAATTTCATGTTTAAGAATGTTTGGGCCACTACTGATAGACAGATGAGGCATTTTATTTTTTCTTGTACTTGTTAAATTAAATGAAGTCTTCTGAAGTCTTAATTTTGTCCATATAAATTTCTTTTAAATCAGCTGCCATTAGACACTGCTACCTAAACTGAGAAGCACTAAGGCTGTAATGCAAAATGTGCAGCATCAGGTTAGTTTCCCTTCACACAATCTGTTTGTAGAACACTGAATCACAGTAAAAACAGGATAAAATAAGGACTTGAGAGAGATACAAACAGTAGCAAAATGCAAAGATTGTGAAATAGAATCTGGCCTCTACTCATCAGTCATGTAGCCCAAAGAAGCCAATAGATCTGGATGCTAGACAGAAATCTTACATGGCCCAACTCAGACTTTAGGATTGGTGACATTGCTAAAAAACTGGGGTCTCGTAGCAAAGAAATCCAGAAGAGTTTTAAAACTAGTAAAAGGCCTACACTTCCTCTGACAGATTTGACTGCTTTGATTAAACTAGTTTATGTTGAGAGTAGCTACTAAATGAATTGAATCCTTCCAGGGTAAACCAAGCTGAGCATGTGCGTAAGGCTCTGTGTGTGTAAATTGTATCTAAGCCAGTCACAACTCCCTTTTAGTTTCCCATAATGTTCTTTGAGGACATTTGGGAAGAAATTGTCAATTGTAAGTCACTGATAGCCACACCTCATCAGATAAAATTTCAGGGAGATTGTATCAGACAGTAGAGAGATCCTTCCAAGCACAACTTCAGAGAAACAGATGTGAACCCAGCAATTGACAGATTTTCCTGTGTCTGAAGCTCACAGGGCAGGATTTACAATAGACAGGGAAGAGCATGAGCATTCCTTTTCTTGCCAGGAAGCCACACCAGAAGAGTAATTTGTGATGTGGTTTATTGTATTTCTCCTTTTCCCCCTGTGTCTGCTCTTGCAGTGAAGTTTTGTGTTTTGAAGAGGCTCTCAACTGCTTGTTTTAATGAAGTTGATCATAGTGACTACAAAAACAGGATGACAACACTTGATATTTCCTCTTTTAATAAAAAAGTAACTTAAAATACTTTTGATGAGAGCAGAGCCCTTTTCTCCTTCATCAAATTTTAGTGTCAGCTCCAGTTTGCAAACAGCATGATTTATCATTGTCCATCTTATGATATCTAAACTGAAGAAGATTTTTCTCTAACTTCACATTCTCAGAAAAGGGTTTTTTTGACACTGACCATTGAGTAGGTTGACAAAATCCTGTTTCTGATCACAGCTAAATAAGAGGTAGAATATTTCAATGAGCTGCATAAGAAAATGCTGAATTCCCTTTAAGCACTTGCTGAGGGTGGGAAACGTTAATCTCCTTTGTCAGTAATGTGAAGACAATAGATATTCAGCATGTTTTTCAGTAAGGTGGAAGGATATTTTTATTACCGGCCTCCCAAGAGCTTGTTCCTGTTTTGATTTCTTGTTTTAGTAATGATTCCTCAAATGTGTGTAGATTATGCATGGAGCAATCTCTTCAGACTGCAAAAAGCTGAGCATTGTCACATCCTTTTTTAAAGTGCTTTTTTGGTCTAGCAGGAAACTCCTACACTTGTCCTACCTAAAAGGAGCCTTCTTTAAGTGAGTGTATTTTTCCCTTTGAAAATAGTCAGTAAGTCATCAAATAATTTGACACTTGTTCATTGAAGTCATTGAGCTGTGCTGATCAGTGTGAGCTGAAATTAGGCATCCTATATTTCGTGATTGTCTCTAATGCATTTAACCTGCATATTTGTCTGCACCTTCTGCAAAGATGCTGCTTCTCAGAAGCAGCAGTGCAATTTTTGGAGACATCATTTCCAAAACATCAAGGCCTTTCTTGCTCAGGAAGGAATCACAGACTATCTGGAAAGATAAAAGCCTTTTTCCATTTTCTTTGGAAAGATTGACTGAAGTTTTTGAGCCACTTATATACTATAAGTGTTTCTCCTATAAACCCAGAGGTAGGAATTTAGGTTTCTCTGGTGTTTTGTCTGATGTTTGAGCCATGGCAGCTGAGGATAAGGCACTCAGCTGTTTGGTTTGGGGGATGCAGTAGTGACTGTGTGTGATGCTAATCCCATAGTTCCACTGCACTCTTTTGAACCTAAAACCTGGAGAAATCACTTTGTTAGTGGTGGTGGATCTTTGGAAAACAAAGAAACCTCAAAACAGTCACATGGAGTTCATTAGCTGTTCATTGCCCTGCAGCCTCTTGGCATCTGCTGGGTTGTGTTTCATTGGGGCTACATCGATGCCTTGGAAAGGAAGGTGCTTGTAATTGCACTGGTCTTTAGGTATTTCTCTCTTTTGAGTCTCTAATTCAGGATCAGAATGGACTTGTGACTCATGACTTCCCCTTGATTTCTCCTAGGAATATTCATTACCTTATATGCCACAGTTTGCACAATGCAACAATCCCAGTACTGACTTTTATGATGAAGAACTTAATAAATGCTGCAGCCAGTGCCCTCCAGGTAGGTTATAATTCAAACTATTACTTTACACAGCCAAATTCACTGAATTTTCAGACGATCATAGTGTATTTTGATTACTTATACATCTAAAGTGCATCAGATTTTTGCTGTTGTAACGCATTCTTCCTCAAAAGACAACAAAACAGTAGGACTGCAAAACACCTGCAAAAGAGACACATTGTCCATCAGAACTGGAATTCTCCTACAATGTTAACTAGGCTGGGGCTTACCAGAAGGTAAGTTCTGAGCTTGCGTAAGCACAGCTCTGCATGAGATTTTCATTAAAGTAATTAAAGCAATTTTAGTCAACATTGGAGGGGAAGCAACAGCTCACTAAGGGAATTACAAAAATTAGGCAACACAGACCCAAGCCCGCTAATAAAGATATATATTGTAAAACGGAGCATGAAGTAAAGCTTGGTTTCTCTGCTATAATAGTATCACTTATCTAATTGGACAGGTCAATCTATCATTGCTCATTAAGGGAGTTTTGTTGCCTTTTACTGTAAATTAGACACTGCAGAGCACTGTCAGACTGGGGACAGGACTGCAGACACTGTCTGCTCTGAGCTGTCACGTCTTACGCTCCAGGGGTGATTATAAGTGACCTGTCATTAGCCAAAGTAATTGTCTGTGGGTTTTAGGATTGTTTTTTTGGGGAGGATAGTAATGTTCCTTGGAAATTTTGGTAGTAGTTTTTGCAACAAGTTGCAACTATATTATTATATTAGATACAGCAAAAAAACCTGCACTTTTTTTCTCATTACATGCTGTCTTGGTTTGAAGTGGGAGTGTTTCCCGGAAGTGATGAACATGGTACCCGCCTCTATGAAATAACACAGGTTAAAGTTGGGAAAAACCCCGGGGAACTTCCTTTTTCCCTGTGGGCGGCAGCAAGGTAAGATCCAGCCTGGCCCCTTCCCGGCCAGGCTGGGCCCGGAGGCCCTGCCGGGGCCAGGCCCTCTCCTCCCTGGGCTGTCTGCCGGCAACCCCGCCATCGGCCGCCGGGCAGGGAGAGAGGCAGGGGAGCGAGTGTGCTGCGGGGGCCGAAAGGAGCCACCCTTGTTAACATCTGGCTGATCTGCAGCCAGATGTTAACCACCCCCACTAGGCCGGGGGCCAGCCAGGCCTGCTGGCGCCCCCCCCCCCGGAGAAGCCCAGAGATGCCGCGGGGGATTTTTCTCCCCGCGGAAGCTGCCGAGATCACGCAGCTGAGACAGAGTGACTTGTCTACAAGAGGAAAAAAAACCAGTTCTCTTGTGGCTCTCAATGTCTTTACGAGCACCTGCCCGAGGAAAACTTGCTTCGTGAAGACTTTTATTTTTACAGCCTTCTTAGAGCTGTGTTTATGGGCTACGTTTACTTTAGGGTTTCTGTGTTAAAGATGAGCTGTTCAGAATGAGTAAAGGATCTCATTATCTATCTCAAAAAATCTCTGGGAACAGAGGTTTTCGTCTTCTCTCTTGGGGGCACAGGATCTCAGCTTCTCATGGGATCACAGCTACTTCATCATTTGCTGACTCTAGCATGGCACCTCTTGCTCAAATTGAACTTTTTATCTTTCTAACAGTCTCATGTGTTACAGGAAAAAGAGTTTTCTATAACTCACAAAGATGTTTTTAGTTTTAAAATTAAGGTATTCTTTTATTTCTCCCATCTGGGGCTTAACTACTTCTTCACTGACTTCGATGTCTCATATTGCTCTTTTACATGTTCCATCTGGTTCTTTTCTCTCCCTGGAGGGAGGATTGCAGCGCTGAAGGGGTTAACATCTCGCCCAGGGCTGCAGGTGGTCTCGTGGCCCCTGCTGCGAGAGCTGCGGCTGCAGGAGCCGCTCCGTCTCAGCTGCGAGATCTCGGCAGCTTCCGCAGGGTAAAAATTCCCAGCGGCATCTCTGGGCTTCTCCCGGGGGGGGCCGGCAGGCCTGGCTGGGCCCCGCCTGGTGAGGGGGGTGTGAAAAATCAGCTAGGTATTTAACAAAGCTGACTCCTTTCGCCCCCGCGGCACATCCCCCCCTTCCCTCTCTCTCTCCCCGCCCTGGAACCGGGTGGAAGGGTTGCCAGCAGGCGGGAAGGGGCCCGGCCCCCACCCCCGGGAGGGCCTCCGGGCCCGGCCTGGCCGGGAAGGGCCAGGCGGGCTCCGCAGATCCTACCTCACCGCCGCCTACAGGGAAAGAGGAAGTTCTTGGTTTTTTTCCCAACTTTAACATGTGTTATTTCACAGAGGCGTGTCCAACTTCCAGTGATTCCACTAGCTGTCAGTTACTAAAAACTTTCACGTTGCTTCCCTAAAACACTCCCACTTCAAACTAGCACGCTATTACATAAGTAGTGGACTGACTAGAAATTTTGTTTTGCTTCTTTACATTGACAGTAGGAAGAAATAGTTTTGGGGGAAGAAAAGTGTTCTAAAGGGTTTGTTTTAATTTTTTTTCCCTTTCTTTTAGTTATTCTTAATAAACTTTCTTTATACTTGAAGTTTTTGAACCTGCTTTGCCTTTCTCCTAATCCTATCTCACAGCAGAGAGTGCACTAGTGATTAGCCAGCACTGAACCCACCACACATGCTGAGCAAAGAAAATTTGTCCTCATAAATGCTGTCTGTCAGATCCAGAAGTTTAAATAGGAAATTAGTATTTACTGAAACAGCTGCAGTTTCTTGAATTAGCTGAAATTATCTAGACAGATCTGTCAAACTTTGTTCATGACAGATGATGATAATTCATAGGTAAAACTTTTCAGTTGTGTTATTTAGTGTTCAGTACTAAATCAGCCTAAATCTTTAGCAGTATGTAGGATGCAGAATGTAAAGCTTCAATTAAGTACAGGGAAAAACAAAGTCTTCGGAAAAAATTAATATGGCTGACCTCCAGGGCCTCTTCTTTTGAAAAACAGATTCTCCAAGCAGCTCTAAAAATTTTTCAGTGTTATGCCTGCTTTCCGAGTATATTTTCCAGGATATTTTTGTAAAGGATATGAGACATTGACTTTTATCTTCTTTCTCCTTTCACATGAAAGGGAAATGGTAATTGAGGTGTTTTCTCCAAAATGGATATGTTGGAACTCACATTTACATGCTCCCACCACTGTACTAAACTCTGTTGGTAGTGAGAAGCTTTGGAGAAACTACCTTTGCTAGCTTTTGACTTTGTCTGGAATGCCAGTAGTTTCAGAAACTCCCTGCTTGGCTCTGCTAGGGCTGGCTGGAGAGGTGAGGGAGAAAGAGTGGGCTCGTGTCCCTTTCATAGTGACAAGTGGAGAAGTTCTAATTCAGGCCTGTTTGTGATGGTACTTGATCTTGCCCTCTCCACTCACTGCCTGTAACAGCAGTAAGGGTCTCACTGAGGCACATCATTCTGGCATGTGCCTGATTTTGGGTATGAAACACCTCCATGTGTTCACTACAAAACAGCTTCTGTGAAGGTAAAATGTTTGGTTTATGTATTGTGGTAGCTGCGCCTAAGTATGTGCTGAGGGGTTTTGTTCAGGATTCAGGCTGCCTTGTTTTGAATGTGTCTGGAATTCACTGAACTGAATGTAGGAAAAGGGGTCAAACATGGGTGGACATAAATCAGACTTTCTCTGTAGAGACATGCAGTCCTCTACATCAACACTTGCTTGGTATATGATACCAACCTGATAATGTCAGTGAAGGGAAGGGATTCTACAGCTCAGAATGAGACTTAATTCCTAGTGATCTTTTCCAGTGAGATGCTTTCTCTATTTTGGTTTGGGTTATTTTTCTTTAATAGGTCAGTATAGGACAGGGAGCTGCAGTCACATCATGAACACCAAGTGCAGCCCCTGCAGACTTAAAATGTAGATTGTACACAGCAATCTGGAATCGTTCTCCACAGTGCTTTGCCTGCTCACCACCCTGCAGGAAAGGTAGGCTTGAATTAGTAAAGAGGCTTGCTCAAAGACTGGGCTTTGTTGAACCTTGTCTTTTCTCCTAAGAAAAACCAGGAGATTTTGTCGATCACTTATATAGTCCTCATATTTTTGGAATGTGTAAGATTTAGGGATCAGAATAAAGGAAAAGTCTTGCAGGGAACCCTGGCCCTTTTTCAAGTCCTAAAAATGAGACACCAATCTTATATTATTAAAAACTAAGGCACTACATCACTAAAATATTACAAATGCCATCAGTAGAATAAGTTCCTGCTTATAACGTCCCATCAACAGACCTTAAGACCTGACTTGGACACAGGTAAATGGATAATTACATTTCCAACATCCTGTCATTTCTCATTTTGTCTGCTAAAGTGACAACAGCAAACATGGGTTGTGATATTCCTCTCTTAATTTTATTTATTTTGCAAAGCAGCAGTCAGTGAGAGCACACTGGTTCTGTTCACTGAAGCAGCTTAACAGTACATAAGGTAGAACATTGTACCAACACCTGTACTTTGGGCTAATAGATCACCTGCATTAATGAGCTCGGTCATGCTGTTCTCAATAATTTCTAATGGAAATTGATGTAGAATATTATATACTGGATTCACTGAGAAGTAAGTTTTAAGGATACAGTCCAAGTTGAAAGGACCTTTGGTCTCATCTAATAGATAATCTTACAAAGCTGGTTAATTACAATATGAAAATATCTGTAGTAAAATCTCCAAACACATTAGATACAGTGGCATGATCTGCACAGACTGAAAATCTCAGTGTGGCCCCCAGGTACAGCAGTGGGGAACAGAAATTGCCATGTTTGGGGTTATGACAAAATATAACACAACTGCAGGCACAGAGTTTTAAGTGTGCACTCCACAAGTCCAAATCTATCCTTGCCTAGAGAGAGAAAACTCTTCTGAAAATGTAGACTTTGGGGCATATAACAAGTTTGATTTATGGTGCTATACAAGCCCAAAACTTGTATGTGAATATCACCTCATGTTCACTTGAAACATTGCAGGCCATGATTTTACATGTTGTCAATGACATCTTGCTTTATTCTTGTTTTAAAACCAGGGCTTGTACAGAATCAAACATGCAGTAGGTGCCAGGACAGAATCTGTAGCTGCCCACCCCACAAGTACGGTGTTGTGAAGTGTGTAAAACACATTAAAAATGCAGTAAAGGCTACTGGGTTTCAAGAAGAGGTAATTTGATTTTAACACTCTGCTTACTGCACACTTACTCTGGCCTAATTCCCTGCAGTTGTACATTCTTAGCAAGTGGGCACTAACCAGAGTAACAGTATTCTCCAGAGGTATATCCAAAGGGACAACATGTTGCAATTTCTTACTGTCATATATCATGAAGTTCCTAATCCAGCTTAATCTCCATTTTGCTCTACTGTGTGATTTATTCTGTACAAGTGACTGAGATCCAAGACCACTTAATCACTCCTTAAATCCTTGAAACAGGGCTTCAGGTGGAATTTTGGGTACCATAAATAACCATGACTCTATGCTGTCCTGCAGAATTGATCTGGTTTTATTAGTTGATGGAATCCACCACCCTGATAAATACATCTGTCTCAAAACAATAAATAATTTTCAAATATTTGAAACACTAAATATTTTTTTAAAATTAGGAATCGTTACAGAAGATACAGAACTCAACAGTATGGTAGTCAGTCAGTCAGTCAGTCAGGTGAAAAGCTCAGCTTTGTCTGCAGCACCACATTTGAGCTTTTAATGACACCAAACTTACAGCTGGTTTGTGGGGTGCTGACTCTCTGGTCACAGAGAGAAGCAGATAACTTTTCCCAAGACGCTGGGGAAAGTTGTGAGAAAGCTCAGGGAAAGAATTAAAACAATCCTTATCTCAATTTCTGCACCTGGTGTTTGTGAAAGATGTTTAGAAGAAGGTGTTGTTCCTAATTAACCAATGGTGTAGAGAGGTGTTGCTGAGAAACAATCAGGTCTTAGGTGACTGATCCTGTCTATAAAAAGTGTGTAGTTTCTAATAAAGCTTGCTTCGTGCCTTCTGAAATGCTGTGGAGTCAGAATGTTGTCTTCTTCACTGTCCCTAACTCACGGTGACACTGGTTAATCTTTTCTTTGGGTTGGGTGCTTCAAGTGAATGTCTTTTGTGACAGTTATAGACTCTATTTTTGCACTGCTTCTGTATCACTGCCAGGATCTCTTGCAGAACCTGATTATTCAGTCTTGTTTCTCACCAGACAAGTAACTGGAGTTTTCCTCTTTGTTTAAAGGGACAGACAGCACAGACACAGAACGTAAACCTTGTCCTCCTGGCACATTTTCCCCTGAGGAATCCTACAACAACAGCTGTACACCCCATACTGTGTGAGCCAGTGTTCTGTCCAACAGTAGCCTTAACTGTGCAGGGCTTTCTGTCTTTCCTAACTTCTCTTTTTGTCTCTTGCAGTTGTAAATCAGTGGCTGTTCCTGGGAACAGGAATGCCACTGTTTGCAGTGACTCAGCCACAGTTCTGCCTCACACCATTTTGAACCTACTTCTGACCCAAAGCTCAGCTTCCCACAAACCTGAAATAATAACTCGACCGGTCATGTTATATTCTGTACCTGACCTGTCCCACATCATCGGTGAACTTTAACTCATTTAAAGTCACTTTTGTCTGCCCAGGATCCAAGTTTATATTTAGTTCTCAGTGTCTTTCCAAGACCAATCACCTGTACCCAAACAGAGCCCCAGAAGAGCTCAATTAATTCAATGTGACACTGCTTGTAGTGAGCTGCATTTTTTACCTGTGCATCTGCAGTACCCCAGTGCATTCTATGGTCCTTGTAAATCTGGAAATATTTCTAAAAAAACCCCAAACTAGATTATACAAGGCATTTCCTGAGAATTGCTGCTATAGCTGGTAGAAAAGGTTGTATCTTAGATTCTGGACTAAGGCAAACCTGACCTGGTGAGAGGTCTGTGGAATCTTCTGTCAGCCTTTCATGAGACAGAAGGTGGTGACAGCATTCCCAGGTGTGGATGTGTTCTCTTTTGTTCACAGACCATCCAGAAGGCAAAGATGTTTAGGAGCATTTTGAGCTACTTGGGCTTGTATGTAACAAACTCTTGCTTGCCTGGAGAAATACTTTTTGTGATCAAGGCCAAAAGTCTGTCCTCACTTTTCAGGAGAGAATTCAGTTTTATGAAGTGGTGGTGACTGAAATGAGACCTTGGTATCTGACAATTGAGGCATTCAAATGTGAATGTCAGACATACACAATACTTGTAAATTTAGCTTTTGTAGGCATGCACAAAAACTACAAAACTACCTTTTTCTAATTTGATCATTTGTTAGGTCAACCTGCTAAATAATTTCTTCTTTTTGTTTATTTTCAGGAGCAGTAGCAGGGACATTGTTATTGGTCCTGATAATTGCTATTTTGGGGTATTGCTTAGTCTCAAAAAAAAAAAAAAAGGTAAGTTTCATGAAGTGAAAACAAGTAAATCTGTAAAAACTGGGAAGTGTCACCTTATTTCGGATTAACCTGAGCCTGGTGGTTGACTGAAATTAGCATCTTAGAAGATGCCAGCTTTCTTCAAATCTGTCTTGTTCCTCAGATTTTAGGTAATTGTCTAAACACACAGCAGCCTTGGAGTTGGACAGTTGTGCAACAGCTGTGCTTCTGCTGAAGCTTGTTAAATATTCGGTACTCCATCATTTAAATATTAGACATTTAAAGTTAGACAATATTAACTTCAGGTTATAATTAAACAGACATGGCTGCAGTTTATTGTCATCAATACCTTTTCTCACTGACACTATACAAGAAAAATTATGAATTAATGCAGAGACTTCTCTTTGCTTCCTGGCTAAATTTAAGTCACAAAATTAATACAATACAGTTTTCAATGTTTTCAAACTGTATGTAATAAATGTACATTTGGAGTTTATCCCAGGAGCAGGGGATCACTCAGCCTAGTTTAGGGTGCAGCTGTTGCAAATGGGACAGGTTTGGGTGCTAATAAACTGTCTTTGCTCACTGGCAGCCCTTGTGTACTCTGCACCAGCTACAGAAGCAGATTTGGTGAGTGTCCTCTCTTTCCATCTCTTCCATTTCTTTAAAAGTTATACAGAAATAATAAACTCTCACCTAATTACAAGCAGAAGAAAACTGCACAGCAGCAAGAAAACCAGAGTGAGAACAGGGTGGTTTGGTCCACAAGCCAGGGTGTAAGTTGTACCTTATATATCCCACATAATGTCCCACTGTCACTTTATGTGAGGCTAAAAACAGCAGTAAAACCCAGGTGGGGTTTGGAAAACTAAATTTGACAGCCTTTGGGTCCCTAAGTAATCAGAATAGTGCTGCGGGTGCCTTCAGGAGATGGGTTCATTTTGTTGAACCCCTGATGAGCTGTTATGAATTTTACTTGCACTCACCACTATGCAAATGAAAATAATTATAGAATGGCTTGGGTTAGAAGGGACCTTAAAGCTCCTCTAGTTCCAATCATCAGTGGCTTCTTGAGCTGCCAAAATACAGACCAGTTCTTTGCTAGTGGGTTGCTTGGTTTTGGGTTTTTTTTTTTTTTTTTTAAAGATTAACATTTTGCATTTCTCTGCAAATGTTCCAGCCTTTCCCCCCTTCAGAAAAGCAGTGTGACAAAAAATTCAGAGATACAGAATTGCAGAACTGCAGGAGTTCTGAACAGGAACAACTCTCTTGGAAACCTCTGGGTCCAGCAGTAATATACTGAATCCAACTGGAACTGTAACCATCAGTGTAATAAGTAAAAAGGATGATGAAAAGAAAAACCCAGGAGGATTTCAGCAGCAACATTCACCTCCTGAAGGTTCTAAATTCCAGAGTGGAGACAGACACAGCTCTGCGAGTTCAGGTAGTAATGATTCTGAATGATCTAGAACCTCTTGAAATTTGATTATTAATTATGAGTCTTTGTAGCGTAAGTTTAAATGACAGGATAAAACATCTGAGTCCTGTTCAGCAGAGACAAAATTTAGTAACTTTTGAAAAGAAAAAGTGATTCTTTTAAGTTGCCATCCTGAGACAGTAGAGTTTTTTCAGTGGAGAAACAGGTATTTAGGGGCTAGGGGATCAGGTGGTTTGCGCTTACCTGTGAGTGGGAGTAGAAGCCAAAGGGAGCAGTTACAAAAGAAAATTGTCAAAAGCGTTTGAAATGACAACAGATGGGCAAGGAATTGTTTGCAATACAGGTCTCTCTGCATTAATTTTTGTAGCCTTTTTATTTCTGGGATGACACGTGGAAAATGTTACAGAAACCAACTCAACCAGCTTGACTAAATTAAGTGAAGCAAAAAGATATTTAGTGTCTATTTTAACTGTAAGTCAAAGAGCTGGATAAAGAATCCAGGTGCCCTGTTCTGGTATCGGTGGTGGAGAGAAACGGGGAGACTGAATGGTCATCAGAATCTGATTTTATTGGGAACTTACAAAGACTTATATACTATTTCAGGAGACAAGCAATGTTTACTACAAAGATTAGGTAGAAATCAAATACACAAACTTATGCATATTACAACATTCCTTTGCTTGCAGAGTTTAATGAAGTTTCCTTTTCCCGGAAAACTGTCTGATTGGATCTTCTTGCAATCTTGGTTCAGTCTCAGAGTTCCGTTTGCTTTTGCCAAGGCATTTCGTTTATCAAATCTTTTATGCTAATAAGGTCCAAGGTACTCTCTGTCTTGTGTATTCCCATATTCTGGTTTAATTCTTCCATTTTTCGTGTTTATTTGACAGAACATTCTGGTAACAGAGGAACGTGGGTGAATGTGACGTGCATTGTTAAATTTTGTAGCCCAGACTGCAGCTCCCAGTGCCTCGAGCAGACTAGTTCAACTAGCAGGGATTATGGACACACTCACTGTTATTCCCCAACAGGGGAAGAAACCCTTCTTTCAAAAGAAGAAAATGCCTTGAAAAAAGAAACTGAAGTTCACATTGCAGTGGAAAATGATGACAATTTACTTCAAGACTTACTTCCAGAAGAAGGTTCCTCTGGGTATTCAAGATGCTGGGATGAAAACCAGTTAAAGGAAATTACAGATCATATGCTGATTGACTGATAAAATTAATTGAAAAATCTCTTGTCTTATAAAACAAACATTATAGTAAACATAACTTTCTTACAGAAATTTGAAATTTCAGATTAAAATAGACACTGATGCTTTCAAGGTTTTTAGTGTCTTCTGTCGCTTTGCAGTTTAGAACAAAAAAGCATTCAAACTTCTTAAAATTGAATGGCCAACTCCTCCCTTGCTTCTGTGATACCCCAAGAGGACCTTTATCAGACTTGAAAAGGAATATTTTTCGAACTTTATGTCATTCAGTTTTCTGAGACTTCTTGTGATGATGATTTTTATTCAAGGTCTGCCACGTGTCAAGAACATGGCTGTGACCAGCACTTCTAAGGGACTGGAGTTAAATTATCATTCTTTCAATGCTCAGGAATCATCTGTTTGATTTGAATTTTAAAGCTATTGCATTCAGTTTCCTATCCCGTATCTTGGTTGTCATACTTTCCCTCATCCTCCTGGATATTTCTTTTATTATTACAGTTTGTTTTTTCTTATTATCAGACCAAATTTCTCAAGTACACATAGGATATCAGGAAGTGAAATTTTTACACAAGCTTTTTTTTACAACTAAAATTACAACTGTTATGTCTGAACAACGACGTTTCATTGCCTGTACATAGTTAATTTTGTTTTAGAAGGGAAAAACCTAGATTGAACTGTTGTTCTCTTGGAGTAGGAAGTAAGTTCCTTTTGTTGACAGCCCTAGAGTTTGTCACCTTTGTGTCCTGGCTGATGTAACATGTTTCCCCAATTGATCCTGACCTCATTTTTGAGGTAAACCATAAATCCAAAATATTTTCCCTACGTTCAGTGACTATTAGAGCAGATCCCTGTGATTATCTTTGCCAGATAGCTCACTGCCCTCAGGTGGCAGAGCATCATCTGTACTAAATGGAATTTGCTCAAACCTCAGAACCTGAAAATCCTGTTCTCCTTCACTGCTTGATGATGCTGGAGCTCCAACCACCTCTTACAGAAAATTAGTGGAGGTTCTCCTTGAATGAAGTGGTTTGGAAGCCAGTATTTAGGAACCCACTTCTCATAATTATATTTCACATCTGTGACTTAACTGTCAATTTTGGTGGCTGTGTTCAACCAGAATCTGAATCCTATGGGAGTGAAGTCATACATTGACCCATAACGCTTGTCTTAAGCCATAAAAACACTGTTGGACTATGTGATCACTGTACTTCCCGCTGAACTGTCCTAATGTATCTCAAGACAGACATAGTGGTTATTTCTGAGGCCTGAGATGTAAAACGGTCTCTTGGAATAACATTTACTCTATTGCTACAAAAGAGTATTCAGATTCTAAAAATACAAATTTTAAACTTCCACAAAAGCTATGGTATTATATAAGCTGTTATTATTTCTGGAACTGAGAACTGACAAACACGTCTGTAGTTCTACTATGAAGAAGCTTTTTGCAAGTATGTATTAAACTTACACTTGAAGGTAATTTTCAGGAAAGACTTTGAAAATGGGCACATTGAAACTACTACGGAACTGAAGGATTTAGGCAAGAACCTAATTTTTCACAGCACTTTGAACCTCTTGCTCTGTAATATTTCTGTCAGCCAATTTTTCCTCCATCAGCTCCCACTATTGGGGCTGTATTGAAGCAGCAAAGGAAGATTTTTGAAGAAGTTTAAAAAATATTAAAAAGAAGGATCCTGTTACAGTAGTTAATTTACTGAGGTTTCAAATTAAGGAGCTGCCACAGAGGGAAAATCCAAGTTTTATGTTGAAGTAGGAAAAATGAGCCTGCATTTGCTTATAAAAAGTAAAAAAACCAAACAACGACAAAAAGGAAAAAAAAAACCAAACCAGACCCCAAAAGAGAAACCTATCTTTTTAGAAATATATGTATTCTCAAGTTTCCTGACCTCTTTATTAAACAAAATTCGAATTTTCAGTGTGGCTCTCTCACTGCACAGGTTACCTATCGCAGCCCGCTAAGCGCGCTCTGTGAGGTTGTTACTGAGGAGCAGCTGCTCCTGCAGCCCGGGGGGCACTGCCTGCGGGGGGTTCTGCTGCTGCTTCTCTTCAGCCTGCCCGGCCCAGGGCCCCGCGGGACTTCGGGCGCGTCCCGGCCCCAAACCCGCCCGGTTTGAGTCCATTGCCGTGAGGGCAGCGCAGAGGCCTCGGACCCGTTCCGAGTCCAAACCCGCCCGGTTTGAGTCCATTGCCGTGAGGGCAGCGCAGAGGCCNGTGCGTCCCGGTCCGTGCGCCCGCCGCGGGGCGCCAAGTGCAGCGCTGCGCTGGGCGCGGGGGTCTCAGCCTCGCGGTGGGGCCTGGGGGTCCCTCAGGGCCTCCCCGCCTGGTGCGGGCCGGTCGCCGCCTCACGCTCACCGGGACTCCCGCGGGGCTCCCGTGGGGTCTCTCCCGCTCCGCCAGGCAAGGTGACCTTTCGCTTTCTCCCCGGCACGCGGTGCGAGCCCACAGGTCTCTGCTGCCGATGTCCCGTGTCCCCGGCGCTGCCCCGGAGGCTCTTTCCCGCCCGGTTTTGGGTTATGGGGCGCTGTAAGAGCCCTCTGCCCCTCCGAGCACTGCCCTATGGCACCTGCCCTATGCCACCTGCCCTGGCCCCGCCGTTCCAGGGCCTGCTCTGCCTCCCCCTGCGGAAAAATTGCATCCTTTTTTCGCTTTGAGCTAGGCCCTGGTTTGGGCTTTGGTTCTCACCCAGGCAGTTCTTGTACTGTGTGTGTTAAGGAAATTAAAACATTGTCATAGAAAAGAAATGCCTTAATTTTCTTCCCAGGGCACAGCAGTGCACTACAGAGTTAAAAATATAAAAACCTTAAAACATTTGAAAGATTCCTATATGGTTAGTTATGTCTCACGAGTTTAGGTTAAGGCTGTGATGCACTTAATTTACAGTTCTTGTGTGACTTCAGGCATGGTTCCTGTACCAGAGCGTTTCAGTCACTGGGATACTCATCTCTGCTGTGCTTAAATGTTTCTTCAAGGTCTTGTCTTTGCTTTGGTTCCAAACACCTGTAGATTCCTTTTTTTTTTTTAATGACAGTGTAACAAAGATGATTGTGTATGCTTTTGTTTGATCTTGTGTTTCTTGTCACTTTTATTAGAATAAAAACCTATAATATAAGCTGGTGGCCCAAGAGCACGAATACTTAGTCTTTATTATGTGGAATAGTAGTATTGTTTTTGAAAATTGTTGAGAAATTTTACAAAGGCAAAACTGTTAAAACACATTTTTTGTGAAGTCATGTGACTGAGTGGAATTGAACTTGCCTGTGCTGTTTTCTGTTTCGTTCTTCAGGATAGCACAATTTCACTTTCAGCCTTTAGAAAAAGCCTTTCATTGCTTGCTTAGTTCTGGTTATTTAATTTAACTATTGCTTAAATATTTTCATTGCCTTTTAAAAAAAGAAATAAAAGTTTAAATGGGGCTGCTTAAAATCAAGCAAACCTCGTAATGAGGAAACTCTCAATCTTAATGCAAAATTTAAAATGTGGCTCTTGAAGCTGTTGTTTCCTTCTATTGTCAGCAGTAAATAAAGGATGTATTTTGCTTTTTCTGCTTTGTAGAATTCAATGGTTTAGGCAGGTATATGGGATTGGGAAAGTTTTCTAAACACAAATTTGATACATTTATTCCATTCTAACCTCAAGAAATGGCCTGCATGCTTTTTTCTTTGCTGTACCAGGCTTCACACTGCCCTTGCAGGAGTTATGAGTAGTTTTGTAATTCAGTGGTTAAAAAGCTGAACAGGGCCTTTGGTATTTTAATGCCCTGATTACCACAGAGATGAAACAGAAGTGGCTGGAGAAGAGTGAAGGGAAATGTTTAGGAGTGTGACCAGTGGTGCTTCTCTAATGTAGCTTTTCCCCTCTTCAGTGCAATAATCTCTGCTGCCACTTTGAAAACTGTTGCAGTAACTGTTGGTGAGCTATTTTTGGGGCTTGTATCTGATTACTTCCCACACACATGCTGTCCCAAAAAGGGGTTTGAGTAGGGTGAGTTGCTTCACAGATGTTGTGTAAGAATTCTACAAAACTACGGTAGGCTTCAGGCCATTACTTCAGACCAGGCTGCCATACCCAGCATGGTGAAAATACTGGCAGCAGAGGTCAAGGAGGCCAGTGCAAACTTCAGATCAACATGGAATTTTGGCCTTCCGTTTTCTGGAGGAGGATTTTAGATTTGCTGTGTTGATTATTGCACCAAAAAGTAATGTTTTGGTTAGAAAAAGGATGGAAAGATGAACTTTATGTGCAAATCTCTCTATGAAGCTGATTTGACACTTGAAGGGCATAGGGTAAAGCTTTTTTAAGGTAGAAATCAACCTTAGTGCTTTTACTTCTCTTTAGATAGATCACAGTAAAAATTGAAGTGACAGTCATGTCAGCTCTGCTGCAAGTGTATATTTCAGACAATAATTTTCTTGGTTTTTTCTTTCAGACTGAGACTAATTATGGAAGAGAAATCCAAAAAATGACAGAAGAGCATTAGTTTTCTTCTTCTAGGACAGTCATGTTGGAGGGATTGGTAGCCTGGGTCCTCAACACCTACTTGGGCAAATATGTCAATAACCTGAACACAGACCAACTTTCAGTGGCACTTCTAAAGGGTGAGGGAGGCTTTGTAGTATTTTCTGTACTGTTTTCATATTGTGATTTAGAAAAGTGTTATTTTTTGTGATAACTGGAAGGTGGAATAGAAATAATCACTTAATATTGTGTTTAATATTTATATAAATCCTTTTAATACAGAGTTTGGTGCTAGAACTTTATAATGAACAGTAAGCGATCTTATGTTCTTTGCTCTTTATCAACACTGTTTAACCTATTTACATAAAAATTTCAAAAGTGTGCTTAGCTATCTTAGCATGTTGAATTTGTAATTTTTTCTTGATACTGTTCAGTAACTTTCCTGTTGAGGGACCGTGACAGGAAGTGTCCTTGCAGCCTCTTACCTTTTAGTGCTCGTAGTTACTCCCCTGTAGTCTGGTTTGTATCATGCTGCATCCACAAGTTACAGAGTCCTCAAAGGAATGCCTTCTGTTCACCCTTTGCTTCTGTTATCTGCAGTTCTGGTGAGAATGTTTTGTAATACTCCAAGGCTTTTCTGTGTGTGCTTTTCACAATACTAAGAAAATAAGTATCCCTTTTGAAAAGACAATAGGGAGAGGTTTTTGAAAAGACAATAGGAGTGTCTACAACGAAGTTCAGTCTAAAACCCCACAGAAGATTGCTTCTGGATGACCTCGTGAAATAGTCTGAGCACATGACACTGGAAAATTAACAAGTGTATTAAGTAACCATTTTGATCCTAACACAACCTAAAGTGGTAGGTTGGCTGTTCTCATTAAATCCCATGTAATTCTTTTAAAAAAACAATGCCAGTTGTTTTAGACTTAGAGTGTTCAAGTTGGCTTTCTTTAACAGTTTTGTTTAGCAGACTTTTCTTTTTCTTCCGCTTTGTATAGGTGCTGTTGAATTGGAAAACTTGCCACTAAAAAAAGATGCCTTAAAGGAGCTGGAATTACCATTTGAAGTAAAGGCAGGTTTGTATTTTGCTTGTGTGTGCAGGACAGATATTTTCTAAACAGGAAGTATTACATGTTTTAGAGGACCTGTGAGTCAGAGGCTTGAACAAACGAGGTAGCCTGGTTTTGAGGTTATTTCTGTTTTAGCTTGTTTGTTTCTTACACCAGTTTTTCTTCAAGGATTTTCAAGGATGATAAAGTAAGTTTTCACAGCAATCTGATAGTGTTTCTGTTTTGTTTATTCAGGTTTTATTGGCAAAATAACACTACAGATCCCTTTTTATCGTCCACATGTGGATCCATGGGTGATATCTGTCTCAAAACTGCACTTAATTGGTGCACCAGAAAAAAGGGAAGACTTCGATGAGGAAAGGGAAAAGTTGCAGGAAAGAGAACACAAGAAAGCCCTTCTGCTGGCACTTGAAGAAAAATGGAAGGTGAGTCATGCTTGTGTTTCATGGTGAAGAAACCTCTGTGGTGGATGGGTTGTATTTAAGTCTCTTAACAAGAGACAGAACAAATGCACAGGAAATGGAATTAGAATTTGATTTGCACATGCTGACATAGTGCATTTTCTGTCCTACCACCTCTCACCATTATGTTGTATGTCCCACTTACGTCGGAGATACAGAAATATCTTAAGTTAACTTGTTTAGTTTTTCTTTCTCCCTGTTAACAGTGATTTCAGTGTAACAAAGTATGTGGTCTCCTTACCAGCTGTTACAGTGGTTAGTAATGCTTATCCGTGTTTCCTCTTTCAGAAAGAACAACAACAGAAAGGGGAGTCTTACTGGTACTCAGTTACCGCATCTGTAGTCACAAGAATTGTAGAAAACATTGAAGTAAGTCTTTGCTTTTGAATGGTTGGCAGTTACACATTTGCCTTTAAAATGGAGAATAATTGTAGGATAGCAAAAAAAAGTACAGTGTTGTGAAAGTGGCTCATTTATGGGGAGAAGGGCAGGGACTGCTGGTATCTGAGGAGAAGGTAAAACCAGGGAGTACAAATCAGAAATGAGGAATAGGGTTTCTATTAGGTTAAATATCTAGTAGAAATTAGTTGGAAAATTGCAGAAGTTAAATATTAAATTGCTGTAGCATTAATGACAAGTACTACTGTCTGCTATAATGATGTAAATAGTATATCTCTAGTAATGTTTTTTTTCTGTCCAGTTAAAAATCCAGGATGTGCATTTGAGGTTTGAAGATGGTGTCACAAATCCCTTGCAGCCATTTGCATTTGGCATCTGCATCAAAAATGTCTCAATGCAAAATGCAGTGTTTGAACCAGTAAGTGCTACTTGTGTGTACAAGAGCAGCTCAGATGGAATGCTGCATGTTATGGGTGCTATTCAAAAAGCACATGGGATTTTAAAAATCTTTTAGTTGTTGTAATAAATTGACTCTGTGCATTTCATGTATTTTATTGGGTATGTAGAACTAAAAACTACATGGCACGTGGTGTGTGATCTTGACTTTACTTCTTCTACTCCAGGTGGAAAAGCTAATGCGGAAAAAACAGATGGATGTTGCTGATTTCAGTGTTTATTGGGATACCAGTTGCACTTTACTGGGTGACCTGCCTCCTGGTCAGCTGCAGGTACATGAGAGAGATTTTGCATATCAAAGAGTGGTTGTTGTTAGTCTCCTTTCTCTACTACAGAGCTGACTGATGTAGAATTTACTGGATCTGGTCTTTTAAGAGCAAAAGAAGTCTAAGGTTTCATGCTTTACTGATAAGATATATGTGCAACTCACAAAGGCTGTGCTGTGAAATAGCTTGTTTTACTTTTGAAGAGAGAACATGTTCAATAAGTTTTTTCCAATGGACTGGCCTGCTAAAAAGTACATTCTAGTACATGAAACCATGTACAAGATAATTCTACATACGTAATTCTAATGACTAGTGTACACTTGCTTCTTAGAGAGTAATTTGCTTGTATCCCCCAGGAAGCAATGGATAGAAGTATGGAAAGTCATGATCATAATTACATCATGGAGCCTGTCTGCACTTCTGCTCTTCTCAAGAGAAATTGTTCTAAGGAGCCTCTAAGATCCCGACATACTCCGCGGCTGGAATGTGACATTCAGCTTGAGACGATACCCCTGAAACTTTCCCAGGTAAATACCAACCATTTACTTGCCAGTAACTGAAACAGATACTATAAAACTGTGGCAGTGTTTGTGACAGTTTAAATGCTGTTATTGTAGCATAATTAATACTCTCTGAAAGATTTTGTTTGAGAAGCAGCTCAAAGAGATATATTGAATAAGCTGTTTTAAAATCAAGCAAACTTATTTATTTTACTGAAACTGATTACTGCAAAAAGAATTAAATTGTTGTTCGTTTATTGTAATAATAGGAAGGGAGGGTGCATATTGGGGGAGGGGGTTGGTCTGTACAATGTACAATAGCAGCTGATGTTGTGTGGATAACCTGACATGGAAGATTTCATTCTTTGTATTTGTAAATAAAGCCATAAATTGAATGTCACACATGAACTACTAGTGGTTGGGAGAAGATGCGTCACACTGGGGAACAAAATTGTGAATTAACATTAATCTTAATTCTGCACCATGTACAGGCCATTGATGCCAGTAAACCAAACCTGTGGTTGGATTTTTGGCTGGGTTTTTTCCTCTCCTCTTTTCTTGGGAAAACACTCCAGTATCACCTCACTGATCTGTGTGTTTTTCATTAAAAGATGCAGTATCAGCAGATCACAGGATTTTTAAAGGAACTGGCTAGAAAGGAACGACAGCTTAAATTCAGGAAGTGGAAACCAAAGGTTACAGTAACAGAGAAGTAAGTACATCTCCATATGTGGTGTTGTCAGCTATATTAGAAAAACTAGAATGAGAGAAATACAAAAATGTACATAATAATCATACGTTAGAGATTCAGTTTTCATGTTTTGTTCCCCTACCTCAGAAATCAGTTTTAAATATTCAGATGTAATTCAAATGTAAAATTATCCTTACCTGAGGCTTTCAATCCAGTCTGTGTAACTCTGAATTTTGTTGTCTGTGCCTGATATGTGGCAGCTAGACTAAATCCCAGTGGAGGGTAGGACGTTGGGGAGTACTGTCCTACACAGTCTGTAGGACCAGCCCATCTGTGCTAGCTCCAGTGCTGCTGCTTTTACTGGCCGCTGGCCCACTGCTTTTCACTGAGTCTCCTGGACCTTTCCAATTGCAAGTGCAATTGGACATGCACTTGCCTTAGGTTTTTTTTTAATGAAGCACTGATAATGCAGTAGTTGAAAATTGTTTCAGCTGCCGGGAATGGTGGATCTTTGCCCTGAATGCAAATCTTTCGGAGATCAGGGAGCAGAGGCAACGTTCCACCTGGGCATTTGCGCTGCATCGGGCCCGGGATGCGGTGTCCTACACGGACATGTACTACAGCAAGCTGAAGGGGGAACCACTGTCTGTTGCAGACCAGGTATTTAGACTTGAGTTTCATCTACAGTGATGGTTAATCATCTTACATTTGGTTTGTTTCATCTTTTCCTGTTTAAAATCTGGAAAAGTTACGAAATATCTTCAGTTGTACTGCAGGCCGTTTTCACTGAACGAACTGTCTGCTGACCACAGCTGAGATTTTCTTGATGAGACCCGGGCTTGTGGGAGGTGTGTGAGCTGCAGGGTTCATGTGTTTTTGTTTTGCACTGCAAAAAGCTGTCTGTTTTTTGAGATACAACCAGTGTTCACCAAAAATAGCATTAACTGCTATAGAATGCCTGTGACAGTTGGTAACATGCTTTCTTAACTCATGTTCTCTGTAGATCCAGAAGATATTTAAATACCAGATATGTGTCTACCCGTATGCTTGGGTAGATAATTGGGAAAAATTGTGGCTATTTGTCAGTTGGGGTTTTTTATTTGTTTTGTTTTTCCAAGTTTATTTGAGGATGAAGAATTTAGTGCCCCTAATAATGAACCTATGACCTACTTCAGAAGGAAAAAACTTATGAACTATAATTAGCTGCTTTTTGCTTTAGGTATATTGGGACTTCAAATCAGTTCAGGGCAGCATGTACCACACCTGTATTAATTAAAGGAATTATATTGATACTTTTAAGTTGTATGTAATTCTTACTTTTGTTACTTGGGTATGAACTGAAGGAGTAGGTCAATGTGCATAAAATTTTTATAGTACTTGGCAAAGCCAGGTCTCATAGAGCACATGTGTTCAGCAGAGCTGTGAAATGTAACAAGGGTAATGGCAGTGGACTAGAAAAATGTCTTTTGCTTTGTTGTTTCATGATAGACTTTTTAGACTTGGGTAAATCATCAGTTCCCTCAAACAAGTTGTTAATCAGTACAAAGAAGACAACATGCCTGAGTAACTGACTATGAATACTACATTGTCCTAATTTACCCAGTTCATTTCCTCCTCCTTCTTTACTCAAGACAGAAGCTTTTTTTTGCTCCTAGCTAAGCAAGGCATTCTGTTAAATCAATTTATTTTCCACTGGTTTAATTTTTGTGCTGCAAACCTTGCTTCTTATTTGTAATAGGAGGATATAGTTGTGAATTTTTTTACAGTGCTAAAATCATGTATTTTACAATGCAAATAAGCTTTATTTATAATTCAGGGGATTGTCAGTGTTACAATTGCCTACCTGACTTTCAATAATTTTCATGTGCCAGGGCACTTGGATATGATCATTAATGCCATCTTAGTTTTTTCTACAAATCCCTAAATCAGTGCAGAGATACTTGGCATGTTTGTGAACAAGATTCTCTACTCCTTTAATGCTTTACCTTTTTTGTCTTTCCAGGCAGAAATGCATCGTATTGAGGATGAGCAGACTTATGAGGAGTTGAAAGTTCTGTATGAGATAGTTCATAATAAATTTCATGACTTATCTGAGGTGAGAACATTACAGGGTAATATTTGGAATCTTTAAGTAATTATCTGAGGTATTGTTCTGCTGGAGAGGCTTAGCAGGTATTTTCGTTGATTTGAAAGTGTGATATTAATGCTAAAATTGCAGAAATGCTCAGTTGTGCAGTTGTTGCTGTTGTGTCGCTTGCACAGTGAAATCTTTTGTCTTGCCGTATGATGATGTTCCCCAGCAGGATCCTTGCCAGAATTCCTAGGTCAGGTACTCTCCATCTTAAAAACAGAGAATGGAAATGAAGGCCTGTAATGAATATTTTCCCAAAATAAACATGTGGCAGAAGTGAGCCTCATGGAAATAGCTTGGGGAACACACTTCATTAAATATGGACTAATCTCCACAACAGCACAACATAATCTCTTGCAAATACAAATGCTAAAATGTAGAGCTGTGCTTTATGGTGTCAAATGACTTCTTTGGTTTAGTGTTTCTAGACTAAGATTTAAAAGGTGACATATGGCTTCATATGTGCATAAATCACATGCATATTTTTATGTTCATATGAGCAGCTGTTAAGTGATGATATGTTTGTTACTTCTTTGCTGCTGCTCTCCTCTAGGCTGAGTATTGATTGAGAGTATCACTGCTGGACTGTTGAGTAAATAGGAGATGAAATTGTGTTTTTATTGTGGTGTTTTTTATACACTGGTGATACTCTTTCACTCAGCAGCAGTAACGTATATGTCTTGAATGTTCAAGCAGAGTGTTAAAGAGCCCTTGCCTGATTCCGTTGGCGGTTCCCCTCTGGCAGCCCATGACAGCCGCTCTGGGATGCTGCAGTACCTGCAGTCATGGTTTCCTGGCTGGGGAGGCTGGTATGGATATGCTCAGCAGACATATGAAGGTGAACCTTTTGAAGGACTGCTGTCAAACCCAAAGGAACAGTGGAATCCAGAAGACATACTGGGTATGGAAACACAGGGTTTGCTCCCATGTTTTGATACCTGGTCCAGGTGGGCAGAAAGAGCTCTGGGCCTGTACTGTTCAAGGATTCTCTGCCAGCTGAGAATACTCAGAGAATACCCAGGCAGCAGAGCCTGCCTAGAGCTGAACAACCTGGGCAGTATGTTGGTGCCTGGATACCTGCTTATTTCCAAAGTAATACAGGGAATGTATTTGCTTTCACTGTTACTGTCATTTATGGCAAAAAGCTTTGGGACTTCTTGTGTTCAAGTGTATGTGTGGGGTCATGTGACTGGGTGTAACAGGAATAGTACTGGGTTGTTGGAGTCTTTGCAAATTCAGGCTTAGGTTACCTTGATTGAAATAGAAGAATTCTATGGAATATTCATTTTCGTTTAAGGAAAAATTTTTTGGTTCTATTTTTTCCCCTGAGAGCTGGAGAAGTCTTTATTTTCATATTCATAGGAACTTTCTTGTTCTTCAGTAGCCCTCCAGAACTTAACTAACTTAACTTATTTAATGTGTTTGTTTTGTTTTTTATTAGGTACAGATGAATTTTTTGATCCTGCTGCAGATGCTTCCAGCATGAATACCTTTACCAAGAGAGATCATGTTTTTGCTAAATTAAATCTACAGCTGCAGGGTGGCTCTTTCACTCTGTTCCATAGGAAGAAAAAGGTATTGCGTGCTGAAGAGACTGCTTTTATGCAGCTGGAGTTTTCAGGTATTAAGCCCATTTCTGTTCTTAAAAAAGATGAGAGCTGCTTCACAGTCATTGTACTATATAACAAATTTCCATGTTCAATTTTTAGTAGAAATAAATATATATAAAGACTTCAAAAATACTTGTTTTTTGAACAGTATTTTTTACTTGTAAAATTTAAATAAAATGTATGCTGTAGTAAAAGAAACAAAATAATTTTATGTATTTATATTCCAGGTGTAAAGATCTTGGCAGAATCTCTTCCTCGCAGAAAGTCTTCCCTTCTCAAAGTTCAGCTTGGTGGTCTTTTCCTGAGGGATTTGGCAACAGAAGGGACCATATTTCCTGTTCTTGTTTTTCCAAATCCTGTAGGTGAAAAAAACCCTCTAAGTTACTATGTGGGATGAATAATTGTGTATGAAAATAGTCATACTCCAAAACTCAAAACATTTCTTATCCCAGAAAGGGAAAACAAAAGTCTTGAGGAAAAGTTTCCACCTGCTGAATTTACTTTTTCTCTCTCTTTCCAAATATCATTTGTAGAAATCTTCTTTTTTTACTCTGCTTTACTGTATGCTTGTGACTTCAACCTTTCAGTTATATGTGTTGAGAAGAAGATAACTTGTTGAACAACATTTGATTTTTGGAACAATCAGCATTGCTGCTTAATCAGTGATTGTTCTTTTCCATAAAGCTCTGTGGCCCAAGTAATGGTTCTGTTTCACCTGTATACTAGTAAACTAAATGCACAAGTAAATTATAGAAAAGATTTCAGAGTTCTCTTCTAAGTGAACAAAATTTGAATCTAAAGCCATGGGGATTTCCCATGTATTTTGTACTTTGTACTGACTACAGTTTGCACTTTGGAGTTCAGCCTGTCTGCTGCAGGAGTGGAGAGTGTTTGCTACTTAGTCCTACTGCCTTCTTTTGTTTGACCATGTCAGGGAAAAAATGCATATAATAATCTCAGGCTGTACATATAGTTCAACAGAAAATACTTTTATGCTTATATGAGGTAGCTTGGTTGATTTTGTCTAAACAGTCCTTTTCTTTTAATTTCTTATTAGCAAAAGGAGGTTGGCTGCATGTCTTCCTTTGGACTCCAAAGTCTGTCGTCAGAAATGACTAATCAGAACACTGGTAAAGATTTCATTTTATGTTTGATGAGAATTCCTACAAACCAGAAATTTCAAAAATAAGTGTCTAGAGTTGAATTAATGCAAATGCTTTTTGCAAATGGTAAAGGTAAAATCATAAAAGCTTTGTTCAAGATGTAAGGTGCATGCAGGTTGACTTTAAAGAAAGGAAGAAATTATGTATTTCAAGACAATAGGAGTTGCACTTACTCTTTGTTTTGGTTAAAAAGAAATTGATAGGAGTTCAACATTAGAACCCCAATTATACATAAATTTTTGTATATATAAACTTGTTGAATTCTGTTCATTGTAGAAGTTGATCATATTTACTTCATTTTCTGTTACTGAAGAATTCTTAGACACTTGTACTTTCCCAGTAGAACAAGTTAAAAATCAGCTATTGAATTCTTTGGGAGTTGTTTTCTGCTTTTGTCTTATTTGTTTGTTTTGGGTTTTTTTATAGCTGCTTCTTGTAAGTCATTTTTTATTCAGTTGCAGATCCTGATGCCCCAGTATTTGAGATGCTTTATGAAAGAAATCCAATTCACAGCACTTTTGAGAGGCGCCTGGAAGTCAGTACCAGACCTCTAAATATTATTTACAATCCACAAGCCATTAAGAAAGTAGCTGACTTCTTCTACAAGGGAAGGGTTCATACCTCAGGTTAACCTTTAATGTGTTTTTTGGTGGGGTTGGGGTTTTGTTGGTGGAATTACATATTTTCTTGTCTTTGATTTTTATTTATTTTCATTCTTAGAAATATAAAGCACTAATCAAAGAATCTTCACTTTAAGTTCAAATTTAGCAATACTCCGAGTCTTGGCTGGAGGCCGAGGCCAAGGCCAACAAAACAAGGCCTTTGTTTTGTTCTTTGTTTAATTGAATCAGGGATTTTGCTTTGGCAGACTCCTGCAACTTCTGCTTTAAAATTGGAAGTTGGTGTTATGCCCCATGATGGATGTTCATGTCCTCTAAATTAAAATGCATAAATAAGGAGACGGGACTTGTTCCTGTAATCTGTTTTGGCAATTGATGGAGTTTTTTTGCGAGGGCAGTTAAAAGAGTATTTCTATAGTAATGATACAGAGGAAATAGTATTCTAATTCCTGTTATATTTTTTTGTTGGTGAGACTAAGGCTGCCCTTTGTTACAGCTTCTTGAGGTACCTTGATTTTTAGATTTGAACATACTGGTTCCTTAAATTTCTAAGCCTAACAAGATTTAGGGTTCTAATACCTAAGCCTGTAACACTATGAAGTGGCCACCTTTGCAGTTTTCGTTGTTCAGTTTTTGAGGAGATGAGAGGTGACAGTAAGTAACATTAGGAACATGAAAATGTTCTTGAAATACCAGTTGTTTTTCTGCTGTTTATGGTAAATACCCAAAGATTCAAGTTACCTGGTATAAAGGTGTGTGTGACACCTTTTCTCAGAAGGATACACATTTAACTGTGTATTCTTTTCTCAGAAGGTAAGAATATTCCATAAATATTAAAGTTTAAAACAAAAAAAACAACCAAGCAAACAAAAAACCACTGCCTATACATGCACATCTTAATGTTTAGTCAGAATTTCCTCTGTGGCCGTACTTAGCACCCTTTCTGTATTACTCAAATTTAATTATCCGGGCTGAAGATCTGTGAGATAAAGACCAGAAAATGGATTGGGAAGTACTTTTTCAGTGGGATTATTTATTTTGTGCTTAAATACTTCCTTTTTTCTGTGCATCAGCATGATGAATAGCCATAGGCAGTGACTTTCACCTGCTGTGTTTTCCTGTTCTGTATTTTACTGCTAAAATTTAAAATAAATATTTTATCTTTTTTCTTATTTTTTCTTCTGATTCAATGAAGGGTGAACAAAGTTATACCTAGTCAGTTTTCCCTCTCTTGTGCAGGTTTTGGTTATCAGTCTGAGTTAGAGGCAAGAGTTGCTGAGGCTGCCAGAAGACAGTACAACAAGCTGAAAATGCAGACAAAAGCTGAAATCAGACAAACGATCGATCGTTTATTAGTTGGAGACTTCATTGTAAGTTTTTGCCCTCAGAATGTTTATGTAGACTTTTACACTTTTGGTTTAGGACTTGGAGCTCTGAAGAGTGGAGTTTGTTGTTGTTCGTGTGACGTTCTTTGCGAGCAGGAGAGGCACTTTCCAGGAGGTGTTCTAGATTCCTTTTGCTGTCAGTCAGTCGAGGCTTGAGGTGCAGAGCATGTTTTCATCCGCTGAAAATGTTTTTTTTATTGGCTGCAGTGGGAGTCTGTGGTTTAACAAGGTACCAAACCTGAGTGTGGCTGGAGTTCGTGACAGTCAGCTCATCAGGAGAAAAAGTGGCTAATTAGATGTTTCACATGGCTTTTTTTGGTTTCTTTTCTTGTGGGCTATTATATCTTTCTTCTTAACTTTCAGGAAAACAGCAAATGCTGGACTGTGTGCCTTGATATCTCTGCCCCTCAGGTGATCTTTCCTGATGATTTCAAGTTTGTGGATCCTGTGTTAGTTGTTGTAGATCTGGGAAGAATATTACTCACAAATTCTCAAGGTATGATCTAGAATTATTTCAGCTTTCCTTTTCTTTCTATCTTCTTTCAGGCAAAGCTTAAAAAAAGCATTAAAAAGTACAGGGAAGTTTTGAGGGGTGTTCCTGCTTTGTAAAGTAGAAAAAATCCATTTCTTAAGATAATAAAATGAAAGTTAATATTAGGCAATAAAGCCAGTTGGACAAAACCTGATGATGATAAAAATACTGTAGTCAAGTAGCTCTTAACCTTTCATTTGGTTTTGAGGATCAGAAGAATTGCTTGGGCAGAGTAATGGGTTCTTTTTTTGATAGCTTGGTCAAAAGTAAATCTTGCAGTAAGTGGGTTGAAAATGAGACAATAGTGTCTTTTAATAGCTTCTGTACTACATTGTGACTGACACCTCTGTGAATGTAGAAGTATAGTAGGTTTCTTGTTGAGGAAGAAGGAAGTGACAGTGGAAGGAGGCAAGGACAGTACCAGATGTGCTTTGTGTTAAAAAAAATAGGACTTCAGACAGGATGATCAGTTAATCATAGGAAACATCTAAGGAGGGATGAGAATACTTTCATTTACTTCTTTGTGTACTGTTCTTTTAATCCACAGAAGATTCTAAGAGGAGTGCAGGTGCCCTTTCTTCAGAAGTCAATGAATTGAGTGATGAAGAATATAAAACACCTCTTGCAACTCCTCCCAATACTCCACCACCAGAATCCAACACCAATAGTGGCATCAAAATGTCTGAATTTACTGGAGTAGAAATAAGTGAAGAGCAGCTACAGGCACAATTAATGAGTAAAAAAATGTATGAGAGATACACACTTTCTTTTATGGACCTTCAGATCATGGTGGGCCGAGTGAAAGACAACTGGAAACACGTTCAGGATAGTGATGTGGGTCCAACTCATGTGGTAGAAAAATTCAATGTTCACCTACAGCTGGAGCGCAGACTGATATACACATCTGACCCAAAATACCCAGGAGCTGTCTTGTCTGGCAACCTGCCAGACTTGAAAATTCACATCAATGAAGACAAAATGCTGGCTTTGAGGAACTGTTTGACACAGCTGAGTACATCTGAAGCTAAGTCTTCAGATGCCCTGCCTTTAGGGAAAGACAAGATTTTTGCAGAGGTAGACCAGTTTGGCAGTTTGCATGATTCTGTAATGAATCTAACACAGAGTGTTGTCATGCTCGAGCAACACACCCGGGAGGTTCTTGTTGAATCCCAGCTGCTTTTGGCTGAGTTCAAAGTAAACTGTATGCAGTTGGGTGTTGAGAGTAACGGGCGATACATATCTGTGCTCAAGGTTTTTGGCACCAATGCCCATTTTGTGAAAAGGCCTTACGATGCAGAGGTGTCCCTGACTGTCCATGGCCTGTTACTGGTTGATACTATGCAAACATACGGAACAGATTTTGATCTTTTGATGGCTTCTCATAAGAACCTGAGCTTTGATGTACCAACAGGAAGCCTTCGAGACAGCAGGGCTCAGTCCCCAGTTTCTGGACCACAAGATGCACGTCCCATTGATGTTGCTGGTTTGGCAGAGAGATGCAGTACAGCCTCCAACACCTCACCCGGTAACAATGGGAAAGATCAAGAGTCCTTGATAAAATTGGAGTATCAGTTTGTGAGTGCAGAATGCCCATCAATGAACTTGGATAGCAGTCTGCAGGTGATCTCTTTACAAGTGAACAACCTGGATATCATCCTTAACCCAGAGACTATTGTTGAATTGATTGGGTTTCTCCAGAAATCTTTCCCCAAGGAGAAAGAAGATTCTAGTCCTCAGCCTTTAATAGCTGACTTGGAGAGAGGTTGGAGGGAACAGGAAACATTCCAGTCTACTTATGCACAAAACACAGAGGTAGCGGTTGATATTCACTGGTTAAATGTACTCCTTCTCAGGACAGTTGGCATGACAAATGGAGAAAAATATGGCAGAAAAATTGCAACAGCCAGTATTGGTGGTACCAAAGTCAATGTCTCTATGTGTGGTAAACTGGATGTGAATGGCTCTCTTGGATGCCTTCACCTTATGGATCTGACCCAAGACAATGTAAAGAACCAGTATGTGGTGAGCATAGGGAACACAGGGAGGTATGAAAATCTCATTGGTGATGTAAATTTCTTTGAATCTTTATTCTTTAGGCTTGATGAGGGAAATAGCCTTCCAGATGCTTTAAGTTTCACTTTCACAGAAAAGTCGAAAGATGAGTGTTCTCTCAACCTCAAAATGGCCTCCTTACACTACAATCACTCAGCCAAATTTTTGAAAGAACTGACTTTGTCCATGGATGAGCTGGAAGAAAATTTCCGCAGCATGTTGAAAAGTGCAGCTTCAAAAGTTACAACAGTCTTGGCAACTAAAACTGCTGAATACAGTGAAATGGTTTCTTTGTTTGATACCATACCACGATCAAGAGATGTTGCCAGTGCAGAAGATAGGGAAGGCGATGCATTTGGATCACAGTCCCTCAAAGCTGATACTATCAAGCTTATATTGAATGTAAACATTGAATCCCCAATTGTCTCCATTCCTCGAAAGCCTGGTAGCTCTGAACTGCTTGTAGGTCATCTAGGACAAATATCTATTCAGAATTTTGTACCAGGAGAAGATGAGTCTACAAGTGATAGGCTGCAAGTTGAAATTAAAGATATTAAGATGTATTCATTAAATAGTAGTCAATTTACAAACAAGAAGGAGCCTGCAAGTGAGTTACCCCATGGGCCACATTTTTCATCAGGTCCTGCCAGCATTAACAGCCAGGAAGAATCTCATTTTACTCGTCATGACTTCTTTGAATCATTACATAAAGGCCATGGTATGTTAATCAGAGGTGTCTTAATTATTATGATTAGTATATGTGTTAAAAATGTGTATTGACCATAGGTCTGATTGTATATTCTACTTCACCCATCCTATTGAAACATATTGGTCAATTTTAATGACAATGGGCTAGTTATTGTATTTATATCCATTTTTGGTCTCCTAAGCAAAAATGGAATGGTGCCTTTTAGGCAGAAATTGAGCAAAACATAGCCATACAGCCTTAGTCCAGCATTGCTCAGATTCTGAGCAAGTTCAATAGCTACTGTGTTATCTCTTCCATACAGTATTTATGGGCTAATCAGTTCACTTACTCTAATGTTGTTTTATTTTCGCTTTCTCTTAAAGCTTTCCACATTCTGAATAACACCACGATCCAGTTTAAATTGGAAAAGATACCTCTAGAGAAAGATTTGGATTTAACTTTTCCTCTGTGTAATGAAGACTTTGGAATATCAAGCATTATGAAAATTGAAGGGAAATTTGTGAACCCTCTTCAGGTACAGAAATGTAGTATTTCTACTATCAATATAAAAATATTTCCCTGCATAGAAGATAAATATTTTTCAGGCCAGTATCTTCAGATTTAACATGTTAGTAGTTTAGAAATCAGATCCTTATACACATGGTTAGAAGAGACACTCTTAAGTCATAATAATAATGACCAATATTTAACCTTGTTTGGTGACATTTTAGACGTCTTTATGAATTAGTATAACTTTTGCTTATCTTGAACACAGAAGGAAAATAAATGTGTCACTGTCCAAATGACACTGTCCAAACAAGTCCATTTGCCATTATAGTTGAAACTAAGAATTAATATGCTATTACTTTGAAAAAATCTGTGCAAGAGCAGAGGTTTTAAACAGAGAAAACTGAAACTTCTAACACTTAGGAGACAAACCACAAACCATGATGGCTAAGTAGAATGTTTGTTTTGTACATTACTGTGTAAGCTCAGGTGGTGAATTATTTTTAACTAACTTTGTGTGGATGGTTTTTGCCCAAGAATACAAGATATCCTATTCTAGGATCCCATCCCATGTGTTTCTGGGTGGTGTCATGTTGCAGAGCTCGTACAGAAGAACTGTTTTGCTTCAGTTTTGCATTGTATCTTGTTTTGCTTTTTTTTTTTTTTTTTTTTTTGGATGAACTTAAAATTTGTGTGGTTTGGAATTCCACTTACTTTTAGAGTATATGTATTGATTCCATTAATATAGAGAGCTCCAATGTGATGATTGTTTCTTTTCTCTACATTGTAGGTGGTGTTAGCAAAACATGTATATGAGCAAGTCCTTCAGACTCTGGATAATTTAATGTACAGTGAAGACTTGAACAAATTTTCAGCCACTACCATATCACCAACTGGTCTTAGTTCTCCTTCAGCATCACGTCATAGTACAGGCACAGAATTCTTGAGTGAACGGAAGGAAAATGGCTTATTCAGCCACTCTAGTTTTAATTCTGTTCCAAACAAGCCCTTAGCTATCAGGGAAACAAAATCTTTTACTCAAATTCAAGCAAACTTTCACATCTCAGAGCTCCAGGTTCAGTTAAGTGGTGATCTCACACTTGGGGCACAAGGTCTTGTCAGCCTTAAGTTTCAGGATTTTGATGTTGAGTTTGCCAAAGATCACCCTCAAACCTTGTCCATTCAGATTGCCTTGCGTTCCCTGCTGATGGAAGATCTCCTGGAAAAGAAACCAGACTCCAAGTATAAGAACCTCATGGTGTCCCGTGGAGCACCCAAAGCATCCAATTTAGCCCATAAGGAATATCTTTCACAGTCCTGTCCCTCAGTATCCAATGCAGAATATCCAGATATGCCACGTTCCCTCCCTTCCCATATGGAAGAAGCACCTAATGTCTTTCAGCTGTACCAAAGACCAGTTTGTGCCTCCCGTAAGAAGCAAAAAGAAGATGCTGATTCTGAGTATCCTCTGACTCCACCTCCTTCTCCATCAGCAGACAGATCCAAGTTGCCCTGTGGAAAAAATAACTTTGATGATTCATTAGTTCATATCAATATATTTCTAGTGGATAGAAAACATCCTGAATTTTCTTCTCGCTATAACAAAATTAACCGTAGTGTAGATGTTGATTTTAATTGCCTAGATGTGTTAATAACTTTGCAAACTTGGGTAGTGATACTGGATTTCTTTGGGATTGGATCCACTGCTGATAACCATGCTATGAAGCCGCAGCCTGAAGATACTCAACAGACAATCAAAGCAGAAATAAATTCCTTGTCAGCTTCTCAAGCCCAAGAGCCTGTAAACACTAAGCTGGATCTAAAGGTATACTTGAGATGCAAAACAGTAATTGGATTGTCTGTCATAAAACACTTGGTTTATAGAAACCTAAGGTGACATTTACGTCATGTGTTTTATTTTCTAGTGGGGAGTGTACATAGATGCAGAAACAGAATTAAAATGTGTATAGATGTAGTTAAAAAAAAAAGGAGTTATAGAAAAGCAGAACATTTGCAAAATGCTTGGCTCCCTTGCTCTGTGACCCTTTCTTTAATGAAAAGGTTGCTTCAGTATTAAAGATCTAACATGCTGCAATTTGCACTGTGCTGTTCTAGTACTGTGGAGTTTATTTATGCAAAAAAGGTCAATATTTTAGAAATATATATCCATATATGTTTATACATCTATATGTATAAACATGTTTTTTGAAAAACACGTGTTGTATGTGTATATACTATAGTCTTTGCCCAGAGACCCTGCAGTCTAACTTACATGTGACTAAAGAGAAGAGGATGAAGGTAATAGTGCTGGGATTTGTTCTTGGTCTGATCATTCTGAATTGCTTGTGAGACCCATTAATGTGCAAACGAGGCAGTAAAAATGTTGCTCTCCTTCAGTGTCTCCCAATCAGATAATTGCTGTTTGCCATTTATGTGTTACAGTGCAATTGTCTTGGAAAAAATTAAACAAGATGTTCAAGCTCTGAAGTAATGTTTTTCATACCAATTTGTTCCTGTTTTGTTTGACCAGGTCCATTCTTTATCCTTAGTCCTGAATAAAACAACCAGTGAGCTTGCTAAGGCCAGTGTGGCAAAACTTGCAGCTCACTTGGAAGTGATTGGTGAGTAGATTGAAGGGCTCAGGTTGTTTGCCGCTTAAAATAAAATGAGTACACATGAGTAAAATGTGCACTGGAATTATGATTTTAAATGTTTTTATTTTGGTGCTCATTGGGGTTTGTGTGGTTTTTTTGGGCAAAATGTACATTCTCTTCCCACTGCTTTTTCCTTTGCTTTTTTAGCGTTTATTTTAAATCGTGGCATCCCTCCCAGTTGTCAAACCTTTCATCATTTTAGCTGTGATTGGCTGCAATTTTAATACTTCACTTTCACAGAGCAGAACTATAGTTTTTATTACTGTTCTAGAGAAAAAAAAGTAGTTGTATCTAAGTTTAACAAATCAAAGTGGTGTGATCACATGATGTATATAAAGCCTAGGGCAATGTGTGGGTTAATACAATATTTGTAGCAAAACCACATTATTGTCTTTGAATATGAGGTTTAATGTTTAATTGAATTGACTTAATTACTTGTAATGAAGCTGTCCCACTAATAGGAGCTTTTGGAGTTTAGTAACTGATCTGTGTTTGAGGATCCTGATTGTCTGTCCTTTGTTTTCCAGAGGGAGATTTAGCCTTGCAGGGAAGTATTGGAAGTCTGTCCTTAAGTGATCTTACATCTCATGGAGAATTTTACAGAGAACGTTTCACTACAAGTGGTGAAGAGGCACTCATTTTTCAAATCTTTAAGTACGAATTTAAACTTTTTGTTACTCAATATGAGCTTGTTACTCCATTAACTTCCAACCCTGCCCCCCCACCCCCCCCAAAACCCCAAAAGTCAAATAAACCCAGAAAACCCAAGCCCACAACTGTCAGGACTGCATGATTCTGCTTTGGCCTCTTGGGACTTAAGTGGGACTTAGAATGTTTTCAGTTATAAACTTCAGATTTTTAACTTATCTTTGTCTTGCAATGTACAAAGAAATGGAAAATGAAAGGTAGTTTTTTATTTACCTCTAAAGCTGTTCTTGAAAGTAGTTACGTGATAGTTTGTTCCTAGCTAAAACGTTGGGTTTTTTTAAAGTTGGAAGAAGTTTAGAAGTTTTCAACTGATGAAATAGATTTTCCATTGCTTCTTGATTTTGGAATAAGGGGTTCGCTTTTATCATAATGTGAATTTGAATTTCTTTGTTATGTTTTAAGGAATAGGTCTTGTGATGTTTGCTGGTTTTCCAATTAATCAGATTAGAAATTATCCAAGTAATGTTATGGAATTAATTTCAAATATGACAGCACACTGATTCAGAATTGAATGTAAATATTATCCTGCAGTGGAGTAGTTACCTTAAAAGCCCCTGTTCTGATACAAAATTACCAAAGGTCTAACTGGTATGCAGAGATTAAAGGTACATTCCAAATGTAGAATTTTCCTATTTGCTTAATTAAAACTCAGCAGTACTCAAATGTACAAAATTTAGAAGTAATGAATACAAACTCAATTTTTTGTGTCTACAACTGAAATAGTGTTAATTACATGCTGTGAACATTAGTTAAATCCTGTATATTACTATTTTGAATGCAGCAAAATGTCTAGTGCTGCTTCTGAAATGTAGCTAAGCTTGGTAAATTTTACTTTCAACCCTTCTCACAGATATGGGAGGCCAGATCCACTGCTGCAGCGGGAGTGTGACGTCCGTGTGACCCTGCGGATGGCCTCTGTCCAGTATGTGCACACCCAGCGCTTCCAGGCCGAGGTGGTGTCTTTCATCCAGCATTTTACTCAGCTCCAGGATGTCTTGGGGCGGCAGAGAGCAGCAATTGAAGGACAAACAGTATGTCGGGGCCTTTTTTCTATTCTTTCCCAGCCTGTTTTTTGCAGTTGAAATGCAATATATAATTTACATCAACTCAAGTGAGTTGAAATGGTGGGAGGTTTTAGCGTTTTGGTGTTGGTAGAGATTTCTCAGGCTCATCTTGTAGTCAAGAGACCTTAATTAGGACTATTCTGCTGCTGTTTGAAATTGCAGAATACCAAATTTTCACATTCCTTAAAACTTCAGCACTTGATTTCTGCAGAATGCACTGGACAGAAAAGGTCAAGGTGTTACCTTGTCTTATTCTCCACTGTAATAATACCTGAGTTAAGAGAGCCAAGTGAGAAGTTCTATTCCACTCAGGTGTACATCTCTGATTTAGTTTGATGGCTGGTAGTTTGAGAAAATCAGAACTTCTGCATGGTACAGTGTATGAATATAGAGATTGTAGAGCAAGATAGAGTATATCAATATAGAGTATATAGGGCATGATAGAGTGCTTCAATAATCAGGACAGACATAAACCACACGACCTAATGTGGGAGTAATTAATATAGTCAGTAGTCTTCTTTTAATGGAAGCTTCTCGTAATTGAAGGAAAGATGGTGAATACTTGGATAATAAAATGCTTCATTGTGGATCAGGTGGGAAGTTTGAGTCTTATTTTGAAACATCTGTTCTAAATGGTGGGGTTTTGTTTTTTGCAAATAATTTTTCTTAAGTAATTTGTTATGTAGTGAGCTGAGTAGTGTCTGTCCTGCCTCTTAGTTCAGGAGTGAAAAGGGCGTGTCACTGCCAAAGGGTGTGCTGCACCTCTTGCACAGGTTTTTCCTGTTTGCATTATAATACTTTTTAAATGAGCCTTTATTCTCTGGCTAAAACAAGGGTTTGAGGGGTTTCTGTTGGTTGCTTTATTGTTGTTTTTGTTTGCTATAAATTCTTACCATACCTTAATTTTGTAAATTGAGGGGTAATAATCCTGAGTTCAGTACTAATCAGTGGGAAATAATCACCTGCTTCGTGCAATTTTTGTAATTATTTTTTAAATGTATTTTTACTCTTGCCAGGTGAGAGATAAAGCCCAGCGAGCTTCCCGAGTTCTTCTTGATATTGAGGCTGGGGCTCCTGTTCTGCTTATACCTGAGAGCTCCAAGTCTAACAGTCTTATTGTAGCTAATCTGGGAAAACTGAAAGTGAAGAACAGATTCCTCTTTGCAGGAATGCCGGGTACCTTTTCATTAAAGAACAAGGTAGGAACATTGCTTCTTCATTTAGCAGCTTGCAGTTTTGCTAGTTCTTGTGTGTTTTATTTCTAAATCAAAATTGTAAATGATTCTTACGTTTTACTTTATATTGACTTTATAGTTCTAGTAATGAGGGTCTGTGCTGGCAAATGTTATAGATTTGCCTTGCTGCTGATCGTGCTGTGCTGCCCTTCCTGTCTTGAGCTTACTGTCTGAGGCATTGGGGCAGAGGGGAGACTGAACTGAGTGTTTTGAGAGAACAGAGGGAATAAAGGAGACTGAACTCAATCCAGCTGCTCTGGTGAGGAAGCAGGACCCAACCAGGTGCACACCTGAATGGTGGGACCAGGATGGGCTTTCAGTTCACCCTTTTTGGTTACTCCAACTGTTCACCACTCAAAATTTCCATAGTGTGAACAGCAGAAAACACGGGTCTGTGTTGGCTGAGACTTGCTCTAACACACTGGAGAACAGAATTGATTTTTTTTTTCTGCTCTCAGTGAAACTGAGTATGTGTAGTTGCTTTGATGAGGTGAAACCATGAGAAAGGTTTCCAGTGGCTGTACACGTGGCAAAGCACAGGACAGGAGTAGCTGGTACTGCTCTTGAGAGATGCAGCCACAAAATTTGGGGTAAGGAAGATCCATCTTGGATGACTTTCTATATCTAACCCATTCAACAAAGTAGGGGGTTGTCTGGGAACCCCCTAATCTGATTTTGAAGGGATTAGAAGTTAGATGGACTAAATTGCTGCAGTGGATTGGTGGTGTTTGTCTGTTGCCTTCATCTGATTGGCATCTGCCTGTGTCTTTGCTGTAATGAAATAGTGGACTCTGATGTTGGGTTGTTTCCTGTACTCTAGTGTGTTGATACCAAGTAGAGGTTTGTAAGCAGTAGACTCCTAAATAAACATTATAAGTTAAAGAAAGTGTGCACAATAATTTTACTTCAGCCTAAAAATACTACATTATGTAGCACTGTAGAAATGTAGGTGTTTGAAATGGGGTTAGGTGGGGTTTGGCTTTTTTTTTGTTGGTTTTGTTTTCATTTTTCCTCTGTCCTGTGTTTATTTTTGAGGATCGGATTTTACAAGGCAATGCATACAAGGATCCTGTTTTATTTGAGGTATTTCACATCTTTATAGCAGTGTCCAGGTGCTCCTCGTTCATTCTATAAAAAAGAAAGTATTCTTGTGGAATTTAGCACTTTAAAAAGCTACTTCATTTATTTAAAAGTGATGTTTCTGTCCTAAAGGTTTTGCTGAATTCTATAAGAATTGGATGTAAACTTCTTGTGGTGTGCTCTTTATGCATGTCTGGGGAGCTGCTAATTTGGATTTAATGGCATAAATTCATAGACCTATAGATGATGTGATGCTTTTCCTTTGCATGTACTTTTCAGTCTTTTCTTTACAATATGAAGTTAATGTCCTCAAATTTTTTTCTTAAAATCCTTGGTTATGTTTACAATTAATTTTTCCAATTTTCCGATTTTTTTTCTAATATTTAAAAACCATGTAAGGCAAGACAATATTAACAATTAAAACCAGAATGGGAAGTTTGTGGTAGGGATTGGGGTGACATCAGAAACTGGATACATCAGAAACTGGGAAATGATAGTAACAATACAGGAGTCGGGCAAAGTGAGCAATCTTGGAGTAAGGGCTGAGTAAATCACTAAAGATGCATGTGGAACACGGGATTAATTAATTGAAATGATTGCCATACGAATCCCAAAATTGTCTTTGGAGTATAAAGGTGGTGTGTAAACCTCTTCCACCAGACGAATGACAGAGTGGTTGTGGCTATTCCGTCACAGAAGGCTGTCAGATTGGTCAAGCAGGATTTTTGGGAAAAGAAATTTCTGATGTTGATGCGACTCTTTTCGTAGTGAAATTTGCAGGTTTGTGATGCAAGACAGCTCATGGATTTCTACTGGATATGTGGTGGTGGGGAGATGTCTAAAATGTTTTACATCAATATAAATGAATTTTTCTTTTTTCACCTGTGAGGAATTTACCGCTAAGCATAGGGATTTATCCAACCTTAAACTGCAGGAGAATTTTGGGACACATTTTGATGTGACAGCTGAAGTATTTGAAGTGCATAAAATGTGCATGTGTAGAAGTGTTAGTTCACATACTGTAATAAAATATGAAGTTGCTGACATGATCTTGCAGAAATAATGGCATATGTTTTTTTCATCACCTGAAAAACAGCTTTAAATATTCAACAGTCTTTGTTCTGCAGAAACATTTAACATTGTCACAGTCTTACCCCTCTATGTTGGTATTAATTTCATTTACATGAGTTTTTCAGTTTTGTGCAAAACCCTCTGCTTTTGAATTAGTTTCTCATTGAAAAGATTCTACAGCTTTTTGAGGAAGGTTGCTGAAATAAACTTTTTTTACAAAGAAAATGTTCTCATCTACTGTTAAGGCTATAGGAGAAAAGTTTGGCCATTTTTCTACAGCAGAAGATACTGGCATTCTAGTAATTTGTTGCAGCTTGAACCTTGGTGCATTGGTTCCTTAGAATTTAAGTTAAAAATCTAATGTTAATTACAAAATTTCTTTCATTAGCAGGATTCAGTTCAATTTTCCTCTCCTGTGGGAACCCCAAAACATAGCGTGAAGAAAACAGGTGCTGACGAGTCCAAATTAGCAATGGAAGGATTGGTCATGAAAAAACCATCAGGAACAATCATTGCTAGGTTGAAGAGTGAGCCTGCAGTGAGCACATCAAGTAAGCAGCAAGGGCAGCCATCGAAGCTGCCTGTTGTCCCAAACCCTGAGAGCCCAGGTATGTGAGAGCAGTAAGAACCCCATGGAACTTCTTTTGCCTTGTGAAATAGTACAGTGACATATTGCTTTTATCTTACGTGGCACTGAAAAGGTATGAGGCTCTGGGTCTGAAGATTGTAGATTGGAGAATAAATGACTTCTGAGCTTTAAGGCTGATTTTTGCAGCTTAAAAGATTAGGGAGTTGTAGTTCAGTTTCTGGAAGAGCAGTCCTGTAAATTGGGTGTGTTTTGAGATACATACTGCACACATACAGGGAGTGTACTTGGACTCCTAATTAGGAGTTTATGTTTAGATGTGAACGAACTTGGTATCTGGTAGTTACAGATTTTGATGAATAAAAAAATAAAAAATGTGGAATGAAATCAAAACTAAATGGAATTTCTTTTTAAAAGTAGGTTGCATTAGTTTTTCACAGATTGTATTTTTCTTCCTTAATGTGTTATCTCCTGTGTACTTGCAGAGGATCACGCCTGCCTCTTAGACTGCATTGTAGTTGATCTGCAAGACATGGACATCTTTGCTGCCGAAAGATACGAGAGAGAGTATTCCAAGGCTGTGGAAGATACCAGTGTGGGTTTGAGCTTTCCATCCTACTTGGTGAGGCAGACAGGAGGGAGCCTGCTGACAGAACCCTTCAGACTGAAGTTAAAAGTAGAGAGAAATTTGGACAAGTGAGTTTAAACAGGGTCACTTTATGCTGTCACCTAGAGCAGTGGTTTAGATGCCTTTTGTTGTATCTTAAGGTCTTGCCTTCTGTGTTGGAGCTCCTGTTGGAGCTGAGGTTTTCTCTTTGTTGCAGGGAGCTGAGTCATGCCGTTGCAGACATCTCAATCCATGGCAACCTGTCTTCAGTGCACTGCTCTCTGGATCTGAACAAGTACAAACTGATCCGTGGGCTGCTAGAGAGCAACCTTGGGGAGCCCATCGAGGAGTTCATGCGCCCTTATGACTTGCAGGATCCAAAGATTCTTGTAAGAGGATCTATGTGCAGCNGGGGGGGGGGGGGTTTGCTGATTTTGCTGATGGCAGCAATATTTTAAGGACAAAGAGGCTCTAGACCAGTAATGTGAAAATGGATTAATGGTCATTTTCAAGTTAAAGGCCACAGTGTTGTGAAAGGTAACATTTCCCCCATAACGGTTAATGAAACGCTTTGGAGAAGGAGGACACCACACAAAAGCTGTTTACATTTTTCTGAAACACAGTTTAATTCAGAGATCAAAGTTAAACAGATCCTCTGAAAAACAATGTTGGTGTTTTCCACTTTCAGACAGTTTTGAGTGGAGAAGTGTATACTTCCATGTCATTCCTTGTTGACATGGTTAATGTGAGCCTGGAACTGATGGATCCAAAGGGAAAAGATGGATGCAGCTCTTTAGCCAGGTATGAATGTTCTTCTCTTACTGAATACCTTGTCCTAAATACTATGCTCACGTGAAAGATACAGGACAAGAATTGAAATAATATGTGGAATTACAGTTTAATAATGCAGTGAAATTGAATTTCTTAATTAGAGTCCAAACTGAGAGTTTGAGCTGCTCTGAAAGATGAAAGGGAATGACACTGTTCAAAAGATGTGGTCTGTCTTTCCAGTTGTCCATGAAATAACAGTCCAGTTACTTGTCCAGTACTTGCCTAAAAGAAATAGTATTTTAATTAAGAGAGCAGAACGAGGGAAGGTTAAAAAAGCAGACTTCTGCTATGTTGGCTTGTTGGGGTTTTTTAATCCAGAAGGCTTTTTACTAGTGGAAAATATCATTACATTTAGTACAGATCTATTTTCTATCTCTATGATGTGGGACATGATTGTAGTTATTTTAGAAAATACCTAAATGAAAGATTTCAGCGGTGTGCCATACTTTTAAAATAAGTGACTCCAAGGAATAAATAAACTGTAAGTCTCTTTAGTGTGTTGGTTTGCTTTTTATTCTCCCAGGTTTGATTTTAAGAAATCCAAGTTGCTTTTTGAAAGCTCTTCAAATGGAACAAAGTCTGTAAATCTGGTCTCTCATTCCATGATGGCCTTTGACACTCGTTATGCTGGACAGAAATATGCTACAGGCCCCCCAAATGTCTTCAATTGCATCTTTCAGTCATCGAAGAACAGCAGTAGCCCAGGAGCAATCCAGATTGAACTGCATTTCAGGTTGGTAATTCTGGGATTTGTTTGGTTTTAATAATGACATAATCAGTATTATCATGGTTTTAATACACCTGTTATTATTGTAGATAAACTTGGGGGCATTGTATTTCAATGTGATGACATTTTTTGGGTGATCGGTGGTACTTGACAGATTGAAATCTGCAGTTATTAATTCTCTGGAAGTTGTTAGATTTTCTTTTTCTTTTTCACTTGCTGCAATAAAATGTAGATTTGAATGTGTAATGGATCAGATGAAGGTTTAACCTAATAAAGTCAGTAGTCCTTAAAGCTTGATAAATCTGGCCTATCACTTGTATGTGTGCATAAAACCAGTTTGTAGAATTTTTAATATAAGATGCACAAAAGCTATTTCCCAGCAGGTGTCACGTGTGGTTTTCTGCGAGCATCAAATACAGACAGAAACAGCACCTCTTTCAAAAACAATCTCTGTATTCTCTTCTATGATCTGTCCTACTCTGTGTGTTTTTTCTTACCTGTTTTGATCTAATTTAGTATTGAAATTGGGAATATAAAGTATAATGTCAGTATTTACCTATATCAGCATGATGGTTTTTTGAGGAATGTTAACTACCAAAGTGAGTTAACACTCACTTTGAAGTGAGTGGGTGAAGTGAGATGGAGATTTTGCTTTCACTGCTGATCAGATTTGCTGACCATGCTCAGCTTTCTCACTCTCATATAAGTATGATGCTTCTGGAACAGTTGCAGGAGTAATGTAGAAAAAAAAATTGTGGATTATTTTAGTCCAGTAGAAAATTTTGGAGACATACGTTCATAAAAACTAGCTAAAGAAACTTGGCAATTGAGAGAATTTTTTTTTTTTGAGATTTGGATGCTGCATTATGGTTTTAGGTACATAAAAGTGTGTTCAGAAAGAAGCCAACATTTAAATTTGAATAAAACTAAAACGGGATATACTAAAAAGTATACCCTAAAAAAACCCCAGATGGTTTTCACAGAACTGTTAAGTCAGTAGACAGCTAGATTAGACACAGTTAGTGACTTTGCACAGTACAGCCTAATCTGGTTTATGAGTGAGAGTTTCAGGAATCTTCTTCCCAACTGTTGTGATTTTAAATTTCTGCCACAGCAGCATGTGGTCTGTTTTGAGTGGCGAGAGCATCCTTGGCAGTAGATGTAAGGGCTGGCAGAACTCAGTGATAGTGTTTACTGGCTGGTGCCTCTTGAAATATCCTGGAGAGCCAAGGAGGGTTATAGGCTTTTGCTGTTGGAAGCAGCGCAGGCAGAGCCTGCTCCCCACTAAGGCATCAAAGTTCTTTGGAGGTTTTATAGTTCACAGTGTGCTAGATTGAAAAGCGTTTCATGGTATTTAAGCACTTAGATGATTTTCCAGTTACCATGATCAAATCTATCTGGTATTCCAGATCACGAAGCCAAACACTTTATCCCTCCTAGCCAGACCTTCAGAATGGGATGCTGGGAGCTCAGGCAGGCTGACATTTTTTCTGCATGACAAAGCAGCTTCCTGTGCTGCAAAATGCTGTCAGGGTGTAAGAGGAAATTCATGTTGTACCTCCTATCTTGGAGCCAGGTCTGAGTTTCACACGCAGAATGTTAGGTTTGATACCCAACAGACATAAGATGAAAATAAAAAAAGGTTTTAAAATTTGAGATTTTGAAAATTAATATTGATAATGTGTGTTAAAGGAGCTTTTATAAATTTCTTGTCATGTAGTTTTTCAATTCATCTTTTGTACCATTACGGCTTAGAATTTGTGTGGTTAAGATCTGTTGGGGTTCTGTGGGTACAGCAAATTGTAGAATTTCAATCTGTTTAAATATAGTTATATAAAAATGTATGTATGTGTTTTAAAGGCCAGACACTGTATCTAAGTTTAAACTAAGTGTATCCCTATAAAATGCCATATAATTCTTACTAGGTACTGATAATTTTCAGCATGATTTTAAATATCTACAGATTGTAAAGTTCACCTGTGTGATTCTCTCTTCTTAAAAGGTCTACTAAGGATTCCTCCAGTTTTACAGTTGTTCTGAACAATCTTCGTGTATTCCTGATATTTGACTGGTTGTTACTGGTTCATGACTTTTTATATACTCCTGGAGATACCAAAAAGCGGGAAAATCCCCATTCCTCCCGGCAGCGAACCTGCACCAGTGACACAACTGTTGTTCCCAAAACTGTGAAAAGTGGAGTAGTTACCAAACGTTCCTCGCTCCCTGTGATGGCAGAAAAGCAGCTGGAAGTCAAGGTTAATGTAACAGGTAAATGTGCCCTTCTCTGATGTTTTTGTAGGAGTTTTTCTGATTAAAAACCATGTGCTGGTATAAAGCCAGGTCCATTAAAGGAAATCAGGACACCTGCTGCAAATGCCTGAAGTACCTTAATGATATTGCCAACTGCCCTGTTAGTTATTTGTCCTTTTTTTTTGGTTAAGGAACTGAATTTGTGGTTGTTGAAGACATGTCCTGCTTTGATACCAGTGCAATTATTTTGAAGGGAACGACTGTTCTCACTTACAAGCCCAAGTTGTTAGATCGTCCTTTCTCTGGCAGTTTGTTTGGCATTGAGGTAAGAAAAATAAATTTGCTTCTGTATAACATCTAAAATTAGAGGAGTTTGTGAAGATACTTTACTATAAATATATATACAAAAGGAATAGTCCACACATGCTTTCTGAAGGTTGTTGGTTTCTCATCAAATGCTCTCATTTTACAGCAGTTTTGAGAATAGTTTTATATTGTTTCTGTTAAAACATTGTAAGACTTGACTGTAGCCTCAAAATATTGCTAGTTCTTGCCAGGTGTGTTATCTCAGTTCATAATTTTTTTAAAAATAATTTGAAATTTTTAGGTGTTTTCATGCCGGTTGGGAAATGAGCAAGAGACTGCACTGTCAATTATAGATCCAGTACAGATTCACATGGAACTTATTGGGAATTCTTCCTACCCAAGTGGTTCAGGACTGCTGGATGCTTTCAATAGTGAAGATTTTCCTCCTATTCTAGAGGTAATATTAAAGGCCTGAATAAAACTATGCCGTAGAGAATACTAGCAGAGGTATTTTTATGCCCAAGGATTCAATAGAAGTCTTTCAAATGCACAAGAAGAGAATAAGGTAACTTTTTCCTGAAATAGAAAAGGAAAAGAAAGAAACATGTAGAAAATGCCTTAGTGGTAATGAAAGAGTGATTTATGGGATATGTTACAGAGATTAATAGTGGAGGAAAGAAATGGGCTGATTATGTAGGCTGATGGTGTTAGATAGTTACTAATACCTGAGAGGAAATTATATTTTTCTATGTTTTCTGTTTCTAATTGTTAGGACATATTAGAGGGGAATTATTTTTAAAGACTTTTTTTACCATTATATCAAAGTAAAACTTCTTTTCCCTGAGATGTATTGCTTTTGGTTGTTGGTAAATAATAAGTTTGATAATTTTATTATTGGATCTTTAAAACAGCATGGTGATCAGATTGTAACACTAAATTTTGTCTTCCTTTGGGAAAAGCTTTATTAATATTTGAAGTATTTAAGAAAAATGTGTAGAAAAAGACAAGTGAATCTTATATTCTAATTTTTCATTTAGATTCAGGTGCAAGCACTGGATATCAGGCTATCCTACAATGATGTTCAACTCTTCTTGGCAATTGCGAAGTCAATTCCCCAACAGACAAGTGCAGCTCTGCCTGACCTGGCTGCCTCAAGTGCTGGGAATGCTGCTGGTCCCTCCAGTTCAGCACGGGGGAATGAGAGCTCCTTGGCACATGAAACCAGAGATGGATCCAAACGTGTGCTGGATCCTGTTCTTGGTATGTTTTTCACTGTTGGAGTGAAGCCATTCTTTATATCTAAAGGAAGTTTCTACAAGGTGAAGCTAATGTATAAACACAAAAGATGTTGGTATCTTCATGGTGTAAGACCCTTTGTTGGTTAGGACTACATGATAATGGCATTGTCCTGATGATACCATAAAAAATGTAAAAGCAGGCCTGAATCACGTGCTTTTTCTATAGTTGCAACCTTAAACAAATGAACCCCCATTTTTCATCCAGATGTATCTTGATTTTAGAAGTGAAAAAAGTAGATAACTGTCAAGGATTTATGCTTGGTTAACTGTTAATTCCAGAAGTCCAGCTGGCTCGCCTCCAGGAGCTGGGATTCAATATGGAAGACTGTCGTAAAGCTCTTTTGGTCTGCCAAGGTAACCTCAGATATTCTTAGCAGGGGTTTGCACATTGTTCATATTACTTTAATTGCAATTAAGTAAAGCCTTTAGACTATCAGGTGGTGATGCACAGGCACTTTTTCCTTCTGTAGGACATCTTTGGCTCTGTGCTGGCCTGTAGTCTTAAACATTCTTCTTCCTGCTCTGCTACTGTGAAAAATCCACCCCACCCAAGGATTCTTTCTGCCCTTTGGGATGTCATGTGTGGGCTGCTTGAGTGTATTTTTGTTTGGGAGTTTTAGTTGTGCTCAGGTTGGTGATTTTTATGATGGACCAATTTCTTGCTATTACACATCTCTTCTTCTTGAGAGCATGTGTTTTTGTCTCTCCATTTTAAAATCATATTTCTCTAGTTCTGCATGTACACGAAAAGAAAATAAAGCTTTAACACAAGTGATTCTTTTTTCCTTTAGCACTATCATGTTTCCCACCTTCTCTATAGGCATGCATAGTGTTACAGATTTTTATTACATTTGTGAACTTCAAAACACATTTCTTAGTCTTAGGATATACCAATATCTTTATATCTCATATTTATGTTACAGAATAGAGCATATTCAAGGTACTGCTGAGAATATTTTCTTAAGAGAGAGGGAATTAGTTTTCTTCCATATGATTTTTACTAAGTACATGTCTTTGAGAAGGTAGGTGGTGATTGATTGGTTGTTTGCATTTATCTAAGGTGACTTGAAAAAAGCAGCAAGTTGGTTGTTTAAGAATGCTGAACCTCTGAAATCAGTTTCCCAGACTTCTGGTCGAGATAGCCAGAGCATTGTGCCTTTCCAGTTCATCTCTGGAGTGGAAATAAAGGCAGAAAGTGTCTGCATCTGCTTTATAGATGACTGCATGGACTGTGACGTTCCCCTGGCTGAATTAACCTTTTCACGTGAGTATCTGGTTCTGCCTTGGCATAAAATGACTGTCATTTCTGGGTGTGTTCAGCATCATGCTCTTCTTTGTCAGGACTTGTCAATTTTCAACTGACAGTGTCTTGGTGGTGGTTGTATGGGATATTGGGGGTTCCTTTTTCTTTATTTCTGTTTGGTTTAAGTTTTAGTTTTAAGAAGATTACAGTCTTTGTAGGGTTAAGTTTGTGGTTTCCCCTTTTTACATCACATAACAAATTAAATCTGTCCTGAGCAGAATCCTAGGGAGGCTGTGTAGTATAAGGTGTGGCTGTCTGCAAATGTTATTTGAAGAGTATTATGATAGGCTTTTTGTACCATTTCAGTTAAAAAGACAAGACGAAACTTTCCATTGCTTACTTGACAGTTCACAAAATCAGGAAGCTTGATTGTTTTGCATTAGTTTAAATTTCACTTTTTTTTTTTCCCCACAGGTTTGAATTTTCTCCAACATTTGAGAACCAGCCCTGAAGGCTACGCTCATTTTACCCTCTCTGGAGATTATTACAACCGTGAGCTTTCAGGTGAAATACCTAGGGGGTTGTTGTTTTCTTATTTAAGTTTAGGAAACAGTCTTTCCTATTACAGGAGCCTGAAGTTTACCCACTGTGAAAGGCCTCTAAGGGAAGAGTGAAAGGTTGACTTTTGGGACTCTGTGTGTGTGAGACAATGTGATCCTAGACAAGATATCCTGATTTGAGATCAGTTGGAGGGATGTGGAAAGTAGAGATTTGGCTGATATGAAAGTGGCATTCAGGTTTTCAAATGGAATTGCATAAAAATGTTATCTAGCAAAATCACAGTTTTATAACAAGCTGTCTCTGCATTCTCTTCTCTTTTCTCTTTAATTATTTGATGCAGTCAGTTTATTACATATTTCAGGAAGGAAGAGCATGTGAAGGAGACCATCCCAATTTATGTTTTAGATACAAAAAAGCAAGTTAGGCCTCAATACAGGCCAGATATTGACAAAAGAAGTAATCTAGTTGTGTGGGTTTTTTTAACTTAGAAACAAAATTTTGTGTTACATTACTGCTGACAAGCACTCAGGAATTATCTGTCAATAACAAGGTGGTGTTTTTTTTTAAATGCTTTGTTTTTAAAAATGTGTAGGGTGGTTTTTTTAATAGCTTCTAGATCTTTATCTTTTGAGATACTGAATAATCGCCAATTTAACGTATAATTGTGTGAAAATCACTGCCAAAGCTATTAGAGAGAGCTTAATTCCAGCAGGCTTAAATATAGAGCTGTAATTGCCTTCTAGTGCTTTAATTGTAACTAAGATATTCCTGCAAGACCCTACATACAGTATACATGGTATAAATGGAGGAGCTGGACCAAATTTGTATTAGGTATTAAATTAGATCCATAGGCTTGCAACTTCATCTTGAACACAGATTAAAAGCAAAGGATCTAATTATGAAAGTTTCATTATTAAATATGAGCATTCCAGTGTGGCCACCATGTGTGTAGCAGAGGTGATGGTTTGTGTTTCTCTCAGGTTGGGAGCCATTTATTGAGCCATGGCCGTGTTCAGTGTCTTGGCAACAACAAGCTTCGAGCCGCCTGCACCCTTCCCGCCTGAAGCTGGAAGTGAAGGCCAAACCACGCCTGGATATAAACATCACCTCTGTTCTCATAGGTATGTGGGAATATTCCCTGAGAGCAGCACTCTACAGTCTGGTTTTCACTACTGAAAATGAGAGACATGTCTAATTAAAGTGCTGCCGGCATCCCATGGAGGAAGTGGGATTGGCTGAAGTCCCTCCATACTTTCCAGGATACTCTACCAGGTGTGTGTTTAGGCAGCCTATGTCCTATCAGATGTTGTGAAAGTGTAAAGACGTGAGCTGCATATGTTAGAGGTTAGTAGGAATTCTTTCTCTGGTCATATGAATTCTATCAAATTTGTATGTTATTTGAAATTTATTTTTAATCAGAAACAGGCTTTCATCTAAAGCTTTCTGTGCTTCACAGGGCTTAAAAATATTTTGATAAGCTCATCATTTTTCAGTACATTGACAGGTGTAGTGGGGAGCTACTCATTTCAGTTCTTCAGTCTCTGAGCACCTGAGCTGTCAATGACCCACCTTTGGAATTCAAAATATTTTGTTCATCAGTAACTCCAATTTCATGTGAGCTTCTGCATTGTGGAGCTCTAATGGTGTGCCTTTCCCAGGAATATTGTTGCTCATTCAGAACTATGTGGTGATAAACGCCAACAGCTGAGCTTGTAGATGTAACAGAAAAGCCTTCCTTGGTCCTTTCCCCCAGGAGAACCTGGGGGGCTGGCAGAAAGGGGGGGAGCCAAGGTAGCAGGAGGAGAAGCAAATCAATGATTCCTAAGATGGTGCTTTTTAGAAGCAGTGATAATAAGTGGTGAGGCTGGTTTGTGATTAATATTGTGCCAGAGGACTTAATTGGTGTCTTGATATTTATGCAGGAATGTGTATGTACCTCTTAAAAAGAAGCAAACCTCCAAACCCCCAGGAAGTACTTCTAACATGAAAATATTTAAGGTTAATTGCCTCGGCAGGGAGGGCTCTTAGATTGACATAGGAGTGTCTTAAGAAAATGAAATTCCACTGAAAGTTTTTTTTTTAAAATAAAATCTTAGGGATATATTTTTTTAAGACACTGCTGTGATTTTATGAGCTGTTGTTTTTCTTTAACTTATGTGACTCACAGAAAAAGCAGCGAAATTAAACTTCTGCTATTAAAGTGAAGTAACTTGAGTGTAATGAATTTAACACACTTTTCAAGGACAAGGTTGTCTACCTCCACCTTGAAAACATTGGGTGTCTGTGCTTGCATTCCTCTAGAGCAATACACATGTACCAAGCAGTCCTGGATGGAAGATTACTGTAAACAGGACAAAGAAGTGAATGTAATCAGCTCAGAAGACTGGATGGGTTCTTCGGTGGATCCCCCATGGTTTGGGCAGAGTATGTTGGTCATTAATCTCACTTTATTAGAAACAGGCCTGACACAGTCTAATGTATTACAAACATAAGTATTTTGGCTTCACAGAATACAGTGATTTGTTAGAGATGTTTGGCAAAAAAGAAAAAAGACTAAAAAGTTGTTTTCTGTTCAATTATGTCCAATTATTTTAAAACAAAAAGCTTTCTGGCTGCTTAGCTTTGATTAAGAGCTTTGCACTGCTAGTTCTGCATCCTTTCTGTCTGCCACTCTCAGTTAATGAGTGACTCTCACGTCAAGGATTAAATCAGAGTGTTGGTTTTAGGCTGTGTGCAGTTCAGAGAGGATCTTTTTCTTTCTGTACCCCGAAGACCTAAATAACTCAGTTTCTGGAAGAAAATACTGTTTTCTTCGTGGAAATAATCACCTGAGTAATAGCTCTTGGTATGTGGCAGGTCTTTTTAGCTTCCTTCCAGAGTTTAAAGTTAAAAGTAAAGTCCTTTTAACTTCCTTCCAGAGTTCCTTCTGGAAGGAATTTTATCAGTTCAAGTCCAGCTTAGTGTAAGCAAACGGGTGGAGACTCATAATTGCATGATGTGTATCTTCCCTTATGCATGCAGGGGAAGATCTACCTGTATTTGTGTGGATTTTCTTACCTGCTGACTTTGTCTTTCCTGTCTGCCAGGCCTTCCTCTTGTCTACCTTAGAACTAGGAGTACAGCCAGTTTGACTAACCTAGAGCATCAGATCTATGCTAGAGGTACTGTACAGCACACAGACACCAAAAGGTGGTTTTCTTCTTTGGAAAGCTCTTGCACAATAAATACTGTGCTGTATGTGGAACTTGCTGGTGGATTGGCCTCTATATTTAAAAATAATCAAAACCCAAAAGACCCTCAAGCCAAGTAATGTAGCAGCTACTTTTCTTTTAGTCGGCTAAATTTAGTATTTAATCCTCTGGGTCCTTCAGGAAAGAATGGAGAAATATAACCCCATGTAGGAAAACTGTCTTTGTGAGGAAGGTTATGTGAATTGTTGACTATTCAGTGTCCCTCTTATAGAGGGACAGTACAGTGGGATTAAAAATAGTGTAATAATATCACAATATTTAATTTATATTCTAAAAATATCCACCATTATGTTCAATATACATATATATGCCTAATTTAGCATATTTAGGTACTTAAAAAATTCAGATGTTTCAGAAGCACAGGCTGTTTTCAGTAAGCCTTAGGAAGTAAAGCATTCCTAGTAAATAATTTGTTAATTTGTTTGGGTTCTATTTGACAGGACAGGTTTTGGGCAAAACCATAAAGTATGAAGTAAGATTTTTCATTTTTTGACATTATAGAAGACAAAGAGCATGCTTCATAAATATATAGCCCTGTAGAAAAGTTAATGGATGGGAGGACAGAAAACTTCCTAGAAATCTACATCTGTTTCCTGTTTGAGTGCCATTTGAAATATTTTCTCTGAGTTAAAAAAAAAAACAAAAAACGGAAAAATTTGGATTTATTTTTCTGAAATATTTTGTTTGGGTTTTTTTTCCCCAAAAATCAAACAAGCAGCAAAACATCTAATATTAATTGCTTGGCTTTCAGTAGGGATTGCAGCTAAATTACAGAATTAATGATGAAAAAATCCTCCTGGTAATGATAGTATTTTTTTTCAGGCAGTAGTCTTAAAAGGCAACTTTTAATTTTTTTTGAAAATCAGGCCCAAAGATTATTTTGTAGAAGTCTCCAAAGATAAATTGGCAACAGATTAAACACCAGAGTAAAAGTTCATTTGGCTTGTGGTCAAATTTTGTAGAACTTGGCCTAGCCAAAAAATTACATAAACTGAAACTCAACACTGAAAACATGTATTTGCTTTTGGCAAAAATCAAAGTTTTGATTTTCAAGAATTTCGTCTTCTTGCTATTTATTTGGAAATAACTTTGTCTGTAAGCTTTAGATCAGATTTAAGTCTCCATGGACAATGTGAGGGTACATAGGGATTTGTTGATACGACAGAAAGTCGTCTGTCATGATCTGGAACTCCCTCAAAAATTTTCCTGCTGTCCCCACGTCACCCCTGCTTGCCTCTGGAAACCTTTTGGAGTGACTTCAAATCAGGTCTAGGGAAGAGATTTCTGTCTTACCTTTTCTTTAAGCAGCTGATTTATTGTGCGTGCCTTCTTTCCACTTCTCTCATACTAAAGATGTTGTGTATTGAGGCAGCAGCCATTTATCTTCCTTTTTAAGTAAATTCCTGGACTTTGACGGGGTTTGTTGTGTCCAAACTCAGTATTTTCACAGATTTTGTGCACTGCCGTGTGCAAGATGAGAGTAGCACTTGTGTGCCTGTTAGAAATTTGTGCTTAGAAAAAGTCGAACATGGGAGAAGTATCTTCTTCTGGTGTTTTGCTGTCCCAGCAGTTTAACAAAACCAGATTGCTTTTGGTTGCTCTCAAATTATTTTCCATATTTCAGTAGGCTTTATCCTGTATAGGAAAATATTTCTACTTGTTCAGGCTTTTAGAATAAAAGTCCCTTTAAAGGGAATACTGGCTAACCCTGTATTTGTCACATTAAATACAGCATAAATCATAATTATAAGTGAATGTGTGTTTAGTATTTAATGAGCATTTGGATGTACATAAAAGGTTTTTGATAATGCTTGGGTTTTTAGTTAGATTTTCTACATGTTAGGTGTAACTGAAGGCATAGTATTTTATAAGACTTGATATAAAGAAACAGAAGAACATGTAGATTAAGCTCAGTTCCAAGGGGGGTTGATGAAGGCAAAGAATGTCTATTTGTTTTGCACCATTTCTGTAGTAGTTACTAACTGTAAAAACTTCGTAGGTAATCTAATGTCCTGTTTCTTTGTTTTCCTTTAGTTAGTGCAGGTTGTGGTTCTCCAGCCATTTTATCTCATCCCACATTAACATCTGATGAATGTTTCTCATGGGCATTCAGACAAGCCTGTGTTCTGTTTTGTAGCTGAAATGAAGACCCCAAAGCGCAGGCAGCCGTTCATCCCCTTTGCTCTGAGAAATCACACTGGGTGCACTCTCTGGTTTGCCACCCTGACTACGACCCCAACCCGGTAAGGAGCTCTTTGGGGGTCACTTCAAACATTTGTCTGGCTCCTCTTCCATGTCAGCCAATCCCTGTTGTTTTAAGTGCTTTTGTTTTGCAGAGACATATAGGCAACTCCCAGTTTACTCAGTTAAGAGCCTCTTTGATACAGAGATAGTTTTATTATTAAACAAAAAAGATGTGTTTTTCAAGAGACCTAGCAGAAGGTGGAAACCAGTCAAGTACATTCATGGTGTGAATGTGTTCACTGCGGGACGGAGGCAGACAAAAAGCACTTGCAACTTGAAGTAGTAATTTTGTAAAATGCTGTGATTCTCTTCACAGGGCTGCGCTGTCTCATAGTGGGAGTCCAGGTGTTGTTCCTGAGGAGAACGGGACGTTGCTGGGTGATGCCCATAATGTCAGTGAATGGCAAGAGGTTATCACTGGGGAAGAGGTTCCGTTTGAGTTTGAAACCAGAGGGAAACTCAGACACAGGTGAAGGGACCAGGCCATGAGATGTTCTGACAGTCTCGTATATGGAATGCACAGGTTCACAGTTGTGAGGGCACTGGCAGATGTCACATTAAAAGTGGATTTCTGTAAAATCTACTGTTAATGTTTAGTTTCTATTTTTAATACTCTTTTATGGAGTGAAATTATTATTTCTCTGGTAAAGCAGCAACTATTGCTGTTGTGGCAGCTATTCCTATGTGTGAGTTGGATCATTATAAGCTTTTAGAAGGACTTGGGGGCCTTGGTTACAAATCAAATTCCTTTATTTGAAGGGACTGTTGGGGCAGTGTTTGTTGTTATCAGAGGTAAGAACTAGAACTTATTAACAAACATGTAGCACACTTTTATTTTTGCAACATAGTTATGTGTCTGTGTGTTCCTTGGGAAAGGTGGTGTAATTAGACAAAATCGGGTCCATCTATCCATGAAATGGAAAAACTCTTGAGATTTTTTCATGCTTCAGTGAGATTCTTTTAACAGAATCCAGAGGATGTTTGTGGTTTGAACTGTTTGGTATTTAGTCTGTATAATAAGGGTTAATAATAATTTAACTTGATCTAACCTTGTAGGCACACACATGATCTAAGGATTCATCAGTTGCAAGTGAGAGTAAATGGCTGGGAAGAAGTGAGTCCAGTGTCTGTAGACAAAGTTGGAACATTTTTCCGATATGCTGCACCAGATAAGAATTCCTCCTCTTCTACTGTAAGTTCTGATTTTGAAAGAATATGTAAATTAGGAGTAATGATGTCTGCAAGATATTGATCTAAAAGCATCTGCTGTATGAGATTGTCCTCTTTCCAGTTAGCCTGGACTGGGAGAGCTTGGAGATGCTGGGTTCCTAACTGTGTAACCAAACCACAGCCAGAGCAGTCAGCAGTTAATCTGTGCTTGGCAGGCAGAGCTTCCAGGGACAGAATGAATGTATTAGTGACAGGCCATGCACTTGTGGAGACTGAGCTTTAAATCAGCCCAGCATTTCAGCAGCTACTTCTATTTCTTTTATTGCAGGAATGCTTTTCATGTATTTAATTTGCTTAAAATAAACAACACTGGCAATTTCCTGTAAGCCTGGAGATTGGTTTTGAAGTATGTGGCTCTGTAGACAAAATACACTTGTCATGAAAGGAAAATGCAGTTGTAATAATCAGCTGGCTGGCATTTGGTGGAGGCTCAGTGATAAAAATGATCTTGTGGATTTCAAGACTATGTTTGGGACTAGCTACTGGAAGTTGTTGAGCATTGGACAAATAGGAGGTTGAGATCTTTTTGATATAAATCAGAATTAAATTTAATGTGATACTGCTGACAAGAGCCAGTGGTCTCTTACTTGAATTTTCTGATGTTTTTATATCAAAGCATAAATAGGATCATCTCACTGTAATTTGAATATTGAAGAAAAAGGATGCAAATTATGAGATTATGATAAATCAGTGACAACTCTGTTCAGCAACGTCTTCTGTAGAATTTTTCTTTACAACAAACCCTCCTTAAGCTTAATTGTTTTGCCAAAGCAGTATTATAAACAGGCTTTGCTAATCTAGTTCTGACATGATTCCAAGCTGTACTGAAGATCAGAAACAAAAAGTGACGGAAGTTTATTCTTCTGTAGTAAAGTTCTGTGTTAAAGCTGAGAGCAATATCTTAAAAGTTGAACTACTTTAACCTTCTTGTTTACTTTCCTCTCAGCTTGGAAGCCCAATAAGTAGAACAAATATAATACATCCACAAGTCTATGTGAGTATATATTTTCATTTTTTTGAGAGCTACTTAAGTAAGAGTAGGGAAACTACAAGCGAACTGGCTTTCCCATCCTTCTAGAACATTTTCAATAGAAAGGAAACAAAATTTAAGCAAACAAAATGCACTTTCAAATCAGAACAAGTATTATGATTTACCATTCCTCACCAGTATAAATGTTTGAAAAATGGTTCTTGAATTCCAATATATGAATTCTAGCATGTAAACACATAGTAAATGTTGTTTTCAGAATCACATTGGCAATGACTTCGTGTAATGTAAAAGGTAAAAACAGCACAGCAGAAGGGCAACTATGAGTGAACAAAGTATGAATATGTTAAGAAAGCTCCACCTTATTTTTCAGTTTTGACAGATAGGAATGATGAGTGACTGGCAATTATATGAGGCTTAGACTTCAAACTCCATGGATTTATTAAATAATGTAACAGCAAGTTGATGTATAAAGTTCTTCTCTTAGGATCTGTATTGCTCTTATTTGAACTTGTATTATTTTGATAAAGGTAATGGAGTTTAATGTGGAAGTGCTTTATAATGGAGTAGTATGTGGAAGTGCTTAATAATGGAGTAGTATGTGGAAGTGCTTTTTCATAATTTTACTGTGCTTTGAGGTACAGGAGGTACAGGATTATAAACCACCATTACGAAACTATTTATACACCTTGTGAGTTGCACATGGTTGGACTCAGTTGGCAAGTTTTTCTCCAGCAGTTAGTGCTTCATAATGGAGGTGTCCCCCTTCTAGATATATTCATTACCTGAGCTTTTTAATGCTTTTAAATATCTTCCAGTTTTCTTCATTGCCTCCAGTTCGTGTGGTGTTTGAAGTTACCATGGAGGGGAGCGCCCGGAAGGTGATAACAGTGCGCTCAGCCTTGATGGTGAAGAACAAGCTGGAAATTCCAATGGAATTGCGACTGGACAGTCCTTCTGCCCCTGACAGTAAGTGCTGTACACTCCTGTGACCCATATTCCTATAGGATTCCCTGTATATTGTGGGGAGTTCAGCTTTCTCCCCAAGATTCACCACTGTCTGTAGTGCTTCACACCAGAATACCTCCCTGGACAGGATATGGGTCGTGTTAAGAAGAAGACAGTCAGCAAGGGACTAGAGAGTCCAGTAGGGTTTTTCGTTGTTCAGATAAACACAGAAAGCTGAGACTCTGTAAAGACTGAAACTTATTTCTGTATGTAGCAAAGTTATCTCTTTAGCAGCAGTCTAGAGGGTTTTGGTGTTACCATGCAAAGGTTTAGTGTAGAAATCTAATGATATTGATAATGTACCCAAAAGCTTTGAAGAATGAGGTTCTTTGAAACAAGCATTTTCACTGAAGAATTTGAGTACCAGCAAGTTTTTAGGCTGTTTCAGATTTACACACTGAAATTGTCTGCTGCCAGATTGTTAATAGAGCTGAAAATAACAGGTTGGTTTTTGAAACATGTATAAAGCAGGAAGTGATTTACATTAAAATTAAACATATTGCCTTAAAAATTTGAGACTTACTACTTCAAAATGTTATGGTTTTCAGTAAAGGAGCCTCTTTTGATATGTGGGTTTTCTTCTCTGGTTGCAGAGCCTGTAGTCCTTCCAGCAGTTATGCCAGGAGATTCTTTTGCTATTCCATTACATCTCACATCCTGGCGTTTGCAGGCCAGGCCCAAAGGAATGGGAGTCTTCTTCTGTAAGGCTCCTATTCACTGGACTAATGTCCAGAAGGCAGCAGAGGTGTGCAGCAGCAAGAGAGAGTGTCATTCCATGGAATCCGAAAACAGCCGATTTTTCAGGTAATTAAAGCCTGAAAAATAAGTTCTTTTTCTGTAAGCTCTGATAAATGAAATCCTGTGAAAGTAAAGAACAGGAAAGAAAATGCTTAGAGATGAAACCTGCTGCAGTTTAGTGGGATGTTTTATGGGGTCTGTTGAATAGTGAGAAAGCAGGGAAGTGTAGCTGCTCTGTTTGTGCAGGGCTCCTTGAAGCCCCTCTGATAGCGCCTGTTAAACCTCTGACAATACAAAGCACACTATGAATAATTATTGTAAAAAAAAAAGAAAAAGTTAGAAAATAGAATGTGAACTTACATTAAATTAACTGCTCTCTCTCACTGAGGATTATGAGTGGTTTTCCAAGAGTTCACAAATATTCATTCTTTGTCCTCAATGTCCTCTGCTTGGTTCTGAGGCCAAAAATGTGTCTGCATAGTGAGGACTTAATGGAATTTTGTAGTTTTCTGATATGATTGATTTAGGATTGCTCTGAATTTAGGAAATATTAGGATAGGGACTATGGAAATTGTGTCAGGAAATAACCTTTGCACACTATATAGTTATTGCTGTGTTTCAGTTTCATAGTTCATTTCCTAATATGCTGTTTTTGAATGTATCACAGGGAGCAAAATAAACAAATTATTTAAAATGAAGGTTTACCAACTCAATTTTTCACCTTAACTAATGAAAAACTGAAATGTGAAGTGGTTAGAGCAAGGATATATCTGCTGGGAAGAAGGACACAGCATTTATGTTTAAGAACATGATTATAGTTCAATGGTTAAAAATCTCTTTTTAGTAGCAGTTAAGAACATGCTTTTGCAAGTTTATGAAAGTTGGTTTTAAAGGTGGTAATTTCTAATAGGCATTTTCTGCTAGGTCTCTGAATAGATCAATTTTTGGGGAACTAGCTTCAGTCTTTGATTAAAATCAGAAAACTCATGTTGTCTTAGTGTCAGACATAAATACAAAATACCTTATAGTAATCTACAAAGTGATTATGTGGAGAACAACTCTAAATGCTGTTTTTGTTTTTCTTATCAGTCCTGAAGTTAGGATTGATAAGGATTGATCTTTGAGGACTTAGTGCAATACAGAAAGACAGTGTTTAATTGTTCAGTCAAGTTCATTGACTTCACACATGTGTCGGCATTCCCAGGTTTTGTGTGGCTATAAAGAAAGAAAATTATCCAGATTACATGCCTTCCAGCATATTCTCTGACAGTGCTAAGCAGATTTTCAGGCAGCCTGGACATACCATTTATCTCCTGCCAACGGTGGTAATCAGCAATCTGCTGCCTTGTGAGCTGGAGTTCTACGTGAAGGGTTTGCCCATCAGTGGGACACTGAAGCCTGGCAAAGAGGCCGCCTTGCACACGGCTGACACGGCCCAGAACATTGAGCTCGGTAAGGCTCCTGCTCAGGGACCATTTGCTGCTCCTCTCTGTACCTCCAGGAAGCTTGTTTCTGCAAGGAACTATGCACAGAATGGAAAAATAGAAAGCATTTAAATGATGATTTTATTGGGTTGCAGGGCTTCTTATTTTTAATAATGAAGTGAACACGTTGGAAAAAAACCAACCCAATATTGCCATAATTCCTCCAAATCTGTCAGTTGTCACTTAGAATGTTCCTTGTTCAGTTCTTGTTTTCCTAAGAGTGGAAAGTTGAGAGAACAGTGGTAAAGAGGGGAATAAATCAAATAAGCTCCTAATATTTTGTGTGGGTTTGCTCTTTTCTTTTTGACAGAAATAATTGGTGTTGAGAGTATATCTGGAGTTATTCAACACTGGCTAGACCTGTAATGCCTAAAACAATAGTTAGCCCTAAGCAGGGTCCCTTACAGAACTTGTTTTGCTGTTTTTGACTTAAATTGAGGCATTTCTTCATGAGGTCAGAGTTTACTATACTGGGCAGATTTAAAAGTTGATCAGAGTGATCTCTATGAAATATTGAGGGAGATCAAGTTATGTGAGATGCCAGCTTGAGTGCTTATCAAAAATTCATGTTTGTGTGGGTGATGTTTTATTTTGCTCTGCTTTGTTTTGTTTCATAGGGGTGTTGCTGGAAAACTTCCCAGTCTGCAAAGAGCTGTTGATTCCTCCAGGGACACAAAACTACATGGTGCGGATGCGATTGTACGATGTCAATAAACGGCTGCTAAATCTGACCATACGGATTGTGTGTCGTGCTGAAGGCTCTCTAAAAATACTAATTTCAGCTCCATATTGGTTAATCAACAAAACAGGCAAGTTCTGTTGTAATAATGAAATGGGAAATAAGGATTTCCTGTAGTATTTTGATTTGCTTTCTAGCCAAATAAAGCTTTTAAATGCTACTTAAGAGGAATAAAGGTTGTAAGAATTTCTATTTTTAGTAGTGCCAGCAGCTACTGTTTGATGCATGTTACAGCAGATAACTTAGACATTGGGTTGCTATATTACAGATTTTAAAACATGAGCTGTTGTACCTCTCAGTAAATCAATATAGATTAGATCACTGTTAAAATTTGTGGTTTTCAAAGACTGAAATGTCTTGAGAAAACAACGGGTCTGAATTGCAGTGAGTCTGTGTGAACTTCTACTGGCACTTTCAGGTCTGCATGGACCAGTCTCATGACTTGCAGCTGTGAACAGCTGTTTTAAGAAGATTAGATTAAGAACTTTAAGGAGAATCCATGCACAGTAATGGCTAAAATACTACAACAAAATATCTTGGGCTCCTTAATTTGAAATTTTTACAGTTCTCATTTTAATTTGTATAAAGGTGATGTGCAGTTTAACACACTTTTCTTCTGTGTTGACTTAAAGGATTGCCACTTATCTTCAGACAAGATAATGCAAAAACAGATGCGGCTGGTCAGTTTGAGGAGCATGAGCTTGCTAGAAGCCTCAGCCCACTGCTGTTCTGTTATGCTGATAAAGAACAGCCAAACTTGTAAGTAAGAAGGGCAATCAGGAGGAAATTTACAAAGATTAAAGTATTAAGATGACCTGTGAAATTATTAAGTTTTTTAATACTGTGTTGAGCATATTGGATTCTTAGACATTTCCTTCTGAAGGCTCCTTGGTTGGCCAATTCTGTTGTGTCTTAATTTATTCCAATTTTTTTTTTTTTATTTCAAAGATAAAAGACACACAAATGCTATCGTGATTAATCAGTCTGGAAATTGCCAAGCTTTTTACAGGACATGGCCATTGACCCCTTACCAATGTGTTGAAAGGGCTTATAGCAGAAATGCAGAATGAGTGAGTAAGAGATTTATCATGGCTTCAAATGCTTCCATATCCAGACACAGATGTTCTTTTTCTATTTGGCCATGTGTTTGATCACCAGCATCGTGTTGCTATCGGATCCTTCATTAAAATAACTAAACCTTTGTGGTTTTTTCTTACCCTTAGTTGTACAATGCGGGTTGGAAAAGGAATTCATCCTGAAGGTATGCCTGGCTGGTGCCAGGGTTTCTCCCTGGATGGTGGTAGTGGTGTCAGAGCCCTTAAGGTGATCCAGCATGGAAACCGGCCAGGCCTCATCTATAACATTGGTAGGTGGTGATGGAAACACTGGAAAACCCTGTGGAACTCTTGGTGAGATACAATGTCAGTGACACCAGAAACAGAACAATTGCAGCAGAGAAACATATCTTCTTAAAGGCTTTTGAGGATCCAGAGAAAACCATAAAACAAAAAATACTATTCTAAGTATTTTTATATCTTTGTTTTGAACTTTACTAGCTTAAAAATTAGTTTTCAGTTATTTTTAGTTTTACATTTCATCACTGAGTGTTAATAACTGTATTGTCAAACTGTTCTTTCTGCTTCTGTTTTTATTCCCCCTGTATGTTAATTCCAAGTACATTTTAAATCCCATGACATCACTCTGATTATTTTGAGTGTCCATGTACTGTAACTATTCGGCCATGTGCTGCTTCTGTGGGTTTTGCTTGGTGGTGCCTGCCACATAGGCTGATGTGCAGGAGTGCAGCTTCTGGATTCCTTGTGCTCCTGGTGTACATAAAGTAAAAGCAGGTTTTAGTTTTGAATTAAACGAGAGTCTGGAAGTTACTCCGCAGTGATTGCTGAGGAATTTTTCATATGTTTAAAGGTGAAATAATTACTTGCATTGATAAACTTGTGATTGGGAATTGTTTTCAGTTTTATCTTCAGTTATCTTTAGTATCTAAGTTGTACTTGAGAAATAGAGGGTAACAGATGGCATAAGGTTACATTTATTATTTAAAATAATGTTCCAGTGCAAGGCAGTGTATGGCACAAAGGCTTCATCTCAGGAATCCAAGAAAGAACTTACGTTCTCTGAAATATATTGTGGGAGCTTTCTTTTTCTTTTGTAAATAATAGCTGTATTTTCACCTTGTTTTTATTACTTATTATTTAGGTATTGATGTTAAAAAAGGCAGAGGCCGTTACATTGACACCTGCATGGTCACCTTTGCTCCCCGGTACCTGTTAGACAATAAATCAAGCTACAAACTGGCCTTTGTTCAGCGGGAATTTGCCAGAGGTCAGGTAAGAAGCTTCCTGATGGTGACTTTTTAGTACAGTAGTGTACTTAGTCACAGCATCTGCTCACCAAGAAGAGCAGACATTGTTCTTGAAAGTATTGTTGGCTGGTTAGGAGGATCTTTCTCATTATTCCAATAGCAGTATCCACCTGACAGAAGAATGGCTGTGTTTGTATTTTAGAGGTGTATAGGTTAATAGTGGATTTTTCAGTGCTGGGATTATTTACCAATTATTTACCAATTTCTGTTTCTAGGGAACATCCAACCCTGACGGCTACATCTCCACCCTCCCTGGTTCCAGCGTCGTGTTCCACTGGCCACGAAACGATTATGATCAGCTCTTGTGTGTGAGGCTGATGGATGTCCCAAACTGCATTTGGTCTGGGGGCTTTGAGGTCAACAAGAACAATTCGTTCCACATTAATATGAGGTAGCTGTGACCTATAAATCTTCTGCAGCTGCTGTGTTTTGATACAAACAGCTGTTTAACACTGCAGATAATGCAGATCAGAAGTTTACTTGTCCTGTACTGTGTTCTTCTTCAGGGACACCCTGGGAAAATGTTATTTCTTAAGAGTAGAAATTACCCTTCAAGGAGCCACGTATCACGTTGCATTCAGCGACACCAACCAGTTACCACCACCTTTCCGCATTGACAATTTTTCCAAGGTAAAAAAGCCAAACCCCATCTTTTTTCCTTTTTTAAATAAAAAAGTAGTTCTTCTGTATTTGTTAAAAGTGGGAGCTGACTAACTTGTGTAAGGAAATGAAATGAAAATCTTTATATTTGTCTGTAATAATTGTAATTTTTTGAAGTTCTAGTAGAAACTGGTAGTACACAGCTACGTCATCTTTTTCAAATAATAGTGGTAACGTTGTGGCTTTTATGAGTGTTTTAAAAGTCTTACAAGGAAGAGAACTATTACCAATGAGAGGAATGGTATTTAATCTCTTCTAGTCTTGTAACTTAGATTAGCAGGGTTTGAGATGCTCCATGGGCCTGCAGACATTTTGAATCACAGATGACAGATAAAAGCAAAGATGATGTTTTATCATCCCTTTAAGACTCTCTTTACTTGAGACCTGAATGGAAGAATGTGCATATAGAAGTGTTTGAGGGAGTAAAAAAAGAAGTGATCTGAACATGTTTCAGACATCAACTCCTGGTAAATGAGCAAATGATAGCAAAAAGTCTGTCTGATGAACAATTCCTGTATGAACAAACTCCTCTTTCCTGACTGTTACAGGTCCCAGTTGTGTTTAAGCAGCACGGGGTGGTGGAGCCCAGGCTGTCCACTGATGTGAAGCCCATGACTTCTCTGGATTATGCATGGGATGAGCCGGTCCTGCCTCCCTTCATCATGCTGACAGTGAAAGGAGCAGGCTCCTCAGAAGTTGTCTGCTGCATGAATGACTTCCAAGACAATAAACAGCTTTACTATGAAAACTTCATCTATATTGCTGCTACATATACTTTCTCAGGGTAATTCTTGATCTCTTTGATGGAAATACTTTTAACGTTCACATTAAGCTTTAATTAATTAATATCAAATTATTATTCTCTTTATAGTTACCATTCAAAAGTTTTTCACATGGAGTTAAACTTTTGTCTACCTTGTAGCTAGCAGAAGAAATGCCAAATTCAGAAGCTGTCTGGCTGTCAGTAATTTGTGTTTTACCTCTTTTGGACATAGTACCTTTCCTTTAAAGGTGCAGCTTCACACTGTTTATTCTGTCATCCAGTGAGAAGGATTTAGCATCTGGCATCTGCCGTGACCCCACTATGTGGTCTCAGGAGAGTTGGGATGTTTGGGGTCCCCCTCTGGGGACTTAATGTCTTTTGGTGTATAAAGGACACTTTGCCACTAGTCACACCTATTTACAAGATGCCTGTGGGGTTTAAGCTTGCACTAGTTTATATGCTACTGAAAACAGCTCTGGGAGATTGATACAGGGCTTTGTCACTTTCCTCAGTATGAGGTAGAAAATTTTCTTCTAATGCATCTGTTTTGCCTGTGAAGTTAAAGTGAGAAATCAAAGCCCCTTTTAAGAATGTATTCAAGTTATCAGCTTGCCTTGGTAATTCCTAACAAGAGGGGAAGAACCTCCAATATAAATGTTAGTCTGACAGGCTGTATTGGAATTGTAAACTTCCAGTTTGAATTTCAGTGCAGATCTAATTCATGCTACAAAAGAAGCTGCTACTCTGAACAAATATGATGCTGTTTCCTTGGTGTTCCAGGTTACAGGAGCCAAGTGTAAGACCAGTTACTTCAAATAAGGATGCTGCAAATGCAGAGCTTGTCCTTGATGTTTCTCCAAAGACTCAAAGAGTTTTGCTGAAAAAGAAGGTACCAGGACACATTTGACTTTTGTTTTTTTAATAAATACTGTTGCTATGTGCTGAAGTAAAATCAAATGCTGAGAGTAGAACAACACTAAAAAAAAAAGTTCTAACTTTTAAAGGGTAGAGAAAGACTCCAAACTGATAGGTTATTTTGAATTGCGGTGGTGCTTCTGTATAAGATTTTTATAGGGGTAAAGGTGACAGAAAAGGGTACTGGAATAAAGTAGCAAGGAAGGTTGTAAATGCCTGCAAGACAACAGAATGTGGTAGTTGTGTGTTGGACATTCTCATGAAGTTACGACGTAGGACATGCTTCCCTTTTGGGAGCATTGTAAGCCAAGTAATCTGTTTCTGGAGCTCTTAAGAAATAGAGATTGCGGTTAAATATTGCTGAGATTTAACAAACAGCTTTTAAATGCAGCTCTTCATCTAGCTGCTGTTGTGTATTCATTGAATATCGGAGTTCAATCAGAAGGCTTTATCCAATCTAGTTCCTAATTCTAATTCAGGGCTCTGAAGTTAAATATATACAAGTCATTCCAGGAATTATAATTCAAAGCCTCTGACAGCAAAACAGAACAAAAATATTTGCTCTGTACTATATTTAAATGTTGAATTTTTCTGTAACAGGAGCCAGGAAAGCGGTCCCAGCTCTGGCGGATGACGGAGTCGGGAATGCTTTGCCATGAAGGTTCTTCAGTTCCTCATAACCCCCACAAACCTTCGTCTCGCTCTGAGGACTCCAGTATGATTTTAGATATCGCAGGCCTGGCAGCTGTCACTGATAACAGGTATTGAAATGCAGTTCCTCAGGAAACTGATGGGGGTTTCTAACAATGTCTTTGAAAACATACTTAATATGATATTCTCTGAATAGGGAAAGATATTGTTCTGAAGGCATGTGAAAGAGCTGGATTTTATCTAGCTTTATAAAAAAGAACTCATGATCACCTGTGTGAATTGAAAATACTTGTAAAAGCATGGCTGATGCCTATTCAGTGGGTGACTGTTGACAGAGCACTTCAGAACAGAGATTAGGAAAATGAGCTGGGGCAAAATAAACATTCAGCATTAACACAAGTGCAGAATAAAAGTTCCGAGGAACATCCTCTGAGCACTGGGTCTTCCCCTGCAGGTATGAGCCCCTGATGCTGAGAAGGCCAGATCGGCGGCGCAGCACAACCCAGACGTGGAGCTTTCGGGATGGGAAGCTGACCTGTGGGATCCATGGGCTTGTTGTCCAAGTCAGTACTGATTATATGTTAAACCTGTTTTGTTTTTTGCTGATGTAGATGACAGAGTCATTTGGGCTTAGTGTTGAAGTGAACTAAAAGCTTTGAGGCAAGTTCAGAATACGGAACAAAGCAAACTTCTGCAAGCACCTGATGTTTTAAGTTGATATTTGAATGTTATTAATTTCAAGTAATTAAAGATCTTTCATTATTAATTAGAAATTAGAAAAGTGTTTTAGTTAGTACCCTGATATTGCATTGACCATTTTGTGATCAAATTACTGCAGCGTAGTAAGTTACTACTTGAAGTGACCAAAAAAGCTCTGTAGTGCTGTCTTTAGACAGCAGTAGGTAAGGATTGACCCAGTAACGATTTACATTCTCATGTACAGGTCCAGAGTTTGTCTTTTAAAAAGCTTCCTATCATTTTGGAAGACTTTTCAGGAAGGGCTTTCCAATGTCCCTTGATGATGATGTGATAGCTTCAGTTTTAAACGTGCAGTGGGAATACTTAATTCCCACTTAATTATCAATTACCCACCTAATTATCAATTACTTAATTATTGATCTTGGCTGTTTCTTTTATCTGCGAACTGATTAAACATGAATTAGCAGAAACTTTAGTAATATCAAGTAAAATGCTGCTGGACTACTATTCTTTTAGTTCTGAAGAATAAGGAGAAGAAAGTAAATTACCGTTTTAAATTAATACATGTAAATAGTTATCTGAAGTGTTTACCTATCGCTTAGTTACTTAATTTTCTTTCCTTACTCTTTTTTCTTTCTCCAGGCAAAGGGAGGAATACAGGGCCTTCATGATGGAACTGAAGTTGTTCTAGGTCCTGATAACTCACTTGAACTTCTGGGGCCAGTTCCACCTGAACAGCAGTTCACAAACCAAAAGATGAGGCCTGGCTCAGGAGTACTGGCTGTGAGAGTCATCCCAGATGGGCCAACTAGAGTTCTGCAGGTGACAGTCCTTCATTAACTAGAATCTAGTTCCATTCTTTGCTTATACTGGAAATACTCCTTTTTTCTGTATTACATCTTTAAATCCTTATGAAAAGCTGCCTTTATAATGTCATGAAGGGGATGGGAATATCATAAGCCAGAAGTAGTACAAAACTTTCCTTGTCCTTAATTTTTTAGAAAGATAATTTGCTAAGGTAGGACAGTTTAGCTGTTATTTATATATATGAAAGGGATCATTGTAGTAATTTATTTGTTTTCAGATAACTGATTTTAACCAACGTAGAAATGATCGTTCATTCAGTGAAGGAGAAGATCCAGTTACGGAACAAGATCTGCGCAAGTTCAAAAATCCAGATACAGAGCAGGAATTAGAAGTAAGCTATGACAACTAGTACTTGTCTTTTTTATTTTAATTTTCCTTTCTAGATTTCAGGAGGGGTATGATGGTCAGTACCCTTTCCTAATGATGACCTCATGTTATGAACTTTAGATTTTCCTGCTACAACCTCTCGTTCTTGGGTTAATATGCCTTAACTCTCTTGATTCTAAGACTAATTGTTAATGAGCTGCTCAGTCTCTCTGGAGATGGTCCTAAAAAAATAATTTATTTGCAGAAATGTGTATTTGATATCTCAGGTTTTTTCAGTGTTGGTTTGTTTGTGGTGGGTTTTTTCCCCTTCTTTTTGCAGGTGCTTGTGAAACTGGAAGGTGGAATAGGATTGTCTTTGGTCAACAAAGTCCCTGAAGAGCTTGTGTTTGCAAGCCTCACCAGCATTAATGTCCACTACACTCAGCTCTCGACCAGTCAGGTGCTAGAGCTCAGTGTGCATGATATACAGGTATTTGCCATTTTGAAATAAATTAATTTATTCATGGGTCTTCTTCAGTTTTTTTGAGTCATAATAGGTTTGAAAAATGTTTAGAGCTGTGACTGAGATTTTAATTCCGAAATATCACTGGAGTTTCAGTTCTGTTTTCTGTCCATTGTGTAGGTGGACAACCAACTTATTGGCACCACACGGCCTTTTATGCTCTTTCTGACGCCTAAGATGAGTGAGAATGAACCCCTGGACCCTGGGCCTGCTGTGCAAGTCAATGCCATGAAATTTCCTAGTAAAAATGCACTGACTGATATATACAAGGTAAACCACAATGTTTTGTTTGTGTAACATAGGTATTACTTTGCTTAAATGACCTTTCCTGTTCTTAATTTTTACTTGTAATCTGAATTCAGTGGTTTGTGAAATACGCTTTGTTGAATCAATTCTGAAGGTTAAAGGACAGAGGTGTCCAGCTTCTCATGTTTGCGGTGTTTAGAGCTATGGTACAGTGATGAACAGGGTAATGAATATGTTTAAAAATATTACAAATCAGTCCAGACCCCTGTCTGTCCACGTGTGTGACCTTACTTTTCAAGGCAGTTATTCTCTCCTGAGAACTGTAGCACAGTGAACCAGAATATCTATGTTTTGCTCTTCAGGAGTTGAAAACAAGGTTATAAATTCTCTCTGATAAGCTGTTATCTTGCTGCATAAACCCGGTTCTGTGCACTGCAGCCATTTGGAAATGTTGGTTGTAAATTTATCCACCAACTGTGTTATGTACTGTGATGGCAAAACTGAGTTGGTTGTCAAGACTTACTTTCTCATTTGGAATTTTCACGCATGTATTTTGACTCTGTTTTGAAAAGCAGCTGATTTTAGTGTTGGAAATGAAGCTAAGACTTTGCAGTGTTAGGATTACGTAGTAAAGCACAACACCTTCCAGAAAATTGAAATAATCATCACTAGTTGTAGATAACTTGAAGTGAAGAAAGCTACCAAAGACATTTTGAGGGTGGGAGTCTTGCTACAAATCTATGGAAGTGAAAATATTCCACTGAAATAGAGCAGGTTGTCGTTTCTAATAGGTTACATGGATTATATTTCTGGTGTTAATGCTGTAAACTGAGACTTGTTTATCTATGTAGCATCTGATGATCACTGCCCGAAAGTTCACAGTTCAAATTGAGGAGAAACTACTTCTGAAGCTATTGAGTTTCTTTGGCTACGACCGGTCGGAATCAGGTGTGGTATAAAATTGCACAGCCCAGTTTTACAATGTACAGAAGTATTATGATCTTTGCGTATAAATAAGTAGAAAACACCAGCACACTCTTGGCTGTGTGAAACCTCCCACTCTTGAACAGAGCTGGAGATGTCTCAGTGGCCCCTGTGAAGCTGTTCATGGGTGTTGTACCTGTTGCAGAGTTCAGAGGTGATGGCCCAAATACAGCCTGTCTCTGGAAGGAGTTCAGTATTCATTTTCAGTTCCTGTATCTGGATTCATCTGAACTGGGATAAAAGAAATTGTGTTATTAATTTAGCAAGCCACTTTTTTAGTGATTTGTTTAGTTTATTTAACCCAGGGCTAGAAGTGGGATCTGTGTTAATTTGTTCCTTGGGCAGTTCCTCTTGCTTCACTGCAAGAAAATTTTGTCTGACCTTTGTTGTGGCATCCATACCCCTGTTTTTAATTGTAATGTAAGTTTTCTTTCATTCACTGAGGCAAGACAGACCTTTTCAATCTTCTGATCTCATAGGTGCTATTCTAATCCTCCTATTTTAGTGTTTATCTGTGCTTTGGAAACTTTCTGAAATGTTTGTTTTGGAGTGGCAATTGAAAAAGTAATTTCTATTATGCAGTATTCTGTGTACTGTTACATAATAACTGTCACAGGAAAAGAACTACTTTTGGCATGATTCCAAATGGGGCCAAGCCTACAAATGATGCTCCAGAGTTCTGTCTTGCTAATCCACGGTATCCTCTGAATTGTCTCTTAAAAACTAACGGTATTGCATTTCATGGAGGACTTCCAAACTTAAATCTCTAGTGATGAGGAAGTAAAAATTATGAGTTTTGCTCTTAGCCTTTTAACTAATCTCTCCTTTGTTCTGGTTTACCCTGTTCGTTTTGCTCTTTTTTTTTTTCCTTACTTATTGTACATTATTTGTAGTTTATTTGCTGATGTCATCCTAGATTCAGACAAAAATAATTTTCTCATTTTTAGTTAGCATGTTTTATTGTTCATAAGTCTGAGTTCATAAGACTTGGTCGTCTTTCATCTATCTTTACCCTGCTTCCTCACACCACCCAGATGCTCTTACTAATAACATGAGCCTCTTAAAGTCAACTGAATTTGAGTCACTCTCCATGTAAATTGATTTATTGGATGTCTTCCATGTTGGCCATTGTGTAGTGAATATTTGAAAGCTTGCTTTGTACATTATATTCCTAGTTAAGTGTGTAAGGAATTACGGAGAGAGAAGAGAGAGGAAAACAGACTGTAAGAGCACGACTGCACAGTAGGAACATTGCATAGTCATGTGTTCTCTCCTTGTTTCTGTGTGCTGATAAAGAGAAATTAGAAATGAGATTAAAAGCTCAAATAACAGGTTTTAAAGATGCAGAGAGATCTGACAAAAATTCTTGAGTCTCAGAGGTCAAGTTCTTGTCACAAGGCATGACTAATTTTGCTGGCTCCACGAGCAGTCAGACATACTTTTTATTTGTGCAGAGGATTGTTAACTCTTAACAGTGTGCATTCCTAACCCCACATTTGTCTTTAATTGGTTCTGATTCCTGTGTTTTGTCTGGATGCAGAGGTTGAAAAGTATGATGAAAACCTCCATGAGAAGGTTGTTGAACAAGGTGGAGCACAAAAACGATACTACTTTGAAAATCTGAAAATCAGCATGCCTCAAATCAAGTTGAGTGTGTTCACTTCCAACAAGCTCCCTTTGGATCTCAAGGTACACCAATGCATTCCCAGAGTGGGCTTCCAGTAAAGAGGAGGAAAAGGGAACAGATGCTTTAACTTAATACTCTTGGTTTCCATTTACTCTTGCATTATCCAAGTTAAAAATAATAGAAGTTCCAGCAACTTCTGACTTATGAAATTAGCATAATTTCCAGTCTCTTCTGTAATAGTCCTTCATTTTTGTAATTTCAGTTGAAGCACAGCCAACTGGACCTAATGACTCACTGCTTTACAAAGGACTTTAGTTACAATAACGGAAGTGTAAAGAGCTTAAAGGGAATTACTGTCTTAAAATAAGAAGTTACTCAACGTAGAGAACAGAAATACAGGATAACTCTGAGTGTTTTCATCCAAAAAATGTTGTTTCATTGGAATTGAAGAGTTTGCATGAGCACTGTGCAATGTGGTTGAAAATTAAAGTGAACTGAGATTGAGTATGAACTTAAAATACATGGGAAGTTGGGTCTTTTTCATATGGTCTTAAATCTGGCACAGTTGGTAAGTGAACCAGGGATTCCAGATTATGGCCAGAATCAGACACTCTAATCTCATCCAGCATTCCCAAATCATATATTAGAACCTTCCTGGACACAATCAAGTAGCAGCAGTCAGTTGCCACTTCAAAAATGATTAATTTAACATTTCAGTCAGAAATACTTTAGTTCTCTCTGAGCTAATATGACTACTTCCCTCCAAGGTGGGAGAGTTGAAACAAAACCAACCAACCAAACCATAAAAAACCCTCCCCATTGTAGAGGAACTGAGCTGCTGCCTTTTCAAAAAACCAAAACTGAGACACCAACTGGGCTTTTTTGTCCTTAATATTAAGGACATCAAGATGAGCAAACTTCTAAAGAAGTTTAGTATTGTGTAATGAATGTCTGTCATGGAGTCTTACCAAGATGATCCAGAAGATCACCAGTCCTACATTCTTGTATTCCTAGCTATAATATTCCTTAGCTGTGATAGTCCTTACTGCTAAATAATAGCAGCAGTATCCTGAATATGTAGTTGCACTTCAGCTTCAACATGAAAACCCTTGTCATTCCATTAGTTGAAATGCAGACTGAGGAAGCTGAACTAGTGGTGAGTGCCTTTAAGAATCCAGCACTGAGCACGGTTGTGTTTGGATTTCCTACCACCCTTAGTATAGGATTGCACGTGGATCCATCTTGGCAACATCCGCAAGAGAAAACTTGGCATATACATTTTTCCCCATAATGTTAACAGTCCCTACATATTCTGTATATTGACTTTCACAGAAAGAGTTCAGTTCAATTCTGTAGCAAAGGAGAGTTCAGGGTAGGAGGGAGAGAATAATTACAGTGGAGCCTTTGTGGAAGTTTTTCTAACTACCTCTAATGTTTCTGGCTTGGACATGGCTGTCTGGTAATTCGGTGTAGACAGATTATTTTTATTAGGTACCAGTATTAACAAAGTTGTCTTATATAATATCTGATAGTTAAACAGGAAATTACTTCCTACCCAAGTGAATAATGAGGACTATTCTGGTTGGTCATCCATTTACTGAAAAAATAAATAGCTCTTTTCTTACTCGCCAACTTAACTCAGACCTGTAACTTGCCTTAATTGCCTGCAGATGGCACAAAAACTTGTGTTCCTTATACCAGGCAGCTTTGGTGATTAATGTGTAAAGATAAAACATCAGTTTTGTCTTTACACATTAATCACCAAAATGAAGCTTCTTGCCTTCTTCAGTGTCTGATGTTGGTGAGTGTGCAGGTGCCATTATTGAGAGCTGAAGAAGGGTTCTCTTTCTGTCTTAAAAAATTAGTTTTCTTATAATTTTTTTCCAAATTATTTTATTTATGTGTGTCTCTATTTAGATGTATAGCTTCTCCACCTTAAATGTAGTTTTTATGTATAAATTGTACAAAGTACAGATGGCCTGTGAGCTAGTCAGTCTTAGTTTTCTTACTTGAAAAATAATGGGAAAAGCTAGTTTAAAGAATTTGTTTAGACCACATAATGTTAAGAAATGAACCTCAGGCTTACAGGAAATTATGTATGTTATTCCAGTTCATCCTGACACTTAATCCCTTCACAGAAGTTCAGCAGGGTGGAAAATAGCCAGTTTTTTCAAGGAGATTCATTTAGGATTGGAGTTTAATTGAACATTTGAACAATATAGCAAAGTTATATATGGAATCTTAGACACATTTTGGTTTGAAATATTCCTATCAAATGTGGGAAACAGATTGCATTGGGAACATAGTGACTCTTGGGTTATTGAAGGAATGCAGTGGTAAGAAGTTATCAATGCTTAGAATTAAAAGGTTTGTGAGTGACTGCTCTCTGTATCAAAGTGTCCACACTGCAGTGGTAGAGAACTCCAGCAGCTTCAGAGAATTTTGGTTTGTTACCCATTTAAAGGATGCTGTGAATGAGAAGCAGAGAGAAGAATTACCATGGCAATATCTTTTATTTACTCAGGCCTTGAAAAGCACACTGGGGTTCCCTCTGATCCGATTTGAAGATGCTGTGATTAATCTGGATCCTTTCACTCGGGTCCATCCATATGAAACTCAGGAGTTCATCATTAATGACATTCTGAAACACTTCCAAGAGGTCAGTGTGATTGAGATTATGTTGTGGCAAAGGTTGAACTTCTCTTGGTTGAGGAATTCTCCACCGAGGATGTGGGACCTCTTTCCTGACTATTAGGTGTTAGTGCTGTGTTGCTTCTTTGGTATGTGGAGAAGTAGTATCCTGGAAGAATTCTAAGAATACATTTTCATTTTAAGATGAAACTGTTGTTAATTTTGCTGGTATTTGTGTGTTGATTTCTCTTGTGAACCTACCTGGGTTGGTGTAAGCTTCTGTTGTGGGTGGGATGTTTGTTTTTTTTTTTTTCCATCAACCTTAATGGGTTAATGTGATCCATAGGAAATACTTCATTCATCCTCTTGATTTTACAGGAGCTGCTGAGTCAGGCAGCAAGGATTCTCGGTTCTGTGGATTTCCTTGGCAACCCTATGGGTCTATTGAATGATGTTTCAGAAGGTGTTACTGGACTTATAAAGTACGGCAATGTGGGTGGTCTTATCAGAAATGTCACTCATGGAGTATCAAACTCTGCTGCAAAGGTAAAAATTGTGATACTAAAGTTTGCTATAACAATAAGCAAGAAATATGCAAGAAGTCAAATAGAACTATTGACCTTGCTTAAATTGCTTTATGTTTGTTTTGTAAAAATGGTGTTTGAAGTGTAGGTTTTGTTTTTCTTAAATGCTTTCTGTACATCCCAGGGATGCCAGAAACAGGAGTCAGTGGACCACTCAAAGCTCTGTTATTGCTGTACAGATACTTGTAAGTTGAATCAACAGCTAACCAAAGTGAGAAATAATTTGCTCCTACATGCAAATGAACAAAGCTGTGTTAAATTATGTATATAATCTACATAGAGAGAGAGAGAGCACTAGAGGAAGGTGGAGTATTTAAGGGGTTATTTAGTATAACAGTTGTTAGCTGTTATTTTTGAGAAGTGATTAAGCTGAGTGAATAGCAATTATTATGCTGACACTGGAGGTTTGGGGGGTTTTGTGCCACATAGCAACAAACTAAGCAATTTCTAGATTGCTTTTTATTTATCGGTAGTTTAATTCCAAAATCTCTGCATGGTGAACATTCTTTTGTCCTTCCTGATAACAGCTGAGAGACTTCAATTGTATCAGTGAAAATAACTGTATTTAGTGCCTGAGAGAGGGATGATCTGAGGCAGGAGTCAGAAATAGGAATCGTGGTTGGATCATGGTTGATGCTGTACTTGATGCTTAGCAAGCATATGTTCTTGAAATGTTTTATTACATACATGGTGTGTCAGCATGAACCCCTTCATGGGTACAACTGCAGTGATGCTTTTTTGACACAAGGACATGTTGGTAAGTTTGGTTTTGTGAAAATTCTTTACTTTCTATTATTATAATTTTCCTGTCAGTACCTCAAATACAAGCAGTCTGGTAGAAGGTTTGCTGAGCTTCTGGAAGGCAGCTGTATCCGTCTGCAAATGAGTACTTTTGTCCATGCTTTGTCCTCATGGTTGTAGTCTCTGGTGACCCATCCACTCCACCCAATAGAGTATGTTTCTTTAGAGTTTCCTTTCTATAAAGTGTTGTTTCCTCACTGCAGTCACATCTGCAGCAATAGTCTCATAAATCTTCCTTTAAAAGGCACGAGCCTTCCTCTGTTTCCCACAAGGGCAAGGTCATTCTTTGAACTTTGGAGTCATTTGTAACCAAGGGCTTTGTGGAGGAAGATTTTCAAAGGCAGAAGGGCAGTTGGATGCTGAACTCCTTTCAAAATTCAACAGGAGCTGAGTGCCTGCTTCCCATTTATACCTTTGAAAATCACCCCATGTACTATTTTTTTGTTTTTCCAGGTATTTTTTCTTTCTCCTTGATATGTCAGAAATGTCTCTGTGATGCAAGTCTCACACAGTTCCCTTTACAAAGCTTTTTATATGGTTTATGTATTTGTCCGTTTGGAACAAGGAGAGAAATCCATAATTAAGAAGGCTTAGTGTAGTACATTGGGGAGCTCTTTGATGAATCCTCCTTCCAAAGGTTGAATCTGAATTCTGCTGCATAGAAGACAATGGTAAAAAAGGCTCAAATAGTCAGGTTGAATTCTTCCTTATGTGTTGCACTGCTTTCAGGCATTTAAATCTACTCACAAACTAATCCGGGAATGTCCATAGGATAAAAAAATGGCATTTCAAGTTCAGTTTGGGATGTGTTATGTTCATGGTACAACATAGAAATTTGTCTTTTACTTTCTGTTCTACCTTTTGTGTGCCTTATGAGTGTGTCTAGGATATGTAAAGTATTGGTAAAGAAAATTATGTGGAGAGAAAAAACCATTTGAGCTAGTCAAGAGAAACAAAACTGAAACAATAGGTCATTTTCATCTTGCTGTGGGTGCTCCAGGAAGGTATTTTTGAGTATATTTTTACTGCATAAATTTTCATCTGATTCAGCTGTGCCACAGAGGGCTCTTGTCTTTGCAGCTTATTCTGTGGGTCTGGTAACTAAAGCAGCCAAAACTAGAGGAGCCTGCATCCTGCACAGGCATTGAGGGCTGGGAAAAATCTCCATTTTGGTTGTTTGACTACCTGACTTATGAAGTATCTAAAATAAAAATCTATCCTAGATTTTAAGATGAGTTAGCTATTACGGTGTGAGTAGCTCGATAAACAAGGAGTAATACTATAATCATGGCTTTTAAAGTAACATTTCTCAACTGAATCAAGAAGTAAGATATTGGAGTTGTATCTGGTTTTGTAATTTTATTGCTTTTCTATTTTATAGTTATGCTGATTATCCCTGTAATGGCTTTTCCATGCATTTCAGAGCATGTGGTGGGTAATGCCTTCTTTCAAGTGGAGAGCTGCAGTGTATTTAAATTGGCACAAAACCTTAGGTTAAATAAAGTTCACTATAGACAGTTTTGTAGTTCTTATCCCTTGGAGATTCCAAGTTCTGTATTTTAAAAAGTTCTTTGATCCTAAATATAGACACCAGAGGGAATTACATTCCCTCTGAATGGAGCCTTCTATAGTTGCCATATGCGTAGAAATGTCTCAAATTCTTGGCATCCATACTTTTTTTATTTCCCCTGTTAGGCATGATAGAATTAAATCTTAAATTTTTCCTGTTTCAGATGTGTTTCAATTAGAAATGAATATTAAACACTGAATTAGCAGTGGAACAAAACTGTTCTGTAGCTTGTGTTCTCCAAATGGAAAAGCAAGTGTGGTTGTATCTATTACTGGTAAATAGGTGTTATGCTGACATAGTGAAATTCCTGGTGGTAAAGGACTGAAAGGATTCACAACTTGTCAATACTGTATTTAATGTGCCTGATTTCTTTCTCCCTCTACCATAAATTCTCTGATCTTCTAGGAATTATGAGCACATAGTAGTGTAGCTGTTATGACTCTGAGGTTAGGATATAGGATAGAAATAATTAGTGTGTACCTCCCTTCCTCTTGAGAAAAATAATTTAATGAACCTCATGAAAGAGCATAATTTTCATGTTGAACTTTGACGTTTCCATTTTAATTACACTTCCTAAGGAATGGTAAACCATCAGTCACAGACATATTTCCCTGTTAGGTTCTTGGGAAGCACGGAGGGTTCTGGGAGACAGGCTGCTTTCCAGAAGCAGGCACCTGAGATGCTGAAACTTCCCTAGAGTAGAGTTGCAGCAAATTGCATTTTCTTTGATGGCTGATGAACCTTTCTGCCCTGGACTTTCATTCCATCTATTTATTTCAACTGAGTTCAGACCGATGACAGAGGTGCTTAGGTGCTTAATAGAGATAGGAAAAGAAGTGAGGTGTTAGAACCAGGTAAGGAAACTTTAAGACTAGTAAGGACGCTCCAAGTGAGTGTTTGGCATGGAGGCATTTGTAGAACAGGAGCATGAAAGCAACACAAAGGGAAATGGGAGTTCTAACCCTCCTTGTAAGATAAATCAAAGCAGAATCTCAAGTGATTGGCAGTGACAGGAAGATAAAGATAACCGAATGGAAAATAAAGAGGAAGTAATAAAGGGATTATTTAAAAACAAATCTTGAACAAGTGTTTGACTTGCATGAATGTTAACTCTAACAAAGTCGGCAGTAAATACAATGAGAAGTGGCTGTAGCAGACCTCAGAAGGAAGGTACAGTTTGAGCAGGCTCTACCCAAAAACAGACAGAAGGATTTCTAAAACAAAGCTGATGGTTGCCTTTTGTTTAAAGTTTCTTAGTTCACTTAACCAATCACTCCTCTTTGACACCATTCAGAAGCAAGACCAACTGCCATTCTCCCATCTTTGGAGTAACTGCAGTTCAGCTCCAGCAACATCAGAATGCCAAGGAAGCAGCTGAAAATTAAATCATATCTTGGTGTCAGGGAACTTCTAACAAAAGCCTTTGTATATGAAGCCTGAGAAATACATGGTGGTGTTTTCCTCAGAAGACTCTTAAACAGAATCATCAAGTGATGCTGTAGAAAGATCATGGTAATGTTTGGGTTCTGAGTTTGCTGAGTGTCCTACCACTTATATTTTCATGATGTTTGTTTGATTCCTCGCTCTTTTCCTTAACTCCTAAGAGCAGTATGTATGTGGTTAGTGTCAGTCCCACTGGATAAAGGTGAGGAAGGCTGGAATACATGTCATCTTTCTGGGCAACCTTACAGATTAGAATTCATGTTTTCCTTCAGGAAAGCTGGTAGTCATCCCTTAAAAAGAGTAATTGAGGTATTGAAATAGTGGGATTTAGCAGCATTTACCATAATTTTTTCTATTCCAGAAGTGATTTATACAGTTTGGGTCAAATGTAGCTTTTTTTGCATTTTCTTCAGTGTAATCTTTTTTTCCCAGTGTAGCGTAGAGGCTTCTGCAGCCTATCAAGGTGGCCCTGCAGATCACCTTCAGTTGAAGTTGCATTTCATCCACAAATAAGCAGCTCATGCAGGTTCACATGAGCAGTGAGAATCTGTATTAAAATGTACAGATTATGAGGTGGAAAGCAACTGAAATTCCCAGGCAGAAATGTTGAGAACTGGAGGAACATTACAGATGAGGGCATTTCCCCATTTCCTGCCAGTTTGAAAAGACAGCCAGTTTTATGACCAATTAGTGGCAATCAAAAGCTATGGAAAGTGTCAGTTTTAATGTGCAGAACATCTGGTATCTGTAATTAGTATCTTTGAAAGAGGTTTTGGGCTAAAGGATCATCTTTGAGAAGTTTGAAGTATTTTGTTCTTCCTGGTTTTCATTTGTACCATGGGATAAAACGTGTGTGGCCAGCACCTAGGTTAAAAGTTTTCTTCTCGATTTGGTTTAAATTCAGCCTTCCTTTTACAAGGCTTCTTGCACAAAATGAACACACTTTACTCCAGTGTATTTTTATGTGGAGAAATGGGTATGGGTAGATTGAACAGAAATGGTGATATATTCTGTAGGAAGAACTGGCTTAATATGGACTTAATGTCCTAAATGAACCCCATTCAAAAGCAAACTGACACATTGGTGGCAGCTTTGGATGAGCCTTACCCAGGAGAAATTGCTCAGTTGACAATGAGAGTCCTGTAACAACACAGCAATTGCACACATGGAATATGCACAGCAGAAGAGGAATGTAAAGGTGGCCATTTGATAATTGAAAAAAAGAGAGATTAGAGAGCTTCAGGTTTTACACCAGCTCTAGAGCTTTATTTCAAAGGGGTTTACCAGCTGATTTTCCTGTAAAATAAAATGCACTGTTCCTTTTTTGCTGACTCATTGGAGAATTCAGTGAGCAAAAGAGAATTTAAAATGAGGTATGCAAAGAGTTGCCAAGTCATAAACTGTGACACTGGAAACAAGCATTTATCATAGATGAAATGAAATTTAGTTTTAACCTGCAATTTTTGAGTGGTTACATGTCAGGCGGATAGGCACATCTATCCCATATATCACCATTAGCATCTGAAGGAGAAAAAACAGGGTGTGGGTTTGAAATTCATCATTTCAGTCTTGATAAATGGCTGACTGCACCTCCTTACTGTGTATTTAAAGTTGTAGAGTTGAGTAGAAAATGTTAAATAGTACAAACTTAAACTTGAAGTTCCTTAGCTGTGTATCCATGAGGAGTGAAAATAGTCTTTCTATATCCAGGGGAGAAGGCCAAGCTGTACCAGGAGATCCAAACAGCTCAGAATTGTTCACTATTTAGACACACACACAGAGTTGGCAGGTCCAATTAATGTGCTTGCATGGGCTTTCCTTCAAAATATCTAGTAGAACATGGAAAGCCTGTTAGTTTTTAAACAGGAGGTTCTTTCAGATCCCAAGTGTGGTCACAGGTGGTCATGGCAGAAAAAGAAATTGTCTGGAAAGAGCGTAAGTGCTGCAGTTAGTGCAGATGGAAATGCTTTTGGAAATCAGAATCAAGAGAGATGGTAAAGATGATGTTAAAACCAAACCTAATGTGGCCTCTCTTTGTTGTTACCTGTTAATTCAAGGTACTAGATCTCTTCGGGCTTTTTCTCTGTTTTTCAGTATATTGAGGGGTTTAAGGAAGGGGGTGAAGGAGGGCAAATAATTCCATTCCCAAAAAATAAACAAACATGCAGACCTTCAGGCTTGGTAAGAGTTAAGGCTGGGGGGAGGGGAATTGTCTGTTAAGAGTTGTTTAATAAAGCACAGTTGTCCTCCAGATGAACCCGCCAGTGACTCTGCAATTGGGGTCATTCCAAGTTCATGCTGTGGACTTTTGACTGCCTTCTGTGTCTGTGAAAACAGCCGGCGGTTCCTGCAGGGATCACTTATTCAGCTCTGTAACACAAAACTATTGCCAGTGGGCACCTGCTGGTGCGGCTTCCCAGGAGGTCCCGGAGGGAAGCGACCCATCTCCTGGGGCATGGCGGGATGGGAGCAGCGGGCTCCCCGGGCGTACCCGGCTAATCAGGCTCCTCACAGCCGGCCCAGCAGCGGTTCCCGCGGCGGCCAGCAGCCCTTGTCACGATGCATTAGGAAGCTCAGTTAACGATGGGATGTGAGCTAATTAAAGCTCCTTTACTTTGGGCATATGACATAAACAGGGGTGGGGAATGCTGCAGGGAATCTCAAGGAACATGTTTGTTCAGTGGGAAAAGCCGTCGGCTCCTCATGGTTGTCAGTAATTTGGAGAGGGTCAAAGTTTATGTTGCTCTGAAAATGAGAAGCTGATTATCGCTTTTTGCTGATTTAGTATTTTCTAAATTAAGAGTGTGTTAGTCCTGTTCAGAGTGCCAGGACTCGTTTCTCTCCGCACAGCTTGGCTGAGTTATAAATGCCTTGGAGGCTCAGCCTGAACTGTCCTTTCTGGTTAGGACTGGATCAAAGAGTTGACTTGGTCTGTCTTGATGTGTAAAGGAAAGTGTAAAAGTCTTGAGCATATAAATTTAACTGAATTCACAATTTTGCCTGCTAAAATGCCCCAAGTAATTCTCAAGAGACTGACTAAAGACATGGCAAAAGTATTTTGGGGAACAGCTTCAGACCAATAGGCCTTTGAAACTTGACAAAAAAACACCTGTTATGTTTTCAAATAAAGGCATTTTACTTCTTAGTCCCAGTATAACACACCATTGACCACAGTGGTAGGAAGGGAGGAAGCTGTATTTGTTGTCTGTGCCTACTGATGGTCAGTTTGTAAAATTAAATATATGCTGCTTCCACTCTGTACTGGTGAGTAAAGAAGCTGCTCTAAAAGTTATTTTTATAGTAAGTCACAGAAATATATTACATCTCAATCCTGAGACATTGCAGTAAAAGCTGGGAAACTTAGGCTGCAGAATTTACTGGACAATTTTATCTGTCCCGCTGCACCCAGTCCTTGTGTATACCCAAGAATCTGGCAGGGCTTTTTTTTGATTTTTGCACTTTCCAAAGAATAGCAGCGAGATTTGAGGATGACCTGTTTTAACCACAAATCCTAACAGCGTGTATATATGTCTCCTTAGCCTGAACATGTACACTGTGAGGATTTTCTGCCTCCATAGGCAAATGCTTGATTTGTAACTGTTGTAATTTATCAGATATCAGCATAAAAACAGCATAAAAATTTGCTTCCTCTAAAATATCTTTAACAGATTTTAGAGTTGTAGGAAATAAAGGTGGCTTTTAGTGATGTTACTACAATGCAAGTGACCATGAAGGATTGAACTCCTTTCTAAATGAGTTCTGCAAAGCAAAGATGAGAACCAAATAAACCCTTTGATTTCTGATTTGAACACAGTTTGCTGTGAGGTTTGCACAGAAGTTTTAAGTGATCTGTATTTAATTGCATCACTTTCTCTCTTAACATTCCATCTTGGAATGTTCTGCATTGCTCAGTCAATAGTATTTGTAGATGTGCCGTTCTCTGATGCTAGAATTACAATGGAATGTTTGGACTCAGGTCATAATTGTGTATTTATCCTTTTGGGATGTCCTTAGAGAACCAGGCAGCGCCAAGAGCTTAAAAGACTTTAAAAGATTACTTAGACCTTATTTCCATGCTGTGTAAACCTTATTTCCATGCTGTGTGCTTCATGCATCTGGCTTAGAGGGAACAAGCAGTCCAAAGTTGAGTTTTCATTTACTTTGAATTCTTTTTGTGCCCCATAAGCCTTAATTGTTTGGCACCAGCTTTGGTTCACAAACACTGTATATGGGTGGTTTTGTTTTTCTTCTATTGCTTGAAACAGCAAGAGATATGCAGTCAGTGGTAAAAGGTGTTTGCGGTAAAACTTCCTTAATTATTGTGCCTTTAAAAAGAAAAACAAAAGATCAAATAACCCCAAACATGAATAGATCGGTTTCTTGTACAGATAGTATTTCATCTGCTTTTGCAGATCTTGGTGAATAGTTAGTATTGATTGCTGACACTGCATAAATGTAAACAAGAAATTATGAATTGATTTACTTGAATCTGCAGAGAAGGAGGCTGAGCCCAGCATTCTGGGCTTGCAGAAGTGCAGTAACATCTTCAATGATTGTGAAGGGCTAAGAGTGGTTAGCATGCTCATCCAAAGATAGTGTGCACAATAGCATACTGTCCTGGGATTTGGAGGAAAATGTCATATTTCAGCCTCCTCGGGAGGATGAGTTTATGTTACAGCAGGTAGGCTGAAGTGCAGTGGGGGGTGTTTTCTGCTTGCTGTATGTTACCACTCAGTAGCTTCATATCATACATGAACTGGTGTGGGACGAAAACCAGGGATCCAAGTGTTTTTAGAGTGTAGACCTGTAAGAAAAGATCAGTGTCTCTCTATAGAAGGAAAATGCATGAAGAACCATCTGCATCGGGGACAAAAAGGGTGAGAGGAGGCAGAAAGTATCTTGTGAATGAAGGTGGATGAATGCTCAGCTGCCTGCGGCTTTCAGGAGGGATTCTCTTTCTGTCCAGGCGAAATGGATAAGGCAAAGCATTAAACAATACATACTGATAAGTTGAAATATTTTAAGTACCTGAAATGACAGAGCTTTTAATCAGTAGTCTGGAAGCCTCCTATTCCCCTCTGTTTGGAGAGGCCAAGTTGACAAGTAAAATACCCACTTCTACTACTACAAGTCTACCCACTTCTACACACTTCAAGTGTGCCTTGTGCAGACTAACTTTATCCTGAAACACTGGGAGCCTTTTGGTCTGGAAGCAGGTAACTTCCCTTAGCTGAAACTAATGTATTGTGTTGCAGTTCTTTTTCAAGGCAAAGGATGTATGAAATGGGAAAAATGCAGAGATAAAAGACCAAGTGACTAATTTTTTTTTCATCAGCAAGTAGACAAAGAATTCATTCTGAAAATTAGGGTAGACAAGAGGGAGCTGGTTTTTACAAGTTCCTTGATTAGTTTCATGTTTGTTCCACAGACTGTTGTATTTAGTTAGGTTGTCATTTACATGGTCTTGAGTAGGCTTTGAAGTTATCAGGTCACACCTTATTAACAAAAGCTGAGGAAGAAAAGGGTGAGTTGCACTTTTGGTGTCACCTTTGTTTATCTGGAGCCTATTTGCTGTGTGACCGGGTTAACAGCTCAAGAAGGCACCATCTCTGCTCTTTCACGAGTCTTAAAACCTCAGCCTCAGCAGGGGATATTGCACTCCCCAAAGGAGGCATCTAAAAGCAAGACATGGGGGGGGGCAAAGGTAAGTGGTTTTGTGCTTCAGCTTGTTCAAATCAACCCTCAGAGTTTAAGCTGGACTTAAACTGCTTAAATTTCTAATGCTTGCTTAGGTTTCTGATCCTGAGGTAACGGCTGAGGAACTTGTTCTCAATACAGTCATTATAACCTAGATAGATTGGGCAGGAGGTGTTGTGCAGGTGTTTCGTTAGTTGTGGGTGTTTTATGTTAGAAATTTTTAATTTCCTTATTGTATAGTTAGATACAATCCTATTAACTGCAACAGACTTCAGAAACCATTTCAGGGTAAGTATTTCTGAGGTGCACAGAAAAGTTAAAAAGAAGTGTCAAGTTGTGATCCCCAGCAGGTATTTCACTCAGGTGGTATTACCTGTAGTGATAAGGATGGATGTAGGTGTGATTCAGATCAGGAATTAGGGTAACTCTGACACCACAGTCTGAATCTCTATTCAAATACGAGTCTAAACCTCACACAGAAAGGGTGAGTCGCTCCATTGCCCAGCAGCCCTTCCCATCCCTTGCTTATGCCTGTGGAACATCCCCTTGTTTTATCTTCTCTGGCATTTCACCTCTAATTGGCAAACTCTGAACCGCAGAGCAGGAAGGGGCTGGTCCCAGCTGGAAATGACTCAGGAGTGCACTCACTGTGCTCGCTGATGAAACCCCTTGCTTTGCAAATGGTGCAGATGGTGACAAAAGTTTGGCTTCAGTCTTTATTAAATAAGGCCAGGAAACAAACAGTCCCAGGGGAGGGGGGAGAAGGAGCCGCTTCAAAAAGTAATTCAACATGAAGTTCATGTTTTGTAACTAATGTGTGCTGAGTTCAGATTTTGTCACCTGAATCAGGGCAAAATGGAAACATTTCATGGTACGTTTGGTACATTAAAATCCGTAATTTGTTTTGCTTACAGCTGTAATTCAGTGCTATTTTATAAATAACACAAACAAAACCATCCCTGTTTAACTTTGGGTTTACAGCTAATGTAGTTTGACTTTTAAACTTTGCGTGGGATTTTTTTCTTTTTCCTCCTTACTAAGAAAAATACACTATTACATTAAAACTCTGTCTACGCACAAACAGGATAGCTATTGACAATTAGGTGTCATATTCTTTGTCACAGAGGAAGGGATATTTGAGGAAAGGCTGGATTGTATTCGCAGGAAGAGCTGGGGTATTGGAGCTGGAAAGTGGGTGCAGGCGGGGGGAAGGTTGTAAAGAGAGATCACCAATTCTCATCAGTAAGTTGGTTTATTCCTTCTGGCTGATTGTCCAGTCATGCACTACTGTAACTTCCAAGATGTATTCTTGAAAAAGCATTTTCAGGTCTTGAGAGATTCTGTAATGAGGTTTGAATTTTGAAGACTTGTTGAGCCTTTCAATCTTTATAGCAACTACTCTAATCCTCATAAGCAAAATATTTTTCCAGAAAAAACCCTAACCTTAAACACAGTTCATAGATAGCTTCAGGTCAGTTTGTATTTCTAGGCTAATTTTTTTTTTTTAAATAACATCTACATCTAAGTTCACAACAAGGTCAGAAGTAACTCAGTCCATGATCACTATGTTCTGTTTAGTCTCCATATGATCAAGTCACAAGAAAGGTCACGGGATTTCATTTTCATCCCTGTTGTTAAATTCTGCTTGTTTAGATAATTGGAGTCACTGGACTGGTTTGTCTTTAAGCTGAAAATGAATGTTTCAAACAGGGACATTGTGTCGTTAGTGAAAAAGAAACACAGCCTTGGAAGAAATAGCAGAAAAAGGAGGGGAACATCATCGTGGCACTGGGCCTATAAATGACCTCTTTGTCTGGTTCTTTTTTAATCTTCAGTGAATCAGGGTTTCACACCAGGTCTCAATTGTCCTCTGGTGCACACCTGAGCCACGGAGGGGTTTTACTGCTTAGGGGTAGCTGCTGTTGCTGCAGAGGAGATGGTCCATAGGCTGATCCTTACACAATGAAGTCCTTGTCCTGGAAGAGCTGTTGTCATGCAGGACACTGGGGACTTCAGCACCCTCAGTGTCTTTGACATTGCTGTGGCACCTGGTACATTCCCCAGCCCCAGTCGAAGAACACAAAACAAAGCTTTAAATGATCTTTCCTTCCACAAGGGCAGAGAGGATGAAGTTTGTTAATTTCTTGAAAGGACGTACGAGTGCTGATAGTAGTTGAGAGTGGTACAGGAGGTGTCCAAGTACACATAACCAAAAACCAGATAGTTTTTGGAGTATTCAAGGAAAATCCCTTCTAGGAGCCCTTTTCTCTAATAATATCTTGAATACAAGGCAAGGTTTCAGGTTTTCTGTCTCCTTTTCTTGCCTCCCTCCTTTCACCAAGCTTCTGGTTTCTGTCTGATTACATCAGACTGAAGGTCAGCAGATCACAATAGATCATTTTTATTTGGTGCTTTTTCATTGACTCGCATACAGCAGTGGTCAGAGTTCTCAGAACAAATCCTGTTTGGACATAATGTTCCCTTTCATCCATGAGCATGTCTCCAGTCCTCTCCCACACTTTTCAAGGTAAGTGTAAGGAGTCAAAATGCTCCACACACACACTCAGGGTTCCCCCTGAGCTTTTCGTTTGGTACCTGTGGACACTTGTTGGAGGTTAGGATTTTTTTCTTCTTTTTTTTTTCTTAGGGAATTTTCTCCAATTTGTTGCCTAAGAGATGATAATGTGACAATGACGATACTTAAGAGAGACAGAAGATATGCTGGGATGAGGAAGAGGCAGAAGGGTGCAGTTGGCTACCCTCTTAGCTGATGAGGCTTTCTCTTGGGAAGGACAGAGATACCATGAGATTTTGGCCAGGTGGTGAGGTACTGGGCTCAGCTCCTCACTCACTCTCGCTCTCGGATCCGAGGGGAGACGGCCGGGCTGTGGTTGCTGAGGAGAGAATTCACCACCACCACGGGTTCTGTCTTTTACTGCTTCTGCTACCGTGAGTGAGGCTTTGCTCCTAAGAGTGGCCATTGAACTGGCACCTCACCAACACCCGAACTCACTAGAAAGAGCCCTCACCATCTGCTCAGGTGCCTCAGGGGAAAAACTTGCGACCCCGAGCCTCTCTGAGGGAGTGTCTCCTAGCTGTTTGCGGGTGTCCGGCTGCTGCTGCCCCACTGTGCTGTTTTTCTGCTGCTGTTTTGGGTTTCTCGCTACACTTAAACTTGACATCCCGTGTCCGCCCAACCTCTGACTTCGCAGCATCTGCTACGGAGTTTCTGCTGCACTGTGTTTGCCAGCCCCTGGTGGGCCCGCCCCTGCCGTTCCAGCCTGCTGCTCCGAGGTTCCTGCTGCAGCCCATTTTGCCATCCAGAGGGGCACCAGGACCAGCTGCCCCCCGTAAGTTTGCAGCAGGAGCCCCTTTTCTCTTTCCCTCGCCGGCCCACTCGCCATAACTCTGTGAGAGAGACGGCCGGACCCCGGCACAGCGCCCCCTGCAGCCGCGGGGGCCTCATCGCACCCGCCGTGCCCGGCTGGGAGCCAGCAGCGCCCCTGCTGGCTGTGCCCGGAACTGCACCGAAGGGGAAGGTGCTGCGGCCCAGAGAGGGCTGGGTTGGGTCTCTGGTTTTGTTTGTTGTTACCATTGTTACCATTGTTGTTGTTTGTTTGTCTTCTTATACGTATATATACTAGTAAAATCCCATATCTTTTCCTGAAAGTCCTGTCATTTTGAAGTTACAATAATTTGGAGAGAAGGGAGTCCCATTCTCCAANTTTGTTGCCTAAGAGATGATAATGTGACAATGACGATACTTAAGAGAGACAGAAGATATGCTGGGATGAGGAAGAGGCAGAAGGGTGCAGTTGGCTACCCTCTTAGCTGATGAGGCTTTCTCTTGGGAAGGACAGAGATACCATGAGATTTTGGCCAGGTGGTGAGGTACTGGGCTCAGCTCCTCACTCACTCTCGCTCTCGGATCCGAGGGGAGACGGCCGGGCTGTGGTTGCTGAGGAGAGAATTCACCACCACCACGGGTTCTGTCTTTTACTGCTTCTGCTACCGTGAGTGAGGCTTTGCTCCTAAGAGTGGCCATTGAACTGGCACCTCACCAACACCCGAACTCACTAGAAAGAGCCCTCACCATCTGCTCAGGTGCCTCAGGGGAAAAACTTGCGACCCCGAGCCTCTCTGAGGGAGTGTCTCCTAGCTGTTTGCGGGTGTCCGGCTGCTGCTGCCCCACTGTGCTGTTTTTCTGCTGCTGTTTTGGGTTTCTCGCTACACTTAAACTTGACATCCCGTGTCCGCCCAACCTCTGACTTCGCAGCATCTGCTACGGAGTTTCTGCTGCACTGTGTTTGCCAGCCCCTGGTGGGCCCGCCCCTGCCGTTCCAGCCTGCTGCTCCGAGGTTCCTGCTGCAGCCCATTTTGCCATCCAGAGGGGCACCAGGACCAGCTGCCCCCCGTAAGTTTGCAGCAGGAGCCCCTTTTCTCTTTCCCTCGCCGGCCCACTCGCCATAACTCTGTGAGAGAGACGGCCGGACCCCGGCACAGCGCCCCCTGCAGCCGCGGGGGCCTCATCGCACCCGCCGTGCCCGGCTGGGAGCCAGCAGCGCCCCTGCTGGCTGTGCCCGGAACTGCACCGAAGGGGAAGGTGCTGCGGCCCAGAGAGGGCTGGGTTGGGTCTCTGGTTTTGTTTGTTGTTACCATTGTTACCATTGTTGTTGTTTGTTTGTCTTCTTATACGTATATATACTAGTAAAATCCCATATCTTTTCCTGAAAGTCCTGTCATTTTGAAGTTACAATAATTTGGAGAGAAGGGAGTCCCATTCTCCAATCCAAGGGAGGTTCCTGCCTTCCTGGCAGACACCTGTCCTTTAAACCAGGATGACACTTCCCAGCACAGCTGGGAATCCTGTCAGGGATATCCCCACATTGTGCCATGAGTGCGGCCTGGCTCCCACTCCTTCTACAACACAGCCACTTCTACCCTGAGTTACTGAAAATAATTTAATTAGCTCTTAAAAATGTTGTAGTTTCATGATAGGCGTATTTGCCTTGAAGCTTTGTACATATCTTTGCAGAGGAAAAGCTTTCTATCTAAATAACATTCCTTTTAGGTTTTGAGGGGATGCAGCTGGGTCATGGGCATTGCTTTTGTTACTTCTTTCACAGAACTGGTTTGTTTTGGCTTGGCCACAGTAGTTGGGGCACCTCCTTGTCACTTCAGTATTCCAGTTGCATATGTTGATATAGTTTTGAGATTTCTCCATGGCGAAAGGATTGGACAGATTCTGTTATGTATCAGACTGAGTTGTATAAATGTGCATTTCACAAGTAGGATCTAGGAATTTTCTGCAGTGAATCTACTTAGGAGAAACAGCTTGTGTTCTTCCAATAACAGAAAAGATCTTCTCTTGCAGTTTGCTGGGACTTTGTCGGATGGTTTGGGAAAGACCATGGATAACAGACATCAGACAGAGCGGGAATACATCCGATATCATGCTGCAACCAGTGGAGAGCACCTTGTAGCTGGAATCCATGGACTTGCACATGGTAACCCTTAGCTGTTATTTTAACTCATTTCTCTTTTAAAAGGGATGATCAGATCGCAAGGAACAGTGGGTGTTACTGCTGGGTGTTTGCTAGAAGCCTGGGCAGTGGAGCTATCAAGAGGCTTTCATGCTTGAATTTCAGTGCTGGCAGGTTGGGCTGGGGGCATTGTTTGGTTTTCAAGTCAACAGAAACTACATTTAATAATCAGGGTTTTTCACGGGTAACTGCAAGTAAAAGCTTTTTTTTGCAAATTAAAATGAAAATGACAAAGAAAGTTCATCCAAAACAACAACTTCATTGTAGAGACATGAAATACCCACACAAACATTTTTTTTTTTGACGGCCAGACATTAAAAAAATAGTAGTATGGCTGGGTTGTAGCTTTCTTATATTTGCTTTTAGTTCCAGAAACCTGAGTTTCCTTGGAATCAGTACATCAGTTTAAAGTTACATTTCACCAGTTTGGTCATTTTGTGGGTTTTTTCAGTGTACTAAGAACTAGAGACGTTTATTTCTTTAAAGGGTTAGTGAACTAGTTTTAATTTGGCCAGAACTTCACATCGATTTAGTTCATGATTTATCTGTTGAAGAAGATTAAATCAATACAAGCCAAGTTTAAATCAAATATTTATATTTTGCATCATCTTGGCTCAGTTATTTAAATGTTAAATGTAACTGTTGCAGCCTGTACAAAGCTGATTTGGCTTTCACTAAAAGAGGATCTTTCTATGCTGAGAAAAGTCCTTTTGCTTTGGTCACACAGAGAAACTGTAGGTGTGAAATGAATCATGAAAGGTCCCTCTCACACTACTGTGCTGAACAGTCTGACATAAATTGGTAGAAACACAGGAAACCTAAAATACATGAATCTTTACTGAAGCGTCCATTATAAAGGCACTTCACTGTGTTGTATTATCCAGTAATTAGTGTGACTGTTCTAGTCCTAAGTCTGTGGCATTTTTAAATGCTTCCCATTCAGTTTTTTTAAAAAGTAAAGGAACTGCTAATTACTACATTTCAACAGACAGGATTTAATCATAAACTATAGTTCCCCAAGAGGAGAGATTTAAATACTTTGTGCTTCTTGAGTTTGGCAGTTTAGATCTGCCTGGTCTGTACTTGAGTTACAGACCTCAGAGGAGCCCTGAGCTGCTGGAAGCTGGGCAGGTGAGTGCTTGAGCCAAGGGCACTAGAAACTGATACTTTAATCATGGAGATGTGAAATCTCCAAAGTGTGTTCTCAGACAATGTCAACTGTTCCAAGTCTTTTGAAACCTCAGTAGGTGCTTGATTTCTCAGAGCATTGAGGTTCTCAGGAAGGCAAATGTGCACAAAAATGTCTGTTGGCAGCATCACAGTTAAAGTCACTTAAACTGACTTTAAAGACACTTAAAGTGCCAGTTTAAAATAATTGACTTTGTCCAGTGGAGAAATGCACTCTGTTGTTTTCTGTTTCAAATTATACCAGCTTTTGTGGTGGTTGAATTTTGTCACATCCTAAGTAACCACTTAACCTGTTCAATAGATGAGGACTCTTGGTGTAAGGGCAGCTGGAAATGAACCAGTATAGAAATACTTTCAAATACACATATTTAATGATTAATCTTTTTCTGTGGGATAATATGGTCTGTACATATGCATATAAAGTTGTTGGTTAATGTAATCGAATTTGAAAGTTTGTGTATTAAATTAAATACACAATAAACCATGTAGGCAGAGAGCATCAGGTGGATGAGGTTCTCTAAGTTCTAGAGCCAATAATTTTGGACTTCTCTGCTGCTCTTGTCTTTGCCAGGTATTATTGGAGGATTGACAAGTGTCATAACGTCAACAGTGGAAGGTGTGAAAACAGAAGGAGGAGTCAGTGGTTTCATATCTGGCCTGGGGAAGGGGCTGGTGGGCACTGTCACCAAACCCGTGGCGGGAGCACTGGATTTCGCGTCGGAAACCGCGCAGGCAGTGAGGGACACCGCGACCCTGAGCGGCCCCAGGTCAGACACCAGCTGGTGTTTCTAATCAATAATACTCTAAAACTGTGTATTAATGCCTGCTGCAATTTCTGAACTGATTATCTTTCCTCAGGCAAAACAACAATAATCAAAGTTAACATGAGCTGTTATCGGCTCATTTAATTCCATTTGCTTTTTGTTTAATAGATGGCATTTGTTGATACTCTAACAAGAGTGAAATTTGTCTGGAAAAGCTGCAACATAAAATAGGAATTATTAATCTACGCCACTAGATGAAGCAAAATTTTTGGAAAGGCTGTATGTAGTAAGATTAAACTTCTACCACTGAATCCTCACACAGATTTGAAATGAAGGAGTTCTCCCTGCTCTACCTCCAGCTTCCATTTTGCTGTAGAAAAACAGGTCTTGAAAGGTTTGGAGAGTTCTGTCATCAATATAGTGTCACTATGTTTTAATTTTTATTTTGTGCAAAGTTCTCAGTTGTGACAGGGGGTGGCTGTGTGCCCTTAGGTGCGTGTGCCTGTACTCCTGTGGCTGTGAGGTGTCAGCATGTCAGGACAGACAGGCTTCTTCCTGTGGTCAGTTACTAGTGTAATGTGGGCTCAGCAAAATAATGATTGTTTTGCTTAAAATAAATAAGTATTCATTAGCACTGACTGTGAGTGTGGCAGAGGGAAAGGACCAATTTCTGAACGGGCTGCTCTGAGAGAAGAGTCTTTGTGCTCTTTGTGGCCAAGAGTTTGCTTTGTATTATGCCAAGAAGTCCTCTTGTACGTACATGAGGCCTGTGTGCTGAAGTGAAAGGAAACCCTAAGTAGGTTTTGTTGTCAGAAAGCTGGAAGAAAAATGTTTGAAAAATGTTGGGTTTTCTGCTTGTTTGTTCTTCCCATTTGGCTTTTCCATTTCACGTGTTTGATTATGCCCCTCTTGGAATTCTGAAGGGTCTACATCAGGGTTTCAGTAGACAATAAGTTTGATGAAGTGTGAGTGAGGTGCAAGAAGCCTGAAGAATTACCCTAGATGGGCTTTGTTCTGAAAATGGAAGTATGTACATGTGTGTCTTACATATTTGGGACTTACCCTGATTTGTAAAACCAAGAGGTCAAGGATTGAAATTTAGTAAGTATATTTACATGCACAAAATAAATGAGAAATCTAAGTGCATACCTGAAAAAATTCAGTGTTTCATTTGTGCATGTCATAATTTTGTGACTGTGCAGGTTGACTGATTTATGTAAAGGTGGGGAGAAGCACACCTGTCTGTGCGTTAGCTGGATTTCTGCTATTGTAAATAGCAAAATTGTCTATTGTAATTTGTTTCAAGAAACACATATTCTTAAAATTTATGTTTTGACATTCTTCTGTGAGATACAGCCTGTACACAGTTACCAACAGTTGCCAAACTGGACGGCAGCTGGGAGAGAGGGCGAGAGGATCTCCACCCAGCCTGATCTTGGGCTTGTGTTTCCTTTGGGAAATATTTCTCTTTGCCTTGTTAACTGTCAGTTAAGAGGTTAAGACAGATGACCTGAACCACATTTTTGCTTCCCCTAGATTTTGAAATCCTGTTGTCACAGATGAGTATTGTGAAATAATTTTAGTGTCTACACACCATCTGTCAAGTTTCTGACCCAACAACCTTTTACAAGATGAAAGAAAAGAAAAATGGGAAAAAAGCCCCAACCTTTTGCAGGTTACTCAGTTACTACAGTTCTCCAGTCTATAAAAGTCTGATCAAAACTTATTTTAGCTAAACAAATATACTTGAGAATATGTAGATAGAATAAGGGGTGGGAGGGGAGGTGGGACCAAAATGCCATCTCCATCTCTAAACAACCTTGCATTCATGTTTTATTTGGTGTGTGGGTTTTATGTGCTTATATAATGAAGGAGCCAAATTGTTCTTTCGGGGGTTTAAAAAGCCCCACATGACAGAAGGTTAGTCTGTTTTCTGGGCTGCTGTGTCCCGCTGTCCCCCCGCCGCATTTGTAACTGGTCAAGTATGTGTGGTTTGGAATCGAGGGAGAACAGCGTTCCAAGCCTGAGCTGCTGACTCCGGTTGGAGCGTGCTGGGCCATGTAGGCTCTTCCAAGCTCAGCAAACAAGAGCAGCCTTCCCTGATGGCTGTGACTGGAAATGCATGGCAGGAGCTGATCTCCAGTGTAGCTTTGAACACCTGAAGAATGAGTTCATGAGCGTGACAAGAGCTGTTTGACCTTACCCTCTGCACATTCCTGATGCTGCTGCAAAGCTGATTCAGCCATTTAATTGCAAGTTGCATTTAAATAGCAGGATACATAACTGTAAATTATAGACCCCTTGCAATTCTCTAATTATATGGTTGAATTTTAAAAAAAGGTCTGAATTTCGGCTGCTTGATTTTAACCATTGGATCAGGTTTGATTGGGATGAAGAATTTTAATTGAGGTTGTTGGCTTTCCTAAAAGACATACTCTAATTACCGTAAATCCGCTTCATCAAATTCTTGAATGGAATAGAACAGTCTGCAGCGTGTGTTCCTGTGATCAGGCTACATGGACATGAGTATTTTTTGTCTTCAAATGTGTTGATTTGTGTTGGAACTCCTGCAGCTGGCACATGCCATGTGTTGGGAGCATGGAGCCAGACCAGCGTGGCTGAGGCATAGGTGAAGGCTTTAGACCTTAAGGGGGTAAGTTTCAAAGTTTCAAAGGTGATTGGTTTAAAGGGCAAGAAAATATTTTTTAAATCTGACTTTAGGCTGGACTTTTTCAAGGCTAACCTTATAAACTTGTTATCTAATCATAAAGATGCCCTACTACTTCTAAATTTAATGCAGAAGAGAGCATGAAGCAGTTGGTGAAAGTGCAGCATACATCTAATTTATAAACAGTTAATGCCTATGATTCAATTCCTTTATTGACAGGGTTTTATGTGTTCCAAGTACTCCAGTGTCACATACAACAGTTCTGATTATTTCCATATTTTTCATATACTGCCAAAAGTTTTAAAGCCCAGTTCAAAACAGGAAAGCTGTTATGTCTCTGGATATGCTTGGAGAGCTCTTGCCTAGAAACGTGTTTTTACGTCCTGGTGCAGCACAAGTAAAGAACATTTATATTTAGATGTGTGTCTAACCTAACAAGTAGTGCAGGAAACTGCCTTTATGGCTTTCTCTCAAGCTTCTGCCAGATCAGTGCAAGTTTAAGATTATTCTTGGACTGCTGCTGCAAGGGTTTGTGTTCTTTTCTGAGTCACAATGTGAAAATTAGAAGTAGATAACTCTGTGAGCTCCACAATTCTGATGAATTCTGTCCGTGAACTAGACTGTTATTAGTAAAGAATAGTTTGATATTGGGAAGCCATTAATGGTCATAGAAAATTGTTATGTAAATATTTAATTCTTTTAAATGTATTTCATGTGGAAAGCAGCAACCTGTGCTAGTTTTTCCTTTGCTCATCACTTGGAGCTGTGCACTGGGGTTGCAAAGTTTGATGCAATGTCAAAAGCAGATGATTACAATTTAATTTTTTTTTGCCTTTTTGGATCCATCTCTCTGTTAGCTGTGATTTGCATTGTGAGGTCAGAAGCAGTGTGGATGAGAGCCTAAATATCAGAGACACCGAGCAGAAGTAGGAAATACGTACCTAATTGTATGGAGACCAACTCACCCAGCATACTGCCATGAGGTTCTCAGGTTTAACAGATAAATATTGCTTGAACCTTTACACTTCTGTATGTGCCCCAGCCTTAGTCCTGACCTTGGACTTGATCTAGATCTGACTTTTCAAGTCTTTACAATAATGTCAGTCATGTATGGGCCCTTCTGGTCAAGGGGATGTTGTTATTTTCGTGGTAAGCCCTTCATAAGATTTTCCTAGAAGCCAGAGAGAAAATGTATTTATCAGTCTAATTAATAAATTACTTAAGCAGTGTGATTTCCTTCATTTCCTTTCTTCTTTTTCCCAGTGGGATGACAGGTCTTCATGATAATTTGTTTTCTTTGAACAGATTTGTCCATTCCTCTCCCTGTTGCACAGCTGTAGCTTTTCCTCATTGTCAGCCCAACCTCCTGTACTCAGTCACTGTCCAACTGGATTTTGTGGTTTACATTCTTCTGTCATTAGCTGATGTCCAGATTGTTCCCCTGCTTTTGTGGAGGTGTTCTGGAATCCCACACCTGCAGGTTCCCATCCATGTAGAGTAAAAAGGGCCCGTCATCCCCCTGCACTGGGACAAGCCATGCTCTGCAAGCCACCCAGAATTGTCGTGGTTGCTTTTACTGCCATATCCCATTGCAAACTGATGCCCATTTTTCTGCTTGCTCATTTGCCCCAAGAGGTTCTATGTTTTGTTTTATTTTACTGCTTTGCAGGTATCTCCTTGTCACTTCATGTTTGCGTTCTGGATTATTTCTCCCCAGAAATGCAGTGTTGTAAGTTGAATCCCAATTAATTTCCTGTCATATTTCTGGCCTCTTCAGGTCCTTCAGTACTTCAGTGTCCTCAGTGGTGTTTTAAATTCCTCTCAGTTTGTCCTCCAAATGTAGTTTTGCATCACTAGATCCTTGTAGTTAAGCAAACCTGTGTTTGTGTCCACACATTTTGCAGCACCTCAGTAGATGCTTCTTTTTCTGTGACCAGTCTCACCTGCTTGGTATTCTTCTCTTAGGTTTTATTTTATTACTGGTAGCTTTCTGTAGCTCATTTGGAGATCCTGACACTGTTCTTGAAGTGTCTACTCTTGCTTGTTCCATAAATAAATGTGGATTTCCTTGTGGGAGAAGCAGTTCCCCAAATGCAGCCCTGTTTCTCTTCAGTGTGTCTGATTTAATCTCAAAACTTCAACTTCTTTCTGAAAACACACCTCAGCTAATTTAGTTTCTTAACTAGAAAGATACAATAATCCACCATCTAAGACCTAAAATTATTTCTAAATAAATGAAGTTGCCCTTTAGAATGAGCAGAAAATGTTTCTCTGTTCCTTTTTCTATTCAAGGAATGCTTCTTTCTTCATGAGGCACTTCTAGCTTCTACTCGGGTCTATTTTCTACAGCTCTCTTGAAAGAACATGTTAGATTTTCTTCTTGTTTCTACTCAGATTTTATTTTGCAGAAGTCCCTTGCTGTGCATCAGTAAACTAGTAGCACTTCTTGTCAGTCAAGTACTGATTATGTTTGCCTGAACATAGAGTGGAATCTGTCAAGATTACTTTGCATGTTCACTCTTCCTAAGGGGAAAGTCAGCTTCCCCTTAGAGCTCTCTGGCGGGAATTCAAGGAGCTGAGGCTTGTGGTGACTGTTCTGGAGTGCCCAGAGTCAGGAGAACTGAAGATGGACTTGTGATGCCATCCCACATTTCTGCACTCCTGAAGCTCAACACACTCATACAGTGGCTAATAAAACTTAGTATTTCAAGAAATAAAAGTAAAATTTTCAAAGTGATACAACTTTAGAAATAAAGTGAAGTCAAGCCTGAGTACCTCTGTGTGAGAATGAAATACAGGCGGGAAGCTTTTCTTCCCTTTTTTTTGTGCCCTCCTCCAGAACTGACAGGCTGAGCATTTCACAGTTTGTTCCCTTTGCCCTCCCTCCTGGAACAAAGAGCCGAAGGACAGTTTCTTGGGACTAGCAGGCTCTGTTCTTCACAATAAAACAGGTGCCCAAACTCTTAACACATTTTTGTTGATTACTGCAAACACCCACTGTATGTCTGAATAATGTTTCCAGGAGGCTGTTCCTAGGGCTCAGTAGTACTAAATACCATTTATGTTTAGAATACTCAGTTGTCTGCAGTTGGTTGTCATTGTCCCCCTTTCGGAAATTGACTTACCTGTTTGGAAGGAATGGAAGTAAAACCCTTGGTGTTTGGACCGAGAGAAGCAACATAATCTTACATTAATATTATATAGATGTGGTTCCTTTCACATCTACCTATAGGAATATTTTTATGTAATGGAGGTTTTTGGAAAAAATAAGCAATTATGGGCTTGCATTAGGCAATGTTTAATCATACAAGTCTTACACTTAACATATGTTACCTTGATTAGTCTCTGGGGCTTATGAGCTAGACTTGGAGTAGCAGGGTCTGAGACAGGAAAACCCCAAAACAACCCCCTTACCTGTTTGTAAAAAGACATTTTTTCAAGCCCAAGGGTTTAAGTTGCTGAGGCTGTTCGGCTCCCTCACATTGTCTTTCTGGGGTTTTATGCACCCTGCATTTAAGGAAGAAGCTGTAGATGGTTTAAATTCCAACAAGGAGGGCTAAACCTTTAGTTAAGACTTGTGTAACTTTTTGTGTTTAAGCCTTTTTGCTTTGCCATGACAGAAAGTATTAAACTGAACAAAAACCTGGCTTAAGAAAATGGTGCAGGCACTGAATTCTCCAGTGGTGACATGTCTGTTGGCATTAAACAGGGAGCCGTTGTGAGGGACTGGCTGTCATTCTAAATCCCAGCCTCTATTCTGTGTGTAAGAAGGATTTCCCACTAAAACATTAGTTTGAAAAACTCAAGTTAGGGAAAACTTGACATTTGGGAGCACAAAGATACCCTGGATGCTTTTAGACTCTGATCAAGAGACAGAAGCACTAGAAAGGAGTGTTGCAAGGGGAGGACAGACAGTGAAAAATGGAAAACATTGAAATGAGCAGTGCTGAGGAGTTACCTGAGCATAAAATGTGAAACTGTCTTCTTTAGATGTCCATTCATTAATAGCAATAAATAATTTCAAAAGGATGAATGAACACAGAGTTCCTACTGTGGTGGCCTCCACAACCCCCAAATATTTACCAGTGTCATGATGTTATAAGTAAGGGCAGGTGCACTTCCATCTCTGGTGGAAGGTGCTGCATCCAGCGAGCCATGCCCAGCTCCTGTTAAATTGCTGCCTGGGCTGGGTTCAGTGCAGAAATCTGGGTTCAAATTCAGCTTGATGTTACTATGTGTAGTAAGTGGTCTGGAAAAGGTGCGGGTTAATGAGGGAAATGCGTTGTGTGGTATGAGTCTGGTCAGGTGTGAGAGAGCTGGCTGAAAACGGACATTGTGGGTACACAACTTGCTCCCTTTCCAATGCAACATTTCTGGAGGCCATGGGAAAGTTTCTTGGGGCACACAGACATTTATAGTAGGTGACTAATGTTTTCCAATTCAGTTAATCCAAGACACTGTAATGTTGTCCTGGCATAGTCCATCAGAAATAGAAGCAATTATGAACTTCCTTCTGAAAAGAGCAGATAAATCCTTTGTTGGATTTACCACAGATTTATTCTACTACTTAAATTTCGTGTGACATGAAATATTTGCTTTACAGAGTGGAATTCTTATTCTGTGTGCCCACTTCACAGTATTTAGCTGTTAACTCAAAGGAATGCAGCTAGGCAGGGAGAAATTTTTATGTCTTCTGGAAATACTTGTATTTCTAGAGCCTGCATGTTCTGTCTAATTATCTTCTATTTTATCCAAAGCTCTAGGACGCAAAGGCCAAAAAGTAAGAGGAACACTTCTTACTGTTTTGCGTGTTTCCTGTTTTTCTGGCATTAGTGTGATTTTTAGATCACAGCATCTCTGCTAAAGGATACTGCTGTCTTGGTGTATTCTGTGTAACACCTTGGGTGGGAACAATTCCAGAGAGCTGCAGATGTAGTTTGCATTGGTGCCTCCTAGAATAGAATTGGAGAGGCTTTGGAAAAGAAAAAAATTATATTCGTGCATGACCATCAGCAGAACCAACTAAAAAGTTATTGAAGATTGGGCCATAAAGTATTTGCAGTTCCAATTCACAGATCTGCCTGCTTAGAAGGAGGTGGGCTAAGTTGGGAGCATCTGCCCACCAGGAAGGAACAAAGGCTTTATTCAAGCCAGCTGTGTCTGCTGGAATGTACCAGGACAGCCCGTCAGGCTGTGGCCAATGTTGGGCTTGGGCCCCAGCACTGAGAAACATCTCATACACATTCTGTGAGTTTTCATAATCTCTTCTAGCCCTTTTTCCAGGATTTTCACTTCATAAAAATAGCAGGAAAGATGAAACTGGTGTAGCGCAATAGGAGTGTAGGGTTTATGTACTTACTTTTAAGGCACAAATGGCAGGAGCTGCTCACCAGTGTGGTGGGTGTGTGTCCTGCTGGCCTGAGACAGCTGTGCTGGTGCCACAGGGGTGAAGTCTGGTACAGCAGGTCTGGGGTGGCTTCTTGGGAATGTCTTAACAGTGATGAAAATAAGCATGGATATTTTGTGTGCTGAAGAATGAATCCACAGGCACCTTCTATTTCCTGAACAACCGCTGAGAGTCCTTGGGGTTTTCTGTGTATGTATTTGCTTATCTTGTGTGGATTTGGAATAGTCTTTCCATTTGCCTTCACTCCTGGTGCTTTTGCCTTGAGATCACCTTAGAGGTTTCTTACATTCTTAGTTTGTGATCTTGCCCTGGTTTCAGCTGGGACAGAGCTTATTTTTTCTCGGTAGCTATTACAGTGCTGTGTTTTGGATTTGGAATGAAAATGGTGTCAGGAGTGGGATCAAGAAGTGCCCTTTATTTACAACAGGAATAATGCTTTGAGTAGAGAATGTCTGAGCATACCCAGAGGTGGATTTTTTTCATCCTCAGACCAAGTATAAAGATGTAGGAAATGCCCATTTTAGACAAAATAAAAATCTTCTCTCCTTATGGTATTGTCCAGTAATTTTGTGTCCTATTAGAATTTCTTGCTACATCGTAAATATCCGGTTCTCGGAGGTTACTCCATGTGTTTAAAGTGGTGGAAATACTAAACTGTGTGGCCGTTTGCACTGACGGGTTATATTTTCAAACAAAGAGATACAGCATTGCTTTAAAACTAATACCACTTTTAAGCAGTGTTTTAAGACAGTTTAGTCAAGGTTCAAATTTATGTAGCAATTACAGGCTTGCCTGAAAGCCGGAGAGCTCGAGGTGCTGCTCAGATGCAGCTGGGCTGTTTACCTGTTACTAGACAGACTTTCCCCTTTGTCATTAACATGAGGTTTTGTGTTCGGTCCCAGGCTGGAGCCGTAGATGGGAGCCCAGGGCCTGCTGGGATGGGGTTTTACACTTGTGCTGTCCTTTTGCCCTTCCCCTGAACTCTTTTCATTTCAGTCATGAGCAAACAGTCAGTGCCTGAACTAACAACCCTGCAATCCTCCAAAGCACGCTCCTTACAGTACCAAACAAAGGGAGGCCCGCGTGGGCCGGCCCAGGCCAAGGAATGCAGCTTCAGGGTTCTGCTCCATAAATTTAACCAGCACGACAAAAAGGAGATAATGTGAGCCTTCGTGATGATCTGAAAGGGGGAGGTTTGTGTCCCATTGATTGCGGTCTGGCCCAGCGCCAGCCCCGAGCCTGACCGACAGTTGAACCATATCGTTAAGGCGTGTAATACAGCTCGAGTCTTGTACAGCAGCCAATGAGTACATATCCAGAGGGCAAAAGTTTATAAAGAGTCGAGGCTGTCCTGTTTAACCCTCTCACACTGCCTGTAATATACACTGCTGCCATTCACAAATAGGCACTTTGCTATTAAAATGTAAACCTTCAACTCTCTGTACTTGGAAAACATACACGTGTGTCTGATTTCTAATGTGCAGCAGATTTATAAAGTGATCATGGAAGAATATGTAAAACTGATCTTTTTTTTTAACCAAAAAAAACCATCCAGCCCACTTTTATTTCAGCACTATTTCATCCATAGTTACTTTTTTGTTCAGAGATATCTTCTGGGTTGTTCTGCAAACTCTTTCATACAGATGGAGCTATTTATTGCCTTGATGTCACCTCATTTAGCATGTGGCTGGTATTTTTATAGATAATTTTTTCACCTAATGTTGCTGTTAACATGTGGAATGCTCTTTATCAGTTTTGTAAGTACAGCCAGTTGATCTGAATTGTTCTTGCAACTGCAAACTTTAAAAATCAAAACAAACCTTGTGAGCAGCTTTTTGTTGGGTGAGGTCTGTGCTAGAGTACTTTGCTGTGCCTGCTGCAGCCCTAATTGTAGTAACTGAGAAATATAAAAGGAGGGTAGGAAAGAGAAGAAACATCCAGTCATTAGAGTTGATTGACACGGTCCTTCATGCACAGCCAGAGTCACTGTCCTGATGCTGGGCAGGACCCCTGGTTTGGCTTTTTTTTTCCCCAAGTAGATTTACTTTCCCAGAAAGGCAAGAATACAATATGGAAGCATTTCTGTTAGATTGAAGTATTTTACACTTGAAGTGACCATGTTTGTATCCAAGCAACTGGATATTGCTTGACCAGCATTGATGGGACCATTATAAATGTGACTCCCCATCCCTGGCAGTATCCAAGGCCAGCTTGGACTGGACTTGGAGCAACCTGGGATAGCAGAAGGTGTCCCTGCCCATGGAAGGGGGTGGAACAGGATGAGCTTTAAGGGCCCTTCCAGCCCAAACCAATCTGGGATTCCATGGGCACAGACATAAGAGCAATGCTCCATCTGCTATAGGCCCTGCCTGGCAGCAGACAGTATTTAGTACTTTAAACGCTCTCACAGTGCCCTGAGGCTGAGCAGTGTTATGGACCTGGGCACTTTGGTTTCACTAAGGCATGTTCAGCTCCTGTTCTCAGACAGGTGTTTGCAGGAAATCCCTGCTGAGAACCACCTTTTACATTGAGTCAGAAGGTGAATGGGAGCATTTTTCAACACATTGGTTCAACAAGAAACTCTTTAAGGTGACAGCTGCATTCATCCCTGTAATCAGTACAGGAGTCTGAGGGAAATTGGAAGCTGTCATGGTAGTTACATTTTGTCAACTTCTTAATCTTGATGTTACCAAAGTGCTTGGGAAAGTATGAGTTTTGCTGCACAGCTGTTACAGGCAGAGGTAGGGCAAGTGCTAGAGGTTGATGCCCACAGTGCAGCTGGTGTCAGTGCTTCGTCTGCAGTGCAAGCTCATACACCTCGTACAGATGCTGGATTTGTAATATGGATGTCATAATTAAGTTGTGTCTTAATTATTCTCTTCTCAATTTCTTTTGAACTTGGAGCCTGATGAGGTTATGTACAATTGCAAACCCAGGGAATAATTCTTAATTTTGTTTTTATCTGGTGTACAAAAGAAAAGGGAAGGGGGAGAAAAGCTCTATCTCCAAGAAACTGGCAGGAACAATTTGCATGATAAACAGCTGCTCCTTGAGCATGCTGTACTCTCCTAAAGGCATGTCAGGTCAGCTAAAGGTCTGCAGCATCTGAGCTGGGAGATCCCTCCAAAGAGGAGGGATTTAACTGTAAGTGGGAGGTTTTAACCCTAGGCACCATTTATTTGCATGTCTCTGCCTGAAACTAGCATTTTGGGAACACGTTTAACAAGCACAATATAGTCCATGCATTTGCTGGAATGAACGATGCATATGAGCTTCCTCAGATCTGCAGTCAGCAGGGAGCTGTCTGGCTCATGATTTTACACATTCTTGCATCTAACTGAGACATTCTGATGCCAAATCCAGCACTCAACTGTGACTGCACCATGTGTGCATTTTAGCACACCTTAACAGCATCTGTGCTGGAACCAGCGAATGAATCTCATGGCAAAGCTTTGCTGCATCTCTGGGATCAGTGACCTGCCTGTTGGGAACTGCACCCCAAAGTCCAGCACAGGATGGGAGGCAGCTGCACTGACCCCTTGAAACAGAGCACCAGTAGAATCACCAGGGAACAGGGAATCTAGATTGCCACATGTTTTTCTGAAATTAGGCCCAAGGCATTAAATGTTCTCAGGCGCTGAGAACTGGCGCATCAAAAACCTGCTGTCTCTCCCCTTCTGCTCAATAAATTCAGGGAATCTTCGTGCTCATCAGGTGGGTTCAGCACATGAAACAAAGTTAAGTGCATCAGTGAGGAAAGAATTGTGGAAATAGTGGATTTTTAGTGCTGTGCAGAGGTGTGATGTGCACTACAGACCCCATTACAAGTGGCACACATTTGTTTTCATTTGTTATCCATGTGTTCTCAAGCTATGGCTGCAGCAAACTATGGAGTTTGTCGCTGTGATGGCTGAGTTCTCAGCTCAGTTTTTATGGCATACATTGTTCAGCATTTAATTGGTTCTGGCACTCCCAAGTGTGCTTTGCGCAGTGTCCTCCCATCATGTCTGTGGCACAAGCACCATCCTCATTCTGCATTTCATGGGAATCGTGTGCATGGGATGGTGATCCTCATGGAAGGCTGCAGGTCCAAGTCAGTCTGGAACTTGAGCAAGTGGACCAGGTATTTTATGGTAGAAGATGGTAGAAGATAAAGGTTATTCCTCCCTTAACTTACCATATCATGTCACTTTTAATGTCTGAAATGCACTGAAGCCTCCTCAGACAAAGCACTCCCTGTATTTAGGAAGCAGATGTTTTCCAGAACCAGTAATAGTTTGATTTTATTATTTCTTGAAAATACCAGCAGCTTTTGAATTGTTTTACATTGTCTTACATTACCTGCCATTTTCCTTTGTTTGAATTAAGACTATTTTATAATTATTTCAAGGGGATAAAAATCGTTGCCAGGCTGAAAGTCAGTATGCCAAGCTACAGCCCAGAGCAGGCTTTTGTCACTAAATTTTATGCAAACCTGAAAAAAACCAAGTTTACAATGGAAACCCTGAATTTTATCTGTACCAGAACCAGCAAGTTACTGCTTAACTGGGTTGGGATAACGAGGTGGTGAGACTGGAGGTTTTCTGGTGACAGTTGCTGAAGTTTTGGCAGCAAGAACTGGGTCTGGCTAAAGGAAATGATTCCTAGAGAATTTTGGGGGGAGCCCTGGGGCTGAAGGATCCCTTGGGAGGGAGCCCGTGGCCAGGAGCACAGGGGGTCGCCGTGGGGCTTGGCTGGCAGGCAGGTGCTGCAGCAGGTCAAGTCTGTGAGGAGCCTGGTTCGTTCAGTACTGGTTCCAGGTGCCAGAATTCCATCTCCTTGCCCTTAGAGCTGTTTCTGCAGGATTTGGGGTGTGCATGCTCAGGCTGGGTTTTTGAACAGGTGGCTTGAACGGTGATGTTCCCTTACCCAGATGAGAAATCCCCCAGATACACATTTTAAATGAAATCCAGTGATTACTGTGTTGGTCATGGGGTTTTGTCCATGTTGGTTTTTCTCAGAAGTTGCTACATTTCCTAAAGTTGTATTATGATGAATAATTATTCTGGGTGTCATACTGAGGAAACTGAGAGATGTAAATTTGTGAATAATTTCTAAATCATTTTAGAATAGCGGTGGTTTGTTTTAGCAGAAAAACATCTTTTGATGTACAAAGTTTGAGGCCTTCTGAATTTTATTTTTTAATGTTTTTGTCAAGGTACTCAGGGTACACTTCAGGGAAATTTTTTAGGTCCAAGAGACCATCAGAGATAAGTAACAGTAGTTGTTCTCAAAACCACTGTGTATTGATGCACCTCTGCAGGAATCACATCTACAGACCTGATGGTGGGAACGTGGTGGGGTGGGTACCTGATAGGGGCAAATATGGAGTGAAAGAACAAGGACAGGTGATTCTGGAAATAATGGGATGTCTCTTGGAGAGTTTTCTCAACCTAAGTTGGTCAATAATTATCCCCACTTATACCTGACCACTTCCTTCATCAGGTTGGTCATGTGTTTGACTACAAAACTTCTGGCTTAAAACTGGCCAGCTGAATTCCAAGGATTCTGTGAACTGCTCAGCACATGCCAACCGGTTAATGCCGTGCACTGATTGCAGTGTGCAGAGTCAGCTGGAGTGAAAGCTCCAGTGCTCAGCTGGGAGCAGGGCAGGGCTGCAGTGTTCATCTCAACCTCCCAGCACCCTCTCCTAGCCCTTGGTGCCTCCATCCAGCAGCACCATTCCCTGCTGTGCCAGGCAGACATGAGGGCATTCCTGCCTTGTATTGCTTTTGTGTGCTTATTAAAAAGGAATCAGCAGATCTGCTGAGTGCCTGGGTAATGGAACCCAGATGTGGGCACTGCCTCCCGCTCTGCTTGACAAATCTGCAGCTTTTGGGATTTCACCAGGGTTGCTTATTATTTACAGAATGTAACTTGAGACAGTAGAACAAATTTTTAGATTAAAAAAATCCAGTGGTGTGGAATGTTTTTAGCTGTGCAGACCAAACAGAGCAGTTTGCCAAGGGGGTGATGGACTAAATCCATGCAGTTTAGGCCCAGCACCAGTGGCACTGGATTGGAGAACTGCTGGCCTTATCACCAAGAAGGGAATGATCTGTTAACACCAGGATCAGTATCTGAGCATGGAGGCCACAGTGAACACTGAACTTGTACTCTGAAGTGCTTCTTCCATTTAAAAACAAAATCAAAACATAAAACCTTGGCTCAGAAATTGCCAAACCTTCAGAAATCCATTGTGGTGCCCAGTACCTTTGTAGCTCTGGTGCTTTTTCTCTGACTTGCTTTGAGCCAAACATTAGAAACCAGTGTTCTCTGCAGTTACAGTGTCTGTAGGATTAAAAGGCCCTGTTCTGTCCCACTACCATTAGGGTAGTCTTGCTTGCAGTGCTTCAGATGGCTCTTCTCAAGGAACTACAGAATATTAGAGAGGCTGGCACAGGGGAGTGTTTGTCTGAAGGATGGTTCATGTAAAACCTACTGCACAGTGCAGCTGCTCTGTACGAGTTACCCAGCCTTCCTGAATGCAAGATGGAAAGTGTCTCAGCAAAACATTATTGACTGGCCACTGTTAATTAAAACCCACCTAAGGCTGCAGGCAGTCACTCTTTGAACTTGTCAGTAGGTGCCATAGAGAGGTTTAAGACCCAACAGGAGCTTGTTTGATTAGTGATCTTTTGCCATTTTCCTGCTTTCGGAAGTTAGAAAGTAGGACAAGCAGCAAGATGTGAATTATACTGGTTGGAATTCTTTAATTTCTCTGGAACTTTTGTCTCAACATTTTGCATTCATGGAGTCAAACACTTTTGTTTACTGCTTTGTAAGACTCTAATAGGTAAAACCAGGCACGTGTTGTTTACCTCTTTTGTAGGTTTAGAAAGACAAGAATGCTGTATCTGATGCATGCAGGTGAATCCTGCTTATATCTAAGGAATTTAAGGACCAGGAGAGGTGACTTGCTCCAGAGGCATAGTACTTTAATAGCACAGCTCTAATCACTGCATTAAGAGTTGTCAAAAACTTGAAGGAAAACAAATTTTAAAAGGGTGCCCAGGCTTCAGGTGTGGGATGGGGCTGCTGAGGGGGAAAGGTGACAGAGAAATGAGGCTCCAGAGAAAATATCTCAGATCATGGACCCCAGAAGGTGAGTGTTTTCTGCTGGTGGTGGGCAGCTTCAAAAGCAAAGGTAATGCTCTGTGGGATTTTCCTCCCGTCCCTGGATCAGAAAGGCTGGAGTTCCTTGTGCAGGATTTTACAAAGAGTCGGAATGGGAAGGGAGAGCACTAATCCAAAATGGTGCATTTGGCTGGGAAATTTGTAACAGCAGTAGCCTGGAAGAGCTGTGAAATACCATGAAGCAGCCCCAGAGTGATGCTGCTGGGAAGGGACAGGGAAACGAAGCAGGGCTCGGCAGCCTGTAACACAATTCTTCAGGGGCAGGGCGTTCCAGGAGCTTGAAGGAGTTCAGAGCATTATTTTTAAACAACATTCTGCTAAGGGAGGAACTGAGCCTGTAGTTCTGCAGTGCTGTGGCCAGTATCAACCTCTGATAGCTGTCAGCCCACAAGTGTGTGTTCTTCTTATTGTCATTTTTAATAGACACACAGAAGGGTAAAGTATGTTAAACCCTGCTATGGGGACCCTAATTAATGATGATTTTTCATCTGTCTTAATTTAACTGCATATTCCTATTTCCATGACGGTAGAGTTTGCGGTCTCCTGGCACTGTCCATCAGTGAGAGCTCTCTGTAGGTTTTTGTACTCTGTCTTTAGAGCAGTGAGAAGAAATGGTCAAATCAGTAAGACTGCTGATAAATACATCCCAAAATCTTCAGAGAGTATACGCTGCTTAAGTAACTTCTTCCTACTAATTTGGCTACTTGCCTCTTCATTGTAGACAAAATTCTTCTGTTTTTATTATTGTATGGTTCTGTGTTTCATAGAAATGTGTGAATAGACATCACATTTTCCAGATCCAGGTCTTCCAGGATCTACACGCTGTGTTTGTGAAGACCTGGGATTTTTGAAGGCTTTGTATTTCAAAAAGACTAGAACTCTGTGTGCAGGCAGGTGTCAGTGGAAGGAAAGGCTGCACCAGGTGATCTCTGTGTGTCTCTCGATGCAGGACCCAAGCAGAGCGAGTGCGGAAGCCCCGGTGCTGCAGGGGACCCCAGGGGCTCCTGCCCCGCTACCTGGAGAGCCAAGCAGAGGGACAGGAGCAGCTCTTCAAACTGACAGACAACATCCAGGATGAGTTGTGAGTACACAGCCACTTACACAGCTACTCTGAGTACTTCTGTTCTGTTTGCTGCCATCATGTCTTCATGTCTAAAACTGCTTCACACACAGACACATGTTCAGTTCTGGGCCCTCCCCACTGCAAGGACATTGAGGGGCTGGAGTGTGTCCAGGGAACAGAACGGAGCTGGGGAGGGGTCTGGAGCACCAGGAGTGTCTGAGGGAGCTGGGGGAGCTCAGCCTGAAGGAAAGGAGGCTCATAGGGGAGCTTCTGGCTCTCCACAGCTCCCTGACAGAAGGGTGCAGCCAGTCAGGCTCTGTTCTCACAGAATAGGGAACAGGAACAAGGGACAGGATGAGCAGAAATGGCCTGAAGTTGCACCAGGGGAGGTTCTGGTTGGATATTGGGGTAAATTTATTCATGGAAAGTCATGAAGCCCTGGTACAACTTCCCAGGACAGTAGTGCAGTCTCCATCCTCGGAGGGATTTAAAAGCCATGTGGATGTGGCACTTGGGGACATGCGTTAGTGTTGGCCTGGGCAGTGATGGGGGAGCAGTTGGATTTGATGGTCTCAGAGGGCTTTTCCAACCCAAATTATTCTGTGATTCTACAGGGGGAATATCAGTTTGTTGGATTGGGGTCTAAATGCAGAGTTTATCACTTGTCCGATCTCCACGATAGTTACAGCTGTGTCAGGGGAGGGTGTTAGATGCTGTGTCTGTCACCCATCAGAGCATCTGCCAAGGCAAAGGGTCAGAATTGCTGATGGTGGAGCTGCCAGAGGGAGGTACAGGTTCAGCAGGGTACCTTGGTGTCACCCGTGTCACTGGGCAGGTACCATGTGCCACTCCAGGTTCTGCCTGAGGAAGAGATTGCAATCTGCCACTTACTTGTCGCCCTGTGAGTTCACATTTAGGGTATCCTGTTTCCATCTCCTTTCAGGATCTTTGTGCCTATTCAGGATGGCTCTTAGGCAGGGAGACTGGAAAGAGCAATTTTGTGACCAAAACAAATCACCAGTGTAGCCCACAGCAGTGCAGTGGCCTTTGTCATCGAGTCACACTGTTCATTCACTGTGACTCTTGCCGTTAGAAACATCATACAGCAGGAACACAGTGTTTCTTGTCATGGAAAATAAATACAAAATTATGCCTCTGACTTTTATGCTAGTATCATAATCAGAAACACATTTGAAGACCTGACTATTTGCATATTTTCCTTCAGAGTTAAATCCATAAAAGGGGGTTTAATACCTTGCTCTACTGTTCTAACTAAATGTTTCCACATTTTTTTCCAGTTAGGCTCGCTGTTTCACTTCTGGAAAATATTGTGTAATTACTTCCTGATGTTGTTAAAAACCCCACAAATTCTCCAGAGATCTGGTTGCTTCTACTTTGTTCTACTGGATCATGTTTCATTTAATTTTTCATTTTATTAATTTAAGATATTTTTAATAGTGTAGATGTATGGGTTTAAAAAAAAAAAGTTGTATCTTGCAGTAGTATCTGAAAGGTTAAAAATACCCATTTTAAGAACTAGACACTGAGAAAAAAGAAACAGTTGGCAAGAGCAAAGGTAATGATGCATGACTCAAACTTAGAACAGAATGTAGAGCCTGAACTACAAATTAGCTGATGTTTCTGGGCTTCTCCATTAACTCACTGACCTCTGTTTCCATTCCTCAGAATATATACATGCCACCAGTAAAAGTCTCGTAAAGAGAAGCACATGCATTATGTGTTGTTCTTACAGAGCAAATGCAACCCGTGGTCGGTGCCCAGGTGCTTCCCCTGGACTTGAGAGCAGCTGTCAGTGCCCCATCTCTCCCTGTGGATGTCCTGGTGTCCCCAGTGGCATCCTGACCTGATTGGGTTTGGGGCCTCCCTTAAGTGCTGGTGTTTGATGTGCCTGTCCAGGGCATCAGGCTGTTCTTCTGCAGCTGTACTGCTGCTCTGGGTTTAAATTAAGTTTTCTGTGGCACTTCATAAAAAATGTCACTCCATTCTATTTAACTAATGTCAAAGGCAGAACCTTACCCAGAAGTGTTTGAACTCTGACAGAAAACTGCAGGGCAGCTGCTGATTTCTGGAACTCTGTTAATGTTGTCTTTCACCTGGGTTCCTCTAATCCAAAATCCACTTTTCTTCCAGTTTGTTTTACTTAAAGGAACACAGTTTTTTTATCCCCTCCTGGAGCTTCATCCAAGGTTAGAGCTGGGCAAAGCATGTCACAGGCCCTTTTTAATGAGGCTGGCTGTGTCCTTCTCAGCACTGACATGACAGGGTTGGAGTTGGTGTGTGCACCTTTCCCAGTGTGAGGGGAGTGAGGGCAGGGACACAGCGTGGAGGGAAAGGCAAGTTCAGTGCAGAGCAGTGTCTTTGGGAGGACTGGGAATACAGAATTACTGGAGTTATCCTTTTATACCACAAAAAGAAACCATGGCCTGACCTCTTGCCATATTTTTGGCTATTAACATACCTTTTATAGCTCTGGGTTTATTTGGCTACAGATCAGAGTAGCTTGTGCACAGGGATATTTAACTGGTAGAGCCAAGGGTGCATTTGGAGATGGGGAACTTTTCTGTTTACCAGAAACACTTGAGTTAGTGACAAAGGTCACTGATTTCTAAGCCAGTGGAGGATTCTGCAGGATGTGAGGATAGCAGGCAGGTTTCTATGAGCAGTGGCTCAGAGGGCAGCAATTGAGAATCTGCCTGACAGCAGCAGAATCCTCCTTTACAGATGCATGTCAACCCTGGGGGATGTTGGCAGACTCTTTTACTCTAGCACTACTCTATTACTCTGCTCAGCTATGATTCCACATTCAAGTTGCTGAATTCTTCAGCACTTAAAAAGCCTCACTAATGAGGTTCATTTCAGTAGTAAACCAGAGTGGGGGAGAACCATTTGTGTGTTCAACTTCCACTTCACTTTTGCACCTTACAATTATTCTTTTACACACCAGCCTTTTCAGCCATCATAACTTTCAATATTCTTAATTCACTCTTCTCTCCCTCTTCCTATTCATCACTCAGCCTAATCTCCCTGGGGAGACCTGCTTGCTGCTTAACCTCTCACCCCTTGTTGAACAGCTAATTTCTCTTTTCTGCTACTGATCCTGGCAGCAGGTTCAACTTGTTTTTGGTTTTGAAGGCAGGGAGGTTTGAGGAGCAGAGAAGCACAGGAGGATTACATGATAGCTCTTGTCATAAATGTCTGCAAAGCTTTCATGTACCAGCTCTGGAACTGAAGTTAGTTGCAATTAAGATTCAGCATTAGGACTTGCAGTGCTCCAGAGCAAGGAAATTACTGTTCCTAAGTCCTTGTCAAAGGACATTTTTATGGGTCCCTGTAATGCCCAAAGCTGGTGGCCAGGCAGGCAGCACTAATATTTGATTTACAGCATGATGTTTTTATAAATAGGTGAGAGTGTCCTTCTTTAGCTCAATTTCTAAACAGTTTAAATTAAATACAGATGAATTGTGCATGACTACATTATCTGATGGACTTCTGAAGGTCACAGAACAGGTGAAGACACTAGTTAATTTGCTATTTTTAGTTTCAAGGTAATAATGTTTTCTCCTTTGTTGCAGTTTCATTGCAGTGGAGAACATTGACAGCTACTGTGTGCTCATCTCCTCCAAGGCCGTATATTTCCTGAAGAGCGGGGACTGCATGGACAGGGATTCCATATTCCTGGAGGTCAGATATGATGACCTGTACCACTGCCTGGTGTCCAAGGACCACGGGAACGTGTACATCCAGCTCACCAAGAAGGCTGTGAACACGAGCAGTGGCGTGGCTATGCCAGGCCCCTCCCAACAGCGGCCCATGGTGAGGAGCTGGCACCCCTTTCCCCTTGTGCTCCCCTCGTGACCAGTGTGTTTTAGTCACAGGCTTTGTTCTGTCAGCTCTGAAACAGCTGCTGCCCAGGTTTCAGTGACTGCAGAAGTGGCTCCCTAAGCTCCTGAGAAAGCTGAAGAAAGGAAAATGCTAAAATGTTCCTGCAGGCAGAAAAGTAACAGGAAGAAACATGTATTTACCTGTGAAAGGCTTTTAACTTTTAACCACATAAATGCAACTTGGGTACTTTGCTGTCTTGTTTAATCTTCTCCTACATGTAGTATTTTTTGCTGTGAGGTCTCTAACACTGGAACCAGTGTTTATATTTTGTGCCATTACAGTAGTTGCTCAGGGACTATTCTACAGGCACAGTTACAAGCTCACCCCTGACTGAAGTCAGTTCATATTCCAAACAGACCAGCCAGATAAAAGGTGGGAGGGGAGGCAAAGGAAATAACCTCAGATATGGCACTTGTGTGCCTGCTCTCACCCTTGAATATTTGTGTGCGTACCTAGTGCTCCCTCATGCTTCTTCCTTGTTCCAACCTAAGTGCTGAGAAGGAAACTCCACTGAAACCTTTCTGTCTCTTACTTCAAATCTAAAATCTCTTCTGTTTTAGCTGACAGCAGGAGCACATTAAGAAAAATCCCCTTCCTTTCTGCAGGTGAAAGTGAAATCGGAAGCTCTGGCAGTAAAGCTGTCCCAAGAAATCAACTATGCAAAGAGCCTTTATTATGAGCAGCAGCTGATGCTGAGACTTAGTGAAAATCAGGAGCAACTTGAGCTGGACTCTTGAAAATCCACTTCCTCACTGCCAGAAAGAGCTGCAAGTACCAGGCTGGAGCCAGAACTGTGTGACTAGAGAAGGAAAAAATATAATTTTAGTATTTAGAGAAAAAAAAAGAGGTAGCTTTTCTTTTTTAAGTGCTAGTTGTATAACAGAGGTGTAGCTGACACAGCTTTGGGTCTGGGAGAAGCCCTGTATTTTGCTAACATGTATATATGTACAAGTGTCCATGTAAATATGACGGGCAGCGGGTGTTGGTATAAATATGAGTCTGTTTACTGTGTAAAGAATTAAAGGAGCTCTACTGAGTCACACTGCACTATCTGACACAAGCCCTTCTCTCTCTCTTTTTTTTTTTTACTTGAGAAAACTGATTTTCACAGTGCAGAAATGTAGATAAACCCTTAAAAATAAAATTAAGAATTAATTTCAGCTCTCAGAGCACAGGTGTCCTGTGGTTTGGAGCTTTAACACCATGAATAGGGTGCATTAACACTGTGATTAGGGGGCACTGGTTGGGTTGTTTGGTGGGCTTTTTGTTGTTTTTTCTCTTAACTCACTAATACAGGTAAATACAGGAGACCTGGTCTTGCACTGAAATGTCAGCCTCTTTTTTAACAAAAATTTGCATTTTGGTAAATAATACAGGGAGGTTTCAGTTTTACATTCACAGTCTGCATCTCAAGGCCCATTTTCTGACTTGTTTTTGCAGTAGTTGAAGTGAGCAGCCTTGGAAATTGAACCATTAACTTCAGATTTTTCCTTCTCTCAGGTGGAGGAAGGGTGGGGGGAGAGGAGCTTACCAGCTTGTTGGACTTCACAATATCTTGAGAAGTAAACTTCTAAATAATAAAAACAACATTTTTTTTTTCCAATGTTGTACACATCGGTATTTGTCTCATTAACTGTAGCCATGCTGAAGAGGCAAGAATGAGTGCTCTTAAATGCCTTAACCCACAGGAACTGGAACCCTCAGTGTCACATTTACTCCCTGGAGGTGCCAGGTTTGGGTATGAAGCCACAACTCTCCAGTTACTGCTGAGTAACCTACATTTTAAAGTGTGACTTCATAAACCTTTTCATTCAGTGTAAGTAAAGCTTTAAAAGGTAATTTGTAGGTAAAGTCCTTTCATTAAGACACATGGGAATATTTTGGTCCTGAAGGTTAGAATGAAGCAAATTCTGAGCTCTTGTAAAAGACTAGGCTGCTAAAGGTGGGGAGGGAAAACAAAGAGTAGTTCACTGCTCTGTTGAGCATTTCCAGGGGATGGATGGCGTACTTGGAGTCTGTAACCATCCGTGAGGGGATGATGTGCCAACACCAGGGCAGTCATTGAACAGTGGCACCCTTGGAGTGCCCTGAACTCAGAGAGGCATTTGTGTGAAAAAACTTGTCCAGCTTCAAGGTGTAATAGAGTAGATGAAATAACACCTCAGCAGGGGCAGGAAGGAAAAACTGTCTCTAACTGGTAAAGACACCCCACACAGCATGGAAATGACACCTTTCCATGTCTTCCTTCTCTACTCTCCTCCCCTTTCCTTTCCCATTTTCCCAGTCCTCTCATCCCTTTACCCCTGTCACATCCTGTCGCCCCTTTACCTTCCTTTTCCCATCCTTTCCACCTTTCCTCCTCTTTACTGTCCTTCTCCCCCTTTCCCTGCCCTTCCCTTTATTCCCCTTTTCTCCCCTTTACTGTCCTGTACTCTCCTCTTATCGTCTCCTCCTCCCTTGCCCTTTTCCCTGGCCCCTAGTTTCACCCAGTGCTCCTGCAAAGGTGAACAAATCCAGGGGCTATGTCCACACTGTCCCTGCTGGAAACACCCCCACCCCACTCCCCTGACTGACCCTGTCACCAAGTCTGACTCCAGGACACAGGCATCACTTGTCTGCTCACTCCTGAGACAGGGAATGTCTTCACTTTCTCAAGGCATGAAAGTAACTGTAAAAAAGAAACTAAATTTTAGACTCCAAAACCAGGACTGAAGTTCTGTGTGTCCTACTGCATCTGTGGCATGTTCACAGTGAAAACCCCTTTTTCCTTGCCATCATTGCGTGATCATGAATGATCCTGTTCCCAACAGCTCCTACAGCTTGAGGGGTTCCTGCAGTGATGAGAGCATGGGGCAAACGTGATCAACACCTTTCCCTCCTCTCTGCTCCTGACTGAGTCCCAGAAACTCGGTGTGATGATCCATCTGAGCAGCTCCAGACCCAAAGGCTGCTTTCCAAAGCAGTGCAGTGTTTACATTTTTGTGGGGAGGAGCTAAGTGGCTAAATGGGCCCCATCTCAAACCAGAGTAATAACCAGGTATTTCCCAATGACAGGGACCTTTTGATCTCTTCACTGTCTCATTTCCTAAACTGCATGATGCTTTTCAATGTTTATCTATTTTCTCTTCAATAAAATACTTTGTAGCATCTTAGCCCAACTATATGTATTTTTTAAACTTCTTTTTCTCTCTGAAGCGCTGTTTAGTACAAACCTGCTTCCTCCAGTGCACAGCCCACTGGGCTGACAAATCCTCTGAGCCCTTGCTCTGTTTTCCTTCTCAGAGGAACCTGCCTTGATTTGTTGCTCACAATGACTTCACCTCTGGTACCTCATGCTGAAAAAGCAGGTTTCAGTGAATATACTCTCTTTAGATTACAGGTTGTTGCACAGATATTAAAAAAAACCAAAACAACAAAGCAAAATCAAAGCACATTTTAATTAAGTCAAGAGCTGTGCAAAATCCACTTACACAAATTTTCATCTGACAATAGCACTGTGCATGTGTATGCTTCTGTACTACTTCTTTAAATATATACACCCACCCCCAAATGTACATGCACTTCAAAATTCTCTTGAAAAGCAAAGGCTGTGTTCCAAACTCCTCTATTCCACCCTCCTAAAGGTAGGGCTGTTGCAAAGAAAGAACAACTTTATTTTTCTGAAAATAAATACAATAAAGTAAAATTAAAAAAAAAAAAAAAACAAACAAAAAAACCTCATAATAACATAATAAAATTTGCCAGAGCTTCAGACTTCAGTTTGGATTGCTGCAGCATTCCAGATTGACAGCACACTCTAACTCCACATTATGTTGCTTAATTTTATCAAATGCAGGACTGGGACAAAGCACTTCACACTCCCCTTGTGTTACAGGTTTGACTTCCTTGCAACCCATTTCTTACAGCTGCTGGTGGCCTCCCAAATGGTCTGACAGCTTTGACAGAGGGCTCTGGGCAGCACAAACCCATCTGCTTTCCCCTGCTAGAGCCATCCCTGGCCGAGAAGAGGTTTTGTTAACAGGACTTGGAGCAGTTTGACCGAACCATGGAGTCTTCGCAGTTCTCCAGCAGCAGATTTTCTGGAGTGGGAGAATGGGAGGCAAACTCAGCCCCAGCACGGTCTGTGACCAGCTCTGCTCGTGCCTTGGATGTAGGAGAGGGCAGAATCTGACAAGGATTCCTGCCAGAAAGAAAAGGTTACTCATTAACCACTGACAAACCCTGGGGAAAAAGCAGTCATATTGTTTTGCGCAGTAGAACTACAGCACATTTTTGGCCAGAAATACAAATGCTGTGGGTGCAAACTGCAGTTCCCTTAGAGGGGTCAGCTTTGCTCAGGGGCTGGGGACACTCATGATGAACAGAGCATCAGAATCCCAAACTGGTTTGGGTGGGATGGGACCTCAAAGACCATCCCATCCTCCCCCTGCCATGGGCAGGGACACCTTCCACTATCCCAGGTTGCTCCAAGCCCCATCCAACCTGGCCTTGGACATTTCCAAGGATGAGGAAGCCACAGATTCTCTGGGCAACCTGTGCTAGGGCGTCCCCATCCTGTGCCAGTAGTACATAATTTATACATAACACAGTGTCACACAGGGTTGGCAGGTGTATGTTTGGGTTTTTGGGTTTTCTTCCCTGTAGTTGATTCTCCACTGCCCGACCCTGTAGGAGCAACCCTGTACCTCAGGCCTGCTCTGGGCTGACTCAAAAGCACTGACAGGCCATGGGCCAAGTAAACAGCTTCCATGTGCATTTCCATTTCAAATAAATGGCTGGGTCACCCAGAGGACAAGGGCTGTGGATGGGAGCTGCAGAACAACGGGTTCTGAAAATGCCAGCAAAAATGTCCCCTGCATGCTGCAGCTGCAGAGGAATTCTAATAAATAAAGGAGAAATCCATCCTACCAGCTATCCCTCAGCCCTCCAGACACTGCAAAAGCAAACATTTGCTCTGCCCCAGGAGGGTGACTCACCATTCCTAAGGACTGTTGCTCCAAGGCCTTTGGCAAACAACTGACGTCCAGCCGTACAAACCAATGGGTATCAAAATAATGATGTAGCAAAAAACCTGTGCCTGCATGCAGGTTTAATGGGAAGAAAAAAAATAATTTTTACAAGTAACCCACCATTTGCATGACCAGACTTCCCGCCAGCCTTCTTTTGGCAAGGCAAGAGCCCTTCAGCAGCTCTAGCAGCTGGAGCCTCACCACTGATGTCTCCCCTCTGCCAGTGGGCAATTCTAGGCCCTTCCATTCATCCTTTTTCTAGATTTCTTTGAATCTCAAAGTATGAAGGAAACTGTATTTGAGGTAAACATCCCAGAAATGTGAAGATTCTATTCAGCACTACCTTCTATGCCAGAACACATCTTTATTTGTGGTATAATGGCACTTGGATGATCCTTCAGAAGATTATCCAGAGACAGCATCCTTACGCCCCCAGTTCAGACAGGCAAATGTTCTAGAATTTTGTGTTTAAATGGGTACAATCATTATTTCTGACCTGGCTCGGTACAAAGCTGACTCCAGTCATGCTATTTATAGTCATAGAATTGTTTGGCTTGGATGTTTCCATGGATAAGACACTGCTCTGGGCAACCTGTGACTGTGCTTCATCTTCATTGTAAAATTTTCTTCCTTATATCTGGTCTGAGTCTACTCTCCTTCACTTTAAGGGCACTTTCCTTCTCCTATAGCTGCAGGCTCTGCTAAAAGGTTTGTCCCCATCTTTCTAGTAAGGCCTCTTGAAATAGTGGAAGGGGCTCTATGGTTTCCCTGGAGCCTTCTCTACTCCAGGCTGGTAACCTCCAGCTCTCCCAGCCTGGCTCCAGAGGAGCTCCAGCCTTTGGAGCATCTCTGTGGCCTCCTCTGTTCCATGTCTTTCCTGTGCTGAGGGCTCCAGACCTGGATACATTCTCTGTATTGAGTGCCTCTAATCTGTACCAGCCTCAGTAGACAGTAAGATGTCACCTTCACATCTGGGATCACACTGGGACCTCCTTGTTTTGTGGCAGTCATCATTCCTTGATGTTACTACTCATACATTTTGCTTCACTAACTCTAATCCCAACTGCTGATCTTGGCCACAAAAAAAAAAAAAAATTTAAACCAGACCAGTATCTACATGGAGAAATTCTGTGCTGCTGATAAAACCTTGCAAGCAAAAATAAATAGCTGCCAAGGTCATAATCACAGTGAGATCACACCAGAGCTGACATTTATAAGCAGGTTTAAGAGCTAACTCCCCTACTTTCAGCTTCCTGATTTCTAACAATAAAAATCTACATTACACATACAACTTCACTCACTTTTCTTTCCACAGACACCTTTTTCCCTCTCCTCTGAGCACACACCAGAGGGAAATCAACATGCAGAAGAACATGCATTTATCCATCACCCAGAACACAGCTCAGGCCATCCAGGAATTCCCACAGCAGTGCTGGGAGCTCTCCCAGTCTCAAAGACCAGCACCCATTGTCAAAGCAGAGCTCAGGGGTCTGAGTACCAGCATCAGTGACAGCTCACCACTGCTTGTGTGACTCGGCCTTATGTCTAAATTCACTCCAAGATTATCCAGTGTCAATTTGCTGTGGGTTCCAGTGGAAATAACTCCCCACAGAGCACAGGACTCCACATCCACACCTCAGACACACCAAGCAGCTGCTGAGTCTCCTGGGGGTGGCACTGCTGTGGCTGAGAGCAGGTTTCACTGCACCTTTGCCACACAAATACTGAACTAGGTGCCACTTCTGACAGAAAACCCATCACTGAGTGACCACGGACATAATCCCAGGGCCTGTGCATTCACAGAAACCACATCCACACCTTTTTTAGGGTGCATCCAGCGAGGACCCTCCCTGTGCTCACAGCCAGCCATGGGGGACAGGTTTCCACCACACAACACCAGAGGAGCCTTGGAACCCCAAGATGAGCAAGGAGCATTTCTGGAGGCCTGGCTCCTGTTCAAGAAATATTTCCCCTGGCTTGTGCAAGTTGCTGGGATCGAACGTGGTGTGAGGCTGGAGGAGCCAGTTTTCCATTCCCCCTTCCATTACTCTTTTTGATTGGCACTTTAATGAGGGCGCCGGGGGTCGACCCCCTGCCAGGGGGCCGGTTCATGCCCCGTTTATCTCACAGTCCATGTAAGACTAAAATAACACGCCAGGCTGAGTTTCACTGGCTTGTGATCCCACAGCCCACCGTGATGGATTGAGTGACTGCAGCAAGTTGGCAGCTAAAGTGTGTTGTAACAGTATCTTTCTGTCAGCGCAACACAATGGATTTGCTGATTCCCGGGCTTTTCCCAGTGTTCACCGTTGCCATCGGCCCACGAGTTTCCAATGTTCATTTTCCAGGGGACTGCAAAGTGATAATAAATAACACAGCAAAGGTTACGCCAAGCTTTTCTTCCCCTCAGCTGCCCTACTGCTGAGGCAGAAGGGGCTGCAGTGCCAACTGTACTACTCGCACAAGAGCAGCCATAAATCCACTCCAGAAAGGAGGAAAGGTTCTCCGCCGCTCTTTTACGGGAGCTCATTCTGCTGAGCCAACACATGTGGCACAGGGCTGCTCTCCTAAAGGGAACAGGGTACAGCCCAGCCCCAGGGGCTCCCAAGTTCTCTCCAGAAGAAAACTCCCTGGGGGCTGAACTACACTGGTGCAGAATCAGGACCAACAAGCCACAGGCCTTGTCATCATCTTACTTATTTGCACCAATATAACCCATAAACTCATTAGAACATCCAGGAATCCTGTGTGAGGCCTGGATTGTATGATAGATACCTTTCTTTAATATTTGAAACATTAAATGTCCTCAGATCTCCTCTACAGGAAAACCTCAAACAAAGGGTTTTTTTTTCCTTTAAAAACTGGAGTCCAGGAAATGAACCAAATTTTTTCAGTTATCCAAAGTGGTCCTCTACTAACTGAGACCTTGTCTCTGTGTCCTGTTTCCTCAATATCCTTTCATTCTCATTGTCACTGTCTGCAAGATAAAGAATTTCCCTCAAATACTGGGGAGAACACTCTAATTTTTGGTTCTTGCCATCCCAGCCCCACCCAGGAAGAGAGAACAAATTAGCTCCACAACAGAAAGGGCTCTTTACTTCCTGTATAAGAATTTTTAACACCAAAAATTTCAAACTTATGACTCTCCCACTCCCCAATAACCAACAGTCAGACCAAAAACCCACCCCTGGGGCTGGTAAGTAGGAAGGGTGAAGCTGTTTCCCTAGCTTAGGACAGCTCTGTAGATCTGTAGATCCACAGTTTCTTTAAGGCCTTGCACAAGACAGTAACAGCCAAAAATAGCTCCAAAATCAACTTTAGAGGTTCAGCTGCCATAATATCACTGTGTCCTCAAATATTTCATTGTGGATACTTAGAACCCTTTTCCATCACTGGGCTCTAGATCCATCTCACTCTGGGCAAAAACAAGTGTGTTCCTGCCAATAGAAGAAATCACTAGAGACAGACTGAGCAAAGAAGGTAAGAAAATGAGAATACAAATGTTGAAGGGACTCAACGATCAAGGAAAAATGCACCAGTATCCAAAAAGACCACATGATGAGGAAAGGGGGCCAGACTGAGGAGCTGCTTGAAAAACTGCTCTCAATGGCAGCTGTTTGTATGGACCATACAAATCACTGCACGATGCAGATTTCAGCTCATAGTGCTGCAGAAATGAGCTCATGAGTTGATGGACTTTATTTGTGAGAGAAGAGACAACCCCAGCCCCCAACTGGAAGAGCACATAAGGCTGCTCCTGGTGGGAGCCTTGGTAGAGTGTGGAGCTGGTCCTGTACAAACTGCTCCAGAGATCCCAGCTTGGTCCTGTGATCCCAGCTCTGCAGCCTGCAGATCCAGCACTCAGCCAGCTTTGAACTGGCCACCCCAGAGCCTGCCAGCACAGCACAGGGATCAGGGATGTGCCACAAACACTGTGTGAAGCTTCCCTGGAGCTGCTAGTGGTCCCTCTACCTCCCAATTGCAGATCTACTCCAGCTCAGATCTGCCCATCCAAGTTGCTGCAGCCAAGCCCTAAATGTTCCTCTGGGGAGAGCCAGACACTTACACCTTAACACAGAAGAAGGCATACTGAGCCTGGGAAATATTAGGAAAAACGAGTGGGTGGGGAGCTCAAGGGACCAGTGGGAGGATGCGGGAAATCAGTAACACTGATCTGAATAACTGGTAAGAATTATTAGATCTTTTTCGGTATGAATCATCTCAGAGACTCATCATTTAAATTATGTCACTCAAGGGGCAGTAAAAATTACAGTAGAAGCCGCCAGCCTGCCATGACAGGGGTTTGGAGCCACAGCGTGATTGGCCAAACAGGTCTGGGAACTTCACCAACGCATCGAAAAGGGAGCAAGTTTTGTGGAGAATATATACTCTGACAGATCAGACAGGCAAATTTGTCTTTGGCAAGATTATGATGTTACTTAGAGCTCTAATGAATCTGCCTGAACTGCTGGAGAAGGAGTAGCCTCACTTATCTGATGACCACTGACCTTATCCTTGCCCTGTCCGCTCCCCAAGGGTGGAATTTGTATTTGAAGCTACAGGTTGTAAAATCAGCCAGTCAGAACCATCCTGAGGGAACAAACCAAACCAGAACAACAATGCAACAGCCCAAACCAAGCAAATAACAGAGTGAGTTTGAACAGAATCTGTTCTCTGGGTTCATCAAACCCACCCAAGAGCTCCCATCCTTGCAGGGGAAGGGGCAGCAGAGGTGGTGCTGCCTTGTGCACATCTCAACTCTTTTTATCTTCTTAAACAACTGCAGGAGAAGGAAAAACTCTTTGATCAACAGCCAGTAGTATTAGCAGGCTCAGAAACTCAACAGTAACCACATCATAGTCCTTATCCCTTTCTCCACACCTTCCACATAACACACCTCCTTTTCCCAAACTGCAGAATTGTGGCCATTTTTTGCCAACATAAAACACCTTCATCATCCAATCCATGTTTTCTTCTATCCTGTGGGCAAAATACTCTCAGTGCTCCTTTGCAGCCAGTCACCTAAACCTGGCAGTGGCTGAGGAGCTGGGAGTGAACAGATATTTATAAGTAGTTCCAAGAACTTCCCAGATCCAAAATGGGGGTGGAAACCATCTCTGTATGTACAGTAGAGCAGAAGGCAAACCTGAAATTATTCACTGCTCCAGGAAGGCTCTTAGCTTCCTGAAGTCAAGGATTATCTCCAGGTTGTTCTTCCCTTTTCAGACACACAGCTCCCAGCATCTACCATCCAGAAATGCACTGCCAGTAAGCGTTTCTTAAGAGGGTTCTACAACTTTTTTTTTTTTACCTTTTGGAATTTTATGGAATTTAGGCACACATAGAAAAAAATATAGGACTTGGCTCCTGGAAATACTGTGCATTAGAGAGCTGCTGTTGGTTTCAGACCTTCCTTACCTACGATGAGAGGAAAGGGAAAAGAAAGATTAGAGAACCCTAGAGTTGCAATTTCAACACAGTGGTTTTCAACCCAAGATTGAAGCAATACAAGGTATTGCTCTCCAACAGACCTGACAAATCAGAGATATGGTTTAAGAAAGAAGATAAAAAACTTCAGGCCTCACCACTATGCACTGATTGGGATGGAGCAACTACTTAAACCCCAGGATCTTCAATTTGCTTGGAGGTTTCTGGTGAGGAGGGAGTGGAGACTGTGGGGATTTAGGGAAGGGTCAAGAGAAGAAGTCCAGCACTTGGTTCCACACATGCATCTGGAGCACAGCCCATTTCAACAAGGTAATGTGAGTTTGAGCCAAGTACACCATGTCGAGTTATCAGTATCTATTATTAACTTTAAAAAATTAACCTTAATGGTTAGAATAATGCTATGTTTTTACAACATCTGTCAGCAATTATTTGTATTTACTTGCACTGCAAATGTAGAAGAAAAGTCAGAGAAATAAACACCAGAATTCCCACCAGTCTTGTGTTTTCCCACAAAGAATCTCTAATCATCACTGTTTAGAAACTCACATTTGTTCCTTGCCTCTCCAGCATGGAATTTCTTCCCAATCCTCTATGACCAGTAATTATCAGTCCTCATTCACCCTGCAGTAAATATGGACTAACCCCTCTGCAATCAGTGGTGTTAACTTCAGGGTTCTTATAACAGAAATCATAGCTTTGATATTTCTTGGATTCAAAACAGTTCCTGCTCTCCCCTTGGCCATGCCTTACCATAGCAAGAAGGGAGGCAGGGAGAGCAAGGGTTGTGCTCCAGTGGCACTCCACCTGTGCAAGGCAGGGTGAGGAACAGGTTAGCTGGGTGAAAAGTTCACTGCAAGCTGAGCTGTCTGTTTCTCTTGCTTAATTTATCTGATATTTGGCTAACCTTGCTCTGAACCCAGCCCCCAAGACCCCCTTCCTCTCATCCCTCCCCAGCGGCTTCATGTCAGCCAAAGACACCGCCCTTAATTCCCTTCTCCCTGACCCTGCTGAGGCGAGCGGGGGCTGGGACACAGGGCCAAGCACAGAGCAGAGCCTGAGCACTGCACAGATAATCATTATTTATGCTCTAAACTTCAACAAGAGCAAACACAAAAGCCCTACAGTCAGCAATATCACCTGACATGATGTTCCAGCTTATCGGCCTTCCCAAGGCTGGATGGCACCCTCCTGCACCCCCACTTCCTCTGCATCCTCCTGCTCTTCCGAGGATGCAACACTTCCTAAAGTAGTTTATGATGGATCCCTTATTGTTCCGGCAGCCCTTGCCAGGGGACTGGCACACAGTTCCCATGTCCACAGCCTCCAAGATACCAGTTAATCCAGTATGTCCATCACCTCATTTCTGCAGCTTAAGATCGTCAAAAGGAACCTGACAGATTAATTTAAATTTTGCAAAGCAGAGAGCAGGAGCTGCAGTGACACAGAACATGAGCAGGGAGACCCTAAAGGTCTTTTCTCACCCCAAATCCCATAAAGTCAGTGGAGGAAAGGATGGAAGGTATCAAGATGTGCTACTGCTGCTCTTTGGAGAAGAGGATTCCTGATCCACAGACCTTTATGCATTCATAAGCTACTCACTCTGAAGAATACAGCCAAGGTTTGTTCAGAAACTGCTGTGCAGTTTCCCTTTCCCTTGTAATCTACAGCTTCCCACCCATCCTGCCCCTGTGCCCAAAAAATGGGTGACAAGAACCCCTGACATTCCCCCTGCAGTGCAGGGCACTGCTCTGTGTACACCCTCACAGCACCTCTTGATTCCACACGTCAGAGCTTGGCGTTGGTGATGCAAACTGCTGGAAAAACTGCCTGGAACATGCGTTTCTGGCAGGCTCTTCTTGTTTTCCTGCTGTGCTCAGGACTGTTCCCAACACTCTTCAGGGCAACACAAAGTGTATTTGACGGGCTTCTCAATTAACTGTGCACAACTTCAGAGCAGGGCACAAACCAAACCTGCTGAGCTGTCCCTGCTCCACTGAGCAGCTGCTGCTCCCTTTGGTGTTTAACCTCAGACTCCCCAGAATCCATACTTCCATTCCCACCTGCTGGCACCCTGCTCTCACCTCCCTGCCTCTGTGAGAGGGTGACTTAGGATGTGCCTAAGATTCTTTGAATGGAGCAGAACAAATGTTTCCTGTAAACCTTTATCATTTTTGACCTGATAAAAAACCTCAGAGCTGTGCTATGGCTTTGATTACACCTGAGCTGCCTCAGGTCCAGGAGAGACTCTCACAGACAACTTATTATTATTTTTACAATCTGTATCATCAGAGTGCCCAAAACTCCATTACAGTGTGTCTGAACACACAAAATTCCTGTCCCACTGACAGGGAGGGCAGAAACAGTCTGATAGCTTTACAATAAGTGGAAATTCCTTGTGGTCTAAGAACAATATTAAATTTGTTTCTCAGGATGAAGAGATGGTCAGCAGATGACCTCACCTTGACACATGGCTTTGTTTCTCTGGAAGCAGTAAAGACTGGCCTAGTTCTGATGCGGTCACTAGTTTAGTGACACCATCCATTCCAAACTTCAGCACTCCCACACCAAAGTAGCAAAATACCAGTTTTCAAAGAGTACTTCGAAATAAAAAACCCCAGGCCCTTACCAAAGCATATAAACCAACACCACCTCCCCATGTAATGCTCCATGTTTTCAAGGCATGAAAGTTGCTGAGAAGAGCCAAGTAAGGTTGTCAGGAAGAGATGAAACTTCAAACTGCTACATAAGTAAACTGAGGATACACAAAAACCCCTCAGCCCACATGGCCTCACTCCCCTGTATTCCTCAACAGTAGGGCCAGCACAGGTACTCACCACGGCCTCAACATAATTAATCTATAAAATAACTAACAATGTATAATTTCCATACAAGGAATCCTTTGTTCAAGCTTTGTTATGGATTTTAACACCTCTTCAAAACTGCTGGAATCAGTCATGGGTGCGTAAAATGGAACAGGATTGTTACAACAGGTGAGAGAAAAAGTCAATCAGAGAGCTCAGTGCCACAGATCCCTGTTTGCTCCTTCCAGCCACTGCACAGAAAAGCAAAAATACTTCAAAAGATGCCATACCAACATAATTAAAGACAAGCTGAATGCAATGAAGCTCAAATTGTTTACAGGTGCAGCTTAAGAATCACCTGATTTTAAAAAAGCCCTGCACATAGTTGATGCAACCATTTTAATAATTCAGCCCAAAATCTCAGAGCTTGTGAAAACCTGGAGAGACACAATTTTCACTTTAAAAATACAGGAGGGCAATTAACAGGTCAAGTTTAAAAGGAAATCTATGTCCTCTTCTTCATGTATCCAATTTAGAGGCTTCTGTTTGTGGGGAAGAAAACCCAAAAAAAACCAAGAAAAAAACCACAACAAACATGCAAACCCCAACACCTCCATCCCCTGCTCCCAAAAAACAATCCCACATCATAAAAATGTAAGAGGGCAGCAATTGGAAATTCACCCTTTCAGCCTCTCAAGCAGATTCTTCAGTTCTTGCTGTCTCCTGAGGAAGATTTTTGCCGCCCATGACTGCAGACCCTCACAGACACAATGCTCCCCTCCAGGCACTTGTGGCACAATTCCAGTGGCTGCTGCTGTCAGAACAGGCTCAGCTCGGACACAGCCCCACACTCCAGGGTCAGAGTCAACACCAAGAGATCCAGGAACAATGCTTAAAACAAAGGAACTGAGATCAGCCCAGTTGGTTGGAGCATGGTGCTGATAATGCCAAAATTGTGGCTTCAATCCCTGTACAGGCCATTCAAGAGTTGGACTCAATGGAGGACCCCCTTGGGGGTCCCTTCCAATCCAGAATAGTCTGTGATTCTAAATTAAAGCCAAGGATAGGGCAACCCATGACCCTGGCAGCCTTTGATGAGCTGGTAAGGATTGCTTGGGGTTCTGGGGTTTCTCAAGCCCTCTGGGATCACCCCTTCCCACAGCTCTGAAAGATTCCACTCAAGCCCCACCCCACTCCTGGGATGCAGAATCCCAGAAGATAAATGTGTATGTGTCAAACACTGAGAGCAGGGTGGCTGTGGAGCCAAGGGCTGTTGGTAGTAACAGGCAGGGATTGTTGTTGATCACAAACAAGGATTGTTGTCGATAACACGCCGTGAGAAAGAACAAGATGCTGCTGGAAAAGGGCCCATGCGGAGGCAGGGCAGCACTTTCCTGGGATAAACATCCTTGTTCAAGCTCCTGGAGATAAGCACAGCACAAGTGCAGGAATGAGGCTGAGAAGTGGGCAGGGACTAGAAGGGGGATCAAGATCACCAGAGACCCACAAAGCCTCCAACCCATTTCCAGAAAGGTCTGAAAGAACATCCATGACAACTGATCTGCATAGAAATTGAGAAAACAATCCTGACAATGGGAAACCCTGTCCATGAAAAGGCACCCCCCCAAGCCTGGGGAGTGTCCCCAGGATCTTGGACATCCCATCAGCTGGACTGATGCAGCTGGATCCATGCTGAAACCAAGAATGACATCCCAGTAGCTGGATCAATCCTGGATCCAGGACTGGTGATCCCTTTTCCCTTCCCTTCCCTTCCCTTCCCTTCCCTTCCCTTCCC
>VXAX01000611.1:21907-53925 GCA_013399835.1 Leptocoma aspasia | reverse complement strand
TCCCTTCCCTTCCCTTCCCTTCCTCATTTAGGACCCTGAGGTGCTTCCTTGCCCTCAGGGTGGGATGTCCTGCAGGCCCTGAGCAGCCCCAAGGGCTCAGCCAGCCGGACAGTGGTCCCAGTGTGGCTGGACAGTGACCTCAGCACCAGCAGGAGGACAGCACCAACAGCAGGAGTGGGTCCCTTGGCCAGGCACATCTGAGGCCCACAGCCAACACCAACCATCCACTGTAGGTTCAGTACCTACAGAGCAACCAAAATATGAAAGATCATTCACATGTGGGATCTATTAGGGCATTTTGAAGGAATTCACATTCATTGTTTCCCTTGAAATATAAAGGTTATAAAACTTAATGGCCACATGACAAGGAAACTATATGAAACACTCAGAGATTTACAGAGTGACTGCTCAGCTCTTGGGGCATGTGGCTGGAAATTGCTGGGCAAAAGCCAATGAGCCCCATGGTCTGAGCTTTTGGGCAGTTTTCTTATTTCTTCCTTTCTTTTCCTGACCTTGCAGACTGGTATTCGGTTACTACAGCAGCTCCAAAGTCAAACAGAAACACAGCTTGTATCTTCTTTCAAGTATTTATTTCTTTTGTCCTGTTAACACCAAGTAATGAAAGGAATTGTAAGGATTTTGAAGAGTGGGGGAAAGGAATGAAAGCAGGAGAAAGGAAAAAAATACGGACATAATGGCTTAATTTCTCACAGCATGTGCAGCACAAATGAACAGTAAACAAATCCCACGGAAAAATGCAAACAAAGGCTACGTTTGCTTAAAGTTCCAATAAAAAAGCCCATCATGAGTGCCACTGAGGAAACANCTAGAAGGGGGATCAAGATCACCAGAGACCCACAAAGCCTCCAACCCATTTCCAGAAAGGTCTGAAAGAACATCCATGACAACTGATCTGCATAGAAATTGAGAAAACAATCCTGACAATGGGAAACCCTGTCCATGAAAAGGCACCCCCCCAAGCCTGGGGAGTGTCCCCAGGATCTTGGACATCCCATCAGCTGGACTGATGCAGCTGGATCCATGCTGAAACCAAGAATGACATCCCAGTAGCTGGATCAATCCTGGATCCAGGACTGGTGANGATTTACAGAGTGACTGCTCAGCTCTTGGGGCATGTGGCTGGAAATTGCTGGGCAAAAGCCAATGAGCCCCATGGTCTGAGCTTTTGGGCAGTTTTCTTATTTCTTCCTTTCTTTTCCTGACCTTGCAGACTGGTATTCGGTTACTACAGCAGCTCCAAAGTCAAACAGAAACACAGCTTGTATCTTCTTTCAAGTATTTATTTCTTTTGTCCTGTTAACACCAAGTAATGAAAGGAATTGTAAGGATTTTGAAGAGTGGGGGAAAGGAATGAAAGCAGGAGAAAGGAAAAAAATACGGACATAATGGCTTAATTTCTCACAGCATGTGCAGCACAAATGAACAGTAAACAAATCCCACGGAAAAATGCAAACAAAGGCTACGTTTGCTTAAAGTTCCAATAAAAAAGCCCATCATGAGTGCCACTGAGGAAACATTTCTGTGATTAAACCCTCAGAGCCTCTGTGTTCAGCACAGCAGAATACTTTCCCCCTTCTCCCAGAACATCCCTGGGCAGCAGCAGCCACAGGGCGAGGTTTCCAAGCCTTGTTTTGGTTTAAGGCATGGAAATGTTGTAATTATGGCATTAAGAGGAAGCAGCAACCTAATCCAACAAGTCAAGGGCAAGTGTGAAAATATGATTAGAGATTTGCCAATAGGGTTTGTCTATACAGAATTAAATAATTTAGCAATAGATCATGAACAAATACCGTATTTTGTTGGGATTTCTGACCCGGATTTTGGCAGCCCCAGCCAGGTCAGAAACTCATGATGTTGGCTGCTACCAAAATGTCTTTGGGTGACCCTAAGGGTTGTACCAGCAGTACAATTATAAATTATCTCAGTGTGTGACACCAGGTGAGACTGCACCATCTTCTGTGTCACCTTTCCTATGTCTGTAACAAATGGAAGTGCTCTGGCAGGGCCAAGCTGGCACAGGTGAGAGCCGAGCAATGTGCAGTGCTTTTCCTGCATTCCCTCACTTCCCAAACGTCAGCTGCAGCACAACTCTAGTCCACTTTACTTTCTTAAATGAACCAAGGGTGAATATGCAGCAACACAAATCCCAAAATACCATAATGCCATTCCCCTCATGTGGAAATATGCCATGCCCTGATGTTGGGAGGTCACTCTTATTTTAATGAACTCTTTGCAGGATTTCCAGTGTGATTATTTTTCCCCTGATGATCTAAGGCTGAGAGGAAAATCCAGTGACAGAAACAAAACCAAACTGTGAAAAATTTTCTGCTATAAGTAAAGGCAAATGCACTTTTGACAGTATCCTAAGTTAGGGATTTTTCCCTTGAAAATGTCTATAGGCACATTTTTGATCACAGGATTGGAAATATGTCATGAGAACACACTCAAATATGCATTCACATTAACACTGCTGCCAGAAGCCATCTCACAGTCATCACCAGACATCCTGGAGCCCCTAGAAAGCTTTCTGTGGGATTGGAGGGCATCCAGCCAGGAGAAAGCAAAGCCACCATGTGATCTGGATGGCCAGTTCCACAGGAAAACTGTACATTAATGAATGGCAAGCACTCAAAGCAAGAGTTATGGTGAAGAGCTTGCAAGGAAATCACTGGCTGAAAACCATCATGTGCATAAAATATTTGATAAATGAAAATCTGAAATAAATCTGTGTAAAAATGATCCACTGAAAGAAAACAGGCTGATTTTACAGCAAGAATTGCCCATGTAAAGCAGTGCTGCTGGCTGCAATAAAGATCACTGGAATACAAGTTGTTCACCCAGGCTTAAAGGATGTGTGCCTCAGACTGCAAAAGGACACTCTGAAGTACAGAAAATAGAAAATAATCTATTTTACTGTTTGTGTATGAAATTATCAGAAGAAATCAAACAGCAGTGCTGGGTATTGGGGCTTGCACCGTGTTTCTATTTTTCAACAGATTACTTTTACTTTATGATTCCCCCTCTAACCATAAAGTGAGGTTCTGGCCACCCACTCCCTCCCAGTCCTTCCCAGTTCAAATTCGGATTGTGTAGGTGTTAGACAGAATGTGCAGTTATGAACAGAACTAACAGCTCTGGGGTTTAGCTACACTTCATGTTTCAAAGAACAAACCTGAAGACATTTAGGGCAGTTTGCAGAGTTAATGCCTAAGAAGGTGTGCACAAGGCACAGGTGATGAACTATCTTCAGGCACAGCATTCTGGCTCAGGAACTCTCCAAACACAGGCCTCTCCAATGGGAACAATTGGAAGAGACAGATGAAATAATGAAAAATGAAGGGATCGGCAGAAATCAGACCTAATATAATCCCAACTAAAATAAACTCAGCATGGCTCCTGTGGCTCACTCAAAAGCACCTCTTCTCCAGTGAACTCAGCTCAGGGGAAAGATGGAATAGAACTTCCTCTGCTCTGTGCCTTTAGGAGCCACTGGCAACTCTGACTGGCAATGGGACGAGGTTTCTAAAGGGAAATACTGAAGATTGCAACTCTACCTCCTGTGCTGCATCACAGGAAATGTGGCATCTCCAGACAGAAAGTGTAACTGCTCCTAAATCCTGGGCTTCAGAATTTGAAAGAATTAACATTATTTTTATAATTGATGTGAGGTTAGAGCTGTATGTATTTACCTGAATTCAAATCCAAGCAGTAGTTTTTACATAAGAAAACTTACAAGCCTGCAATTTATTTTCAAAACTGGAATGAAGATGATTTGACTCTGCATGTGTAAACCAGAATGAGACCAGGAGGCTCAATGCTGTATCCCTGGGATGATGGAAGCAGAGCATTCTATTGCACAATTAAACTGAGTTGTTTTTAAATTATTTATGTGCTTTTTAACATATGTAGAGACTTTTGCTACAGGACATCAACACTGGGGTTTTAAAATTATTTTTCTACATCAGCATCAGATCACTTCTAAAGAAACTCAAGGCTATATTGGATCATTTGATTAACATGCTTGTTAAACCTCAGCTAAAACAACAGGACAACAGAGAAACTGAATGTGGTTTAAGATTCAAAAATATTATAATAGTTGATCTGGGTGAAGAAGGTTTTTTGGCTATAACAGACATTTGAGAAACATGTCAGATTGCTTCTACTGAATAGTCAAAAATATAAGAATATTGAAAGTTACAGACTATTCAGCCACCAAAGCACATGTGATAGTGCTTGCTTGTGTCTCTCTCTATTGTCTTTTGCACAGTCCTTAGAACAGGAGCAAAATATTGCCTGGCTCCACAAATGTTCTCCATGAATTTGCAGCTCTGATAGGAGTTCAGAAAAGAACACAAGGTATTTTACTGCTGGAAAGAAGAGAGCCAAGCTGATCTGTGATTCTGTTTAATCCCAGGACTGAATTGAGTCGAATATATTCCTCCACATTTATGACCATTAACAAGGGGAGATGTGGCCCAAGACCTCAAGGTTTCAGGTAGGAGCTGCTGTGGCTCCTTGTGTCCACACCTGATAGATTCCTCCATTCTCTAAGGCTGACCCTGATCCAAAGAATTGCTTTGTTCTGTGATGGATGGATTTGTTTTTTCTTTAGCACCTATTTTGCTACATTTAACAGTTGAGAGAGCAGAGATCATGAGCTTGTCACCTCTGCTGCTACTTGTAGTAGGCAGAGTTGAAGGAGGTGTAAGACTGTGGAATGAACTGACTTCCCTGTGATATGTCTGCAGGGAATCAGTGATCCCAGCAGGCTCTGGGAACAGGAATTATGTGTTTAGATACCACTTGTTCTCCATTATTGCCATTTTTATATTCTTAACATTCCTCTGACATGAGCCCTTTTTTCTTATCTCATGTGACAACAGTATTCATGTTGCCAAAACACCCTAGAAACCCAACCACCCTGCACTTACTTCAGTCCTCTCTGCATAAAGGCACTAATAGTTGACTTTCCTGGAAAAGATAACAAGGAATTGCCTCCTTATCTTATGGCTGAAGTTAAAGCTGCCATGTGCCAGCCCAGTGACTGGGAACACTGATCAGATCAACAGTGATGCCCAAGGGCACCTGGTGGCCACACCCCAAAGTGTCTGATGCTAAAAAATTAAAGAAGGTCTCAGTTCATATACTCCTGATGACCAGGGTTTGCACATGGTGGTCCAAGGGTCCAGTCAGGGATCAGATGTGAGGCAGGAAGGAGGAGTTGTGCTCTGAGCTCTCTGGCACCTATGGACAAACAGAGCCCTCCCTCAGTGCTTGGATTTGTACTGGTTACCTGATGTCACCTCCTTCTTTAATCTGGATTTTTCAAGAGTGTCCTGTGGGACCAGAAGTTTAAATCCATCTGTTCAGAGTTTGTATGTGCAGCCTTTACTAGTGCACTGTGATAGTGACCTGCTCAGGAAACCAAATTCAGTGCCAAATGCCCCAGGGACCTGCAGGAAGACAATTTTGGAAGCCAGGGTCATTTTCAGACAGAAGCCAGCAGGCTTCTGAGATGGACTGATTTAAGGCATTGATCTTCCAACAGTGTTCCTCTCCTTAGTTCCACATGGCTTGGGGAAGGAAGACATCCAGCAGGAACTGTTCAGTTCTGTATTCTTTTCATTATCGTTTGATTAACATAGATAGGTAAAATTCATGTCTAGGATGCCAGTCTGTGAAGAGCCTGTACAATACAGAAGCAACTAGCTCAGATAAAGAAAAATCGTATTTAAAAAATGCTTTTGCTTAGAAAAAAATAGGAAATGGAACCACATCTATCTAGTAGCACCAGGTCAGGATGATTAGTGACACAAGCCAGAGAACTACATCCTTATAATACCTACACATGATGGATGGCCCTTGCAGCTGGAGAAAGTGAGTAGGGAGTCAAACTGACCCTTGTTTTCACATGTTTGGGCTGCTTTCCCTCTGTCAAAAAAACAAGAGTCAGCTATCAGTTACCAGCATATTGGAGGTTCCAAGCCAGCAAGCTACAAAATTAATTGACTGCTTTTTAGGGCATGGTGACCCACTGAGCAGGAGCGACAACGGGCTTCTTTTATAGACTTTGCATTTGGCTGGAAATCACACGCCTCTGTTATTACATAACTTCAGGGATGTAAGGTGGCATCTTGCCTCTGTCTGTTTAGGGCCATCACACTCCCCCTAAGATTGCATGTTATCTTCTATTTTTCTATTCTCATATACTTTTCAGTCACTCTCCAACTCCAATTACAGTGCTTTCTTCCCTCATTTAAGGAGGAATTGTTCTACTTTTATGCAAAAAAAGTCATTATATGATGCATAAAAGATCATCACACATCTGCCTTTTTCTGTGCTAATATATCACAATGCCCATAACAAAGGTGAACATAAGGAACTAGTAAGTTTGGACTCTTTGGGAAGGTGTGAAGATATAAATTGTCTCAGATGTTTATGCCTTTAGTCCAGTCCAGGCAGGCTGGGTCAGTGTGTGCTTCTGCTCACAGAATCTGTTACACCTAGATTAAATTTATTAACGCCAAGTGAAGAAATAAAAACAAAAGAGATGATCCAAAGAGATCCCAGAGATTTATCACCCTGTATTCTTTTCTCAACAGTTGCATTTCAGCTCAAGGTAGGCACTAGGCCACATTAATGTCTGCTATAAGCAGATGTGTTCTCTTCGAAATACATGCACCCACTTATGCTCTGCCTGCATTAAGTCTGTTACTGGGTTTTTAGGAGCTTTGGCAAGTGCTATCTGTTAATATCTGAAGGTGGGAGTGTTGAGGGAGTTGTCGGAAAGGCTTGCAAGACTAGATCTGATATACCCACCCACACTAATTAACAAATTACATAAATGTACAACAAGTTTCTCTTTGCAAACATCAGAATCACTTGCCCAGGCACTTTCTGTGCAGTTCTAGAAGAACGTGAGGGACATACTTTATTGCTTTTTAACCTCAACAGAACAATGGGTGAGTGGGGAGGGTACAGCTCCCACTTTCAGGGCCCACTCCTTTCTGTAATGCTGCTAAAAACATGCCATTGGCAGGGACATGGCTGGAACAATCTTTTTAAAGTTCACCAAGGGTGCACGAGGATGCATTTTTTTCTCATCAAAAACCACAAAATGAAATATTGAACATGAGGGTTCAGATTCCTATACAAATGACTCCTCCTCTCCCTGCCCTGCCTTGCTAATTCTGAAAATCACTCAGTATAAACAGCAGCCCTTGAAGCCGCCTTAAACTGAAAAATCCTCCCATTTAACTTTGGCCTTGACTCAAACCAGCTCATGTTTCTCTATCATTCAAATTTTAAACCAGCAGCAATCTCCTGTATAAGAGCGATAGTGAGGACTCTTATACTTCTTCAGAGATTGGAGCAAGTAAAACTTTAAGTTTTAAAAAAAGCAAGTAATTTCCTATGAAACTCCTGTGACCTGCTCCTGCAGCTTCACCTGGATTCCTCCAGCAGCATAATAAATGGATACCCCAATCTTGATTTACTCCAGACTCTCGTATGACATCTGGCTTCAAGATGGTGGCACAGAAAAGTGCGGTGATGACATAGGAAAACAGAAGGAAAAAAAATTGTGCAGTGGAGAGCAGGAGGCAGCAGAGAGAGCAGGGAAAATCAAAATTAAAATAAGTCAAAGGGCGGAAATTCCTTGGAGAAGGCCTTAGGCTTCAACAAAGCTTGCCCACATTTGCAGCACTTCAAGATTACCCAACACCACCCTTATGTGGGAAGGTCCCAGCAGACCTCAGCAGGCATTCCAGAGGAGACTTTCTATTAAAAAAAGTCTTCAGTGTCTCCATCCACGTTTGCAGTCGCTTGCGCGATGGATAGCGTCCTGGCTCGCAACACTCACCAGGGAAGGAACTCTCTTACCCAACTCTTCCTGGCTATCTGAAAAGCAAAGTCAATGTTTTCCTCATTATTTTTGTTTGCTGCAACCCTCTCCCCCACTGTGACTGCTATTTGACCTGCTGTCCACTGCGGGACCCTGAGGGAAGACAGAGGGAGTTCTGTGTGTGTGTGAGAGGAGAGAGATGATGAGCCTTAGCTCCGTTCTGACTTGTTTATATTCATCAGAAAGAAATCAACAGCACTTAGTGTGTAAGACAACTCTGGAGATAAGGAACATCATTTGTGTGGTGCAGGGAAAGAGCAGATCTATGTAAGGGACAGGATTTGGGGATGAATGGGGATTCCAGTGTGTGTTTTTACCTCCCTTTTGCATTAGGAAGTTACCAATAAACAGAATCTCAGCACAAAGGTTTAATTTCAAAGGGACATTGCTCTTTCAACCACGGTTGTTTGTTCTTGCAGCTACAAGCCTGGCACACCCAGCTGGGATTAATGAGGAACTGGAATGGATCAGAGAGCACAAGGGGAAGTTGGTATCACCATACCTTTCTCTCCCAAACCTCTCCTGATAAACCTGGTACCTTCAGTATTCCAGGCAGATCCTGGAAGGGTTCTCCCCTCATGGCACTTGACTTTTCAGTGAGATGGGCTTCCCAAAAAATTTGACAAAAAATAAAGCTGGAAGCATCTATTAGGGTGGGCCTCAAAATCACAGACTGAAGTTTCTTTTCATCCTCTCCAGAAAGCCTGAGACATTCAGGAATTCCAAGAAAAACTGCATTTTATAAAACATGTTCAGAGGTGTCACAGTGCTCCAGGTTATAGCTCTGCACTGACTCAGGCAGGAGACCCCCTCCAAACACTCACCCAGGCAGAGAGACTTCAACAGTGGCACTTCTGGCAGCATCTTCCTCTTGGAGAGCTCCAGAAAGGAGAAATCCAGTGGTCTGCAGTAACGTCAGATCTGATTTTAACATTCACACCTTTGCACCTCAGTAGCAGGTCTCATTCTACATGGCAGAACCAAAAGAGTATTTTAAACACAGCTCACAGCTTCCTCTGTACCTCAGATGTCTTTTAGGAGATAAAATATTGTAGCATATGGGTTTTTTCCTCCTCTAAATTTTTGTATAGAACCTCTTGGTCTAAGAACAAATACTGCTTTTATATAACTATATATAACACAGTCTATAACACATTGCATTCAAATTTGCTGAGCTTTTGACATTTAGGTAGTCAGACTTGCAATTTTGAGGCAGGGAAACAATAGAAATATCTGCTTTGCAGGTCAGGGTACTCGTTCAGATGATGCATTTTGCCCAAGCCACACAGGACATCTACAGAAAAGCTCGAAATTCGAGTCAGGAGCCCTAAATTCACTCCTTTAATCACACATCCATCCTTGAGGCACTTCATTCAGGTGTCTCCAGTTGGACTTGCTACTTCCCATGTTGCAATTATATTAATTCCTCTGTTAGCACTGCTCCAATGTGCTGCTCACTGCATTTTGCACAGGAATGCAGTGTTGCCCTTCCTAGGCTGTCAAAGAGAATATTGCATTACAAAAATAAATAATGTCTGGCTGCTTCTGGCACCTCAGTCCAAGTATATTTATCACTTTTGGTTGATCAGTGCCTGATACAATGTCCCTAAAGCACAATGGGTTTATTCCCAGAGGAATTCAAAACACATTTAATCAGGTCTTTGCTCCCAGAGGAATTCAAAACACATTTAATCAGGTCCTTGCTAAATGTGCTCCCAATTTTCACATCTCATGAGCATGACAGTACTGTCTCTTAGAGCATTATTCCACTTCACTGTGCAGACTGATACAATGGATTTTCCTCTGCATGGATTATGTCAGTGAATGTATGTTTGTACAAGCACGCTCTAGTTTTAGTTTTAGTTCATCCCCAATGTGCTGCTGCCTACATGTGTGGCAAACTGGGATTAACACTAAAAATATATTTATATTTTATCATAAATGAACAAAAAAATCAGAATGACAATTTCACATATGAGTTCAGTGACAGAAAGAATCTTCCATTATTTAAACTCTCAGCTCTGCTGCCTGAGCCTTCCTGTCCAGCCTCCACAGGGGAACTAGAACAGCTTTTTTGGGCCCAGAAAGGGAAGTCCTGGGTGGCCTTTAGCAAAGAAAACATTGCTTCATGGCTTGCTCCTTCCCCAGTGTGTGCTGGGAACAGCTTCATCATGGGATGGAAAATGAAGAAAGAGAAGGAAGCATCCATTAAATGTCTGTATCTTTTAGTTCGTCAAAGTAATTTTGAAGTTCCCCATCCAAAAAGCTGAAATGAAACCAGTGGCAGTCCCTCTGGAGAGAGGGCATAAAGTGTGTTTGGGATGGGATGTGCTGCCTCTCCACTGAGACAGCCCACAGACACTTAAGAAACAAAAATCACATCTTAAAACTATGAGTAGATTTAACAATTGATCTCTAAGAATTAAACATCATAGAAACATTTCACACTTTCTGTTTTTCTTTCCAAGGGTCCATAGTCCACTCACTCAATCCTGTGCAAAGGTCATGTTACTATGGATATGACCTGCAAGAAATGTGTTGCCTCAGAGCAGCACAAGTCACATGAACAGGCTGAAAGCCAAGACTTGCTGATTCAGAGTCCTGTAGGATTTTCATGCTTGTGCTGGGTTCACTGCAGAATAGTCCTTGCGCCATCAGGTCTATGTCCGTCCTTTAAAAGTGTTCATGCAGGTGTAGCTCCCAGAAAACTTGTGGATTTCTTCAAGTGCTGCCTGGGGGAGAATGCTGGTGTAGAAACAGAAAGAAAATGTGCAGATGAGACAAACCCCTCAATCTGTTCTAATGAGAGATATGTAAATATGCATTTACGTACATAAATATACAAATGCTCAAAAACCAGTCAGTGAGAGACACAGACAAAATTGGCATCAGTTTCCTGCTGTAAGGAGGCTTACAGGGAGAAAGTTCCATCCAGTCACTCTTTCTCTACAGAAATATTTACCCAAAGAAGTCTGTAAAAGATGTAACTTGGAAGATACCATTATGTTTTATTCCTTCTAAATACTATACTCTGATATACAGAAATTTAACTTGAATTCTCTGGTTCATCTGCCATCTGGTTGTGCAAGGTATGTGGCCTCCTTATCCTATGGATAGAGACCTGATTTCCTGACAGCTACTGTAATGGAAAATAACCTATTAATTCTTACAATAAAATGGAACAGCTCTTTTTCTTGTTCACAGAATTTCTGGTAACTTTTACTCCAAATTTACATTCAGAGCAAAGCATTTACTGTGAATTATTTTTTCTTGTTTGAAATGCAATACTAAAATTATTTTCCACAGAAGTCTTATTGCCTTGTTTCAGTTCCTGACTGCAGCAGCTTTTCCAGAGGCTTTAGTGCAAACTGTCATGAAAACACAACGGTGAATGTCCTTTCTCTGTGGTTGTTCCAGGATATGAAGTTACGATTCTTTTCCTTAGGGACCTGAAAATTTCAGTCTTGATCATACACAAAAATATTGATTTAACATTTTCACTGATGTAACACAGGCAATGCTGTCTAAATGCAGGTGGGATGTCCAGGCCTTATGGTTCAGAAATCCTGCACAATAAAAAGCCTGGAGTCCAACAAGGGACTTAATAAATCCCAATCAACTACCTGTGTAAGTTAATTATTATGAAATTCCCTAGACAAAAATCCAGTTTACATCTTAGGAATCCAAATTTTGGGAATGAAACTGCTTTCATAAGGGGTTATACAAAGAGAAAATATCTTCAAAGGGAATCTCAGAAAGTGTCTCCCCTTTGCTTCCATGACTGTCTTTCAAGGGAAGAGATGAGAGAGCAGTTCTGGTCAGCCTGAGCTTTGCCTCAGGGAACAGACACAGAGCCAACTTTCCCTACGTGGCCTGGCTCTTGCTGGGCAAAGGAAATACTCACCTTTTTAGGATAACAAGAACATGCATCGTCCATGGAAGGAGCAGGAAGGCTTGATTCATCTGAACAGCTTCTACCGTCCTCCTTGCCACTGTCTCTGGCTTGAGAGGAGGAAAAAGACTAGGGAACCTGAATAAAGAAAATAAAATAATTACATGTGAACCAAGCTCCTCTTTTAAGGTGTCACTGTCCAAGTCCTGTTACTCTAAGTTATTGCTAGTAACTGGCCTTCAAACATGCCCAGGACCGGCTATGTCTCTAAGAGGTAGAAAATTCCAGTTCCAGCCAAAAAGCCCAAAAGCAGAAAGCCAGCTCCAGCTAGTACTACTGGGTTAGCTAAACAGTTAAGAATGTACATGTTGGTGCCCTCAGGGAGAAGTGGCAGAGAGTAATCAGAACCCTGATTCAGGGCTTTTTTTAATTTGAATGGAAACCAATACCAAATGCTGTCTTTTCAGTGATGGTGTTTTTCTTTTTACTCTCTGTTCCTCTTTGCTTGATTCAAATACTTGACAGGTGAAAGACAAATATTTCCCTCCATTGCTTTTAATACCAAACATAAGACTTTTCCCAGCTCCTGCAACAGCTTGACACTGCAGATTTTCTTGACTAAGAGAGCACAATCTGTATTAACAGTTCATTTTACCCATTGTAAAAGATTAATCTGGACAGCCATTACTTGTTCTCTTGGACAGAGGTAAAAAGGAGGTACTGATAGTCTCACTCCAGTAAGTGGCTGTCATTCCTTTCAGTGGGAAAGGATTAAGTATTCCAGTGAATAAGGAAGGAACTTGTACTGTTAATTCTCAAGTAATTTGTAGACTGGTCCTTCTGCATGACCTCAATTGCAGATTGCTTCCCCTCCCTCTCTGGTACAGCTTGAACACATGCAGGGAAAAACAGCTTCTAGTTCTCTCTGCAGCAGTCAATGTCTCCCCCAGCACAGGGTGGTGCAGAAATATCCCAGCACACTGAAGGAACCAGTCTGATGAGTCCCAGATGGCCTAAAGTGACCTTCTGTTCCCAGGCAGCCAAATGAGACATCAAATTCTCTTAACTAAATGAAGCATTAATTAGGAGTGTATTCTGATGATTCATTTAAAATGAGATGCTTTATTCTAGTTCCCCTGGACTGACCTGATTCTCATGCCCTGGAACATCTCTGTGCTGGTGTGGAAGGGCAGCACTGTGGTGGCGCTCACTCCGGGACAGTCCAGCAGCCCCAGGGTCAGGCTCTCCATGAAAGCGAAGGACGAGGCTTTGGAGGTGCAATAGTCAATGGCACCAGGAATGGCTGACAAGGCCAGGACAGAGTTCAGGCAAACAATGTGCCCATTCTGCAGCTCCAGCATCCTTGGCAGGAATGCTTTGGTGGTCTGAGGAATAAGACAGTTAAAAGAAGAAAAGAAAATAAAAGAAATTTTGCTCAGCAATGATACAACAAAAACAGCACTGACTGAAAAAAATAAGGTGACACAGACACAACAAGCCCAAGTGCTCCTGTTCATTATGTCAGGAAAGGAATGGCAGAGGACCTTGTTGCTTTGCCATTTTCTGAGATTCTAAGTGGGCAAAGTAACACAACAAAAGTCTTTCCTAGCACGTATATAAGCAGTGCCCATAGATAAAGGCCATGAACAGAGTGCCCTCTATGCTTAAAAACTTTTACAGGATAAAGTCTTCAACTAAGTGACAAAATCACAAGAAGTTCTTTTTCATTTCTATTGTCTGATTCAAAATGGACTGAATTTCACAGCTCCCTTCCGTGCAGTCCCACACTCCTCTATGTTCCCTTCACATCACCATACAGGAAACTCCTCTGTGAGCTCAGGCTTTGACAAAGACATCAATTGTTTTTCTGGAAATTACATAATGGGAATAAAGAGCATCAAATACTGAGTAGTACTGAAAAAATTATGTTTATTTTTGACCTCTTTCCTCCGACCTTTGCCCCTCACATTGTTTTTTCTCTCTTATTTTCCAGACAGACTTGTTTTACCAACCATCCCTTAGAAAGACCTACTGATTATAATCCATCACTCTCCTTCCCAACTCTGACTACATGGGACATAAGAGCTTATCTCACCCAGAACTGCCCCAGGGTGTTTATGTGCTGGGATTTGAGTAGTGCATCATCGTCACTGTCCATCAGGCTCTTCCCATGCACCACAGCAGCATTGTTCACCAGGATGGTGATGTCACCCACCTGCAAAAAAACCCAAATTACTTGTGACAAATTATATCTCTCCTCATAAATCAGCCATTTCCATTAGAGCTGAATAGCCACTATTGCCCAAATACATCATTATTTTCATAGTTTTTGACATTCTTGCCTATGGGCCTTGTAATCCTTTGGATCCCCTCAGATAGGTAGCTGGACTTTGTATAATCTTATCTGCATGGTCACCCTTCTTTTTTCTCAATATATTTTTTTTTCTCATCAAATACTGAATCACAGAATTGTTAAGGTTGGAAAAGACCTTTGACATCATCAAGTCCAACCATCAACCTGGCTCCACGACATGTTCAGCACTAACCCATGTCCCCAGGTGCCATAGCCACATGGCTTTTGAACACTTCCAGGGACGGTGCCTCCACTACCGAACTGGGCAGCCTGTTTTGATGCTTTACAACCCTTCCCATGAAAATGTTTTCACTAATATCTGATCTAAAAGCTCCCTTGGTGCAACTTGAGGCCATTTACTCTCATCCTGTCCCTGTTCCCTGGGAGCACAGCCCGAACACCCCTGGCTGCACCCTCCTGTCAGGGAGTTCTGCAGATCCAGAAGGTCCCTCCTGAGCCTCCTCTTCTTCAGAGTGAGCCTCCCCAGCCCCTTCACAACCAGTGTTCTCCCAGACCTTTTCCCGCACAGCCTTGGCTTGCCGATAGACTTCCTCACGATTTCCTACATCACAGATGAAGTAGTGGCACTCTGTTCCCATCATCCTGATCTCCTCCGTGGTCTCCTTCAGGCATTTCTCAGTCCGACCCCACAGGATAATCTGCAGCAAGACACTTTTGTTAGAGTCGGACTGCTTCTGTTTCATATCTAGAATAATTCAAACATTCTTCTGACTTCAACAGTTTGATGGAAATCTTTGACGTATTTTCATTGCCAGGATTGTTGTTTTGCTTCATTTAAGACAAGCAATGACTTTCTGTTACGTGGGGAGTATCAACTGGGACCTGTGTTCCACTGCTGATCCTCCATTTACAGATTTTTTTACAAGCAACACAAGCAAAAACAAAAAGTCAGATCTTAAGCCTAATATTACTGGTATCTGGAACATTTGGAAATTTTTCTGTATCATGTTACTTCAAATCTCTCCTTGTTTTTGCTATACACACATACAGAATGACAAATTTATCCTAAAACGACAGACCTTCCTGAATATCTGGTGTGTTCTCTACTTCTTGTTTTATGTTTGGAGATAAAATCTGCTCTGCAGTAAAATGTATTTTTTCAGCCTAGTAATTACTTGCAATGCTGATTGCAGGCTGGTGTCTCAGGTGCATTTCAAACAAGTGTTCATCCTACAAGAGACTTCTAAAGTGAGAAATTTCAAGCATGAATTTATTTTGCAGCTCCTATATGCACGATTTCACTTGCCCCTCCCTTTTAACACAGTAAAAATTAAACTCTGTTTCTTATACAGAGAAAATTCTGAATACTTATAGAACAAACATTCAAATAATAGAGCATGGATTTGATTTATAATCAGACATAACCAGGCCAACTCTATCTGCATTTCTACACCATCAGTGAGGTCAGAAATAGAAATAACTTGAAAAGTCATCAGGTTCATTAACTTTCATCATGGGGTTTTGTCCAGTACAATTCTTTCTAGTGAGGCAAAAACATCAAGTTTGAAATGGGGCTTCCACCACTCTCTTTCAAACATTAATCTGCAGCTAAACAGATGTAACCACAAGATTTTTTCTGAGTACAGAACCTTTTTTGCTATTTCTTTTAAGTCTACTGGAAGGAATATAATTTCATCTCTGTTACATAAGACATCTATGAATGAAATGATCTATCATTTTTGCTCTTCAACTAAGTCTTCTCAGCACTCATCATGTTATAAATGGTGAGTCACTGTCGTTCTGCAAAAAATAAATTACTGAATGGAGCATGTTACTGCAATCAGCTGACTGCTCTGTGACTCTAAGAGCAAGATCCAAAAGAGAAAGAAGAAATGGTTGCTATATTGAAAATGCAAAAATCATGGTGCTATTTCCAAGCATGTGTGATCTAGGATTATAGTTCCTTCTCAGACTACTGTGTATTGAGTCTGTATGAATCTGACCAGTATATTGATTTTTTAATGGTTAAAAATAAGCACACTTAAACTTCAAAGATTAAAGTATCTTTGAGTTTTCTGAAAGTTGAAAAAACAGAAGGAAAAAGGTCTGAATTGCATCACTGCTTATAGCTCAATCCCTGCCATTAACTTAATAACAGCAAGGTAAACATCAAAAAATTTATGTGTGCAGTATTCTTATTCTTATGCTGTAAGAGCCTACGACGAGATGCATGACTCCACAGATGGCTCTTTAAAATGCTGTTTATTGTATCCAGACAGCAATCCTAAAGCCATCAGCCACAGCTGCAGGCATGTCTGAAGTCGCCTTAGTTCTGGTTACAATAAATTACATACTTTTCTTTGCTGAACATCTTAATTACTAACAACCAATCAATATCTTTACTATTACCTATAGCCTGTCATAACTACTAACATTACAATATTCATGTTACTATTCTCCAATCACAAAAGGTTAGTAGGTTACTGTTTAAGCTAGAAGTGGTTTTTCAGTTTTCTTGCAGTGGAAAATTCTGAGACCTTTTTTCTACTTACAACATCGGCAAGTCTATTTACTTCTTGTATTTTTCTGTTTGGTAAAAACATCCTCTGTTTGAGGTGGGCTTACCCTTTGCTCTAAGTCATAAAAACCTTTCTTAACTAACATACCCTTTGCCTTCTTAGTTACCCAGTAAAACTGGCTCAGCAGTTCCTTTAGACCTTTGTTATTCTTCTATATCAAAACTTGCTTCCATCTCTATTCCTTTCTCAGTTTCTACATTCAAAAATCTTTCTGCCAAGCACACATATCTGTGAGACTCTCTTGTCATACTTTCATCCATCCCAACATCACCCGACAACAAATCTCTGGCAGGGAGCTTTAACATGCTTATTTTTAAGGACTAGCTAAGCTTATCTCATAACTGGTACTAAAACTAATCTCTGGCAGGGTCAAAGAGCTCTTCAGTGTGCCTGAGCAAGGCTAAAATGCAGAAGTACCCAAATCCTCAACCACTTCCTAAACAAGTTACATTTACAATTAATCCCATTTCCATGTCATTGGCACATCTGTGAACACAAACACACCCAGACTGGTAAGATTTATATCCTCATATTCTCCAGAGCACAAATGAATCTGGTTAAACAGAAACTTCAGAGTGTGTATAAATATGCCAGAGCCATTTCACGGGAAATCTTATCTCAGGGGAAGTAATTTTCAAGGAAAAAGCTGTGATCACACTTAAAAACTGTAAGAAAGCATATGGCTGAAATTGCAGCTTGTGCACTGGCCTGGCTTCTAAAATCTCAGCATATCACCCTTGGCCATCAGGGCTTGGCATCTCCTCAAAGCTTGTAAAACTGATGGCTATTTACTCACTTCTGATCCCAGGGCCAGACTGAGGAATATTTTTCATGTGTACACTGCAGACTTGAATGGCAATCAAGAACATGTGAGAAATTTCACAAGCTCTCAGGAAGTATTTACAAAATACTGTTCAGCTGTGAGCACATGTACACTTGCTCTCCCTTTCACAACCCACACGGAAAGGGGAGGAAAAACCTCTGTGGAAAGGGGAGGAAAAAAACACCACAAAATGTCAACTGCAAATATCGAGTTTGATGCCCACAGAGTTTTGCATCCAGGTGAACTTCACCCTCTTTGCAGGGCTGGATTAGTCAATGTACACACAAGTGGCTTGTTGAAGAGTGATGGAAGGTAGGACAGGAATAAGAGAGAAAGAGAAATAAGGCATCAGACAAGGAGAGTTTAAGGCAGGAAACTGCACTCACATATCTAATACTCCAGTGCTTCACACTGCTATTGCTAAATAAAAAGTAGATCCCTCACTCTTCACTTCAATCTGTTTCAAACATCCATATAGCCTCCTATTCCCAGGAGCTACCACTGATGCATTGAATGTCAGGAAATATACATGGAAGAATAGTTAAGCAAAGGATGACATGTCAAAGGAACATCTGTCTGTGATGCAACTCCTGGATATACTATTTTTTAATGCCCCAACAGTTTTGTTGGGACCTTTAATATCCTATAGGCAAGTCTTGCAAGGTGACCCCATTAAAATCTGGGCCATCTGGGGAAGACAGAATTTGCTGCTTATCCTGCTGACAACACTAAATTCAGCACTGACTTCTTTCCATGAGAAGTTTTCGTGTCTTTGATACTGTCCACACTCAGGTGAAGGCTTCAGCCTGTGTAAGAGAAAGGCAGTAAATAAAAGACCATTCTTTTGTGAGAGGTCCCTGATGACCCAGTGGGAAGTGAGGGCTCCTGCCATCATTTCTGCTACTTTTTACAGATGGATAAAACTCAGAACTCAATACAATGTGCTTTTGGTCCAAATTCAAGCTTGACTGCTCCTATGAGGTCATATGAGACTTTAAATTTCTCTCTTGCATCTGGCCAGACTGAATTGGCACAGGCTTCCCCCCCAGCCTCCCAGGACATCAGATCTTACTGCAAGACAAGTCTGGAGTTGCTGCATTTGTCTCACAGTTGAGGCTTCTGGTGCTGCTGAACATCTTTAGGAAGGGCTTGGTTTAGTCTTTCTGCATAGGCAATACAGCAGTTTTCTGATGTTTCTGATGTTTCCTGGGTCCTTACTCTCCTACTGCCTCCTGAGATTTTCTACAAACTCCTCAGTTCTCTACCCTCCTGGATTCACCCTCTTCTGCAAAATGTGCCATTAGTGATGATCATCCATGCTCTCAATGCTCCTAAACAGACCCTTCTGCTCCCTGCTGACCTGATGAGCCACTGTGGGTCGGGGTTGTGTGCTGCTGCCCCATGAGCTCCAGTTACCCAAACACTTGGCTCTTCACTTTCCTTGGGATGCAACCCTTGGGATAAAGAAATATTATTCTCTGCTCAGTAAACATCAAGAAAGGCATCACTTCACCCTGCCCCAGCTGAGATTCGAGGACTCTGCATTCATGAGGAGTCCAGACCTGCAGTTTCGGAAATGGTCCATTTTATTAGGAAGCACAATTTTTCAAATGTAGACATGGGGCTCAGAGTCTGGTCTGTCTCCTCTTTCCTTTCTAAGAGCAAGTCTAAATTGGCAGTAAGTGTGTCCCAAATGGAAGCTGAGAATGACTCCAACAGACACAGAAGTTCCTGTCTGGACAGAGGAAAATGTGAAGGAATAAGGAGAGGCACCGTGTTCATGCTTTCCCAGCCTATCAGGATGCTGCACAGCCACTCATTCACCATAACTTAGTAGTGGACAGAGGAATATTTAATTTGCATTTTGGATAAATTCTTGCACAGACAGTTTTCCATCCTGGAAAGAATCCAGCCTTTATTTCTTCCCCTCTTCATCTCTCGCAATTCTCCCCTGCCTGCCTGTTCCTGCTGCACCAGACACACACTCCTTTCACAGAGTTACTGATCAGAAAATTGGCGAGGGCAGGAGCCCAGGGAGGTGGATAATCCTGCTCCAAGGCTCCCTACCCGCGCTTACCTCGGTGTGACCCCAGGCTGGCAGCAGCCAGGGAGACAGGTGGAATGGGAAAGCCACCCCTGACATTCCAGGCTGCCGGAGGCAGCAGGCAGGATTCCGCCACTGGACACAGGTAAGAAGAGATTTATGATGATGGAGGAACTCTACGTGCCCTCCTCCCCTTGATGAACTTCAAAGTAGGCAAGGGCTACTTGTAACATCACACTTGGTGCAGATTTTCCTAGGATTTATTAATGGAGTTTTGCAAAACAAACCTTATCTGTTGATCTGGAGTCACAGAACTCCTTATCTGACCTTAGGAAAATCCTTCCAGCTGGAGCGGCAGGCACTGCAACCTCTGCTCCCACAGGACTCTTTAACTCTGGATTTAATCTGCTAATGAGGCCTGTCCCGAGGTCAGAGGGGAGTCAGAGGGAAGGGTTTTGCTGCTGTTGGACTAAGGCAAGGCAGTCTAACAGAGACCTGCACTGGCTTCATGCCAAAAGCTCCAGTCCTAACTGCAGGGCCAAAGCCTTTCACCATAACACAAGAAGAGTTATGCTTCTGACCACTGCAAAATCAGATAAAGCCACTGATTTATATAAACTGGTCTAGACTGAAGCTGCTATCAACCACAATATAAACATGTGATCAATGCCTCCAGAGACTGAAGGATATTACTAGTGCAGGACACAAGGTTAGAGCTAACTTTACATCATTTACAAGGCTAGTTAACTTGTTCAGTCCGATTTTATTGCTAGCACAATTCAAGAATGGCAGCAAAGGAATGTTGCCCTTTTACATTGTCAATTATTTTGGCACTGTATCTTCAGCAAACCCGCTGCCTCCAGTGAGCTGGAGCAGTACTGGAAGGGTATTCCACCACAATTGTGCTTCTAAGACCAAACATTTGCTATTTCTGGACACTCCCCTTGGGTTATCTGGGTTGTATTTGAGTAAAGAACTGTTCACTCTTGGTCTTTGACAGCACGAGGTGGATTGTGATTAGCAGATACGACTTCCATTCTGGGAGTTCTCCGTTTTATGATTCATGAAGCAATTCTCTGATACAATCTGAAGACACCGCAAGATTAAAGTGTTGCAGAGAGACACGAATGCCCTTCCTGCCTGATCTCATTATTGCTGCCTCCACAAATCAACCACCACTCCCAGCCCCAGATCAGCAGAGATAGGAAGTAGTTGGTAGGTCAACACATTTCATTCCCCCTTTCAACCTCCTTCCTAGTCCAGTGGAACAAAAGTTGCTCTGTGTGAGCTGGTATCTGTAATTGCACAGACCTTTGTTCAAACACAGAAAGCCTTTCTTGCGCCCAACACTCAGAGTTCCTGCATACTTTAGGAAGTAAAAAGTGTAGATAATCCACTGAAGTATGCCAGCCTTATCCCCCTATATTTACAACGCCTGGCAGTACTAACTCAAGTCTGTCCTCCAAAAAAATGCATTTCAGTGTTTCCCATAATCCTGGCAGAGTTCTGCATATCGTGAGAAAGGGAAGCTAAGTCGCACAGCCTCAAAAGCTCCACGTCTTTTGCCTGTCAATGGCAGAAGGGTTTTCTCCACCCCTTCCCCTCTCTTGGCCCCAGGCAAAGGCAGACAAGCTCGTTCAGGAGCTCTCCATGGGAGGGGCAGCTAAAGGCTGATTACTGGAAGAGGGAAAGGTGTGGCCCTGCAGTGTGAAAAGCCAATCTTTGGTTTAGAAAGGAAAAAAGAACCCTGTGATGCCTGAAGTAGGTCAAAATACTTAACCCAGCCCCTTAGTGACACTTCTATAAAGGTAAGCAAACAAAACAGGCCGGTGGAGAATTTCTCTCAGTTCCCACATCGAATATCAAAGCTGCAAGGGACAGGTATGAGAAAAGTTGCATGTTAACGTAGAAAATCAAGAGAGTAAGCCTCTGTATCTATTTTACATGCAAGCTTTTCTAGATTACTATTTAGCAGTTGTAAAGCCTGTAAGAATTGAATTTAAATTTAATCCTGCCACGCCGGTAAACACAAACCATGGACTTTATTATAAATTGGTTTAAATCCAGGAGTTACATATAGTAATGAGATTAAAAGTTAGGGCTAAAGAGACTTCAGAAGTCGACTAAAGGAGTGAATTCAAATCCTTTCAGTCTAGAGTCAGAACTTTTATTAGTTTATATGTTGACTTAGCACTCAATGGGATTAACATCGTTCACCTAAACAACAGTTCATTCCAGTTGTACCCCAGTCATCCTTTTTTCCCTCTGAAAGAAACCAAACCACCTGCCTGCTGTTCAACAGAGGCCTTCCTTGGAAAGAAAATGTGTGATTTTCTGTGTGCACACAGGCCCTTAAGACCAGCTCCCCCTAAAGAAGGGAACAAATGCCCGCTGTTCTCACAGTCACGACTATGTAAGGACAGGTGGCCCCACGCTGACTTTTTTTTCCCAGTGTTTTTTTCCAATTGCTTTCGTCTGCAGCACGAACTGCGACTCCAGACTGCCTTGGGAGCAACTCTTCCCAGCTCTGCTTGGAGCAGCAGAGGAAGGGCAAGGGTGAGGGTTGTTTGCAAGGAGAGGTCAGGCAGGAGTCAGCCTTTACAATTCCATTAACGCCGGGACAAGGTCAAACCGAGTGCACGTTCCAACAAAAAAGCACCAAGTGGCCACAAGCTGTCACCCTGGAAGGTCCCTGGAAGCATTTGTGGGGGAAAAAAGGACAGACTTCTAATGGTGAATGTCGTGCCACACCATGTGTGAGAACCAGGCGCTGCTCCAGGGATCCAAAGCACACAAAGAAATATCCTGCAGTAAGATTCTCTGGCTGCAGCACAGGAAGAAGTGGTGAATCTGGGGGTGGGGAGAGGGGCTAGAAAAGTTTCGTATTTGAGGTAAGGCTTTGTAGATATCCACCAATAGAAATATAATACTCCACCCTGCAAAAATAACTAGTGTGCTGCTGCCGCCTCCGTTTGCTTGGCATGGCATGCCTATAATCCAGATTCCTATAAAAATGTCCACAGAGGTCTCAGGAAATTGCGGGGAGGGTAAATATGCAGGTGCAGAAAGCCCTTTTGTCCTAGAAGCGCAGTAGACAAGATGAAGAGATAGAAAGTCAGAAAATAACATTTCAAAGGGGGAAAAAAATTACTATGATGGTCCAACAGAACATTTCAGCATCACTGAAGGTTAGCTGTGTGCACATTTTTCTTCCAAAATGCTGCATTATTATTTTTACTTACTACATATAACTCTCCAGGTAAAGAACCTGTGGCAGGTTAAATGTTCTTGTAAGAGAGTTAGACATTTACTACAATGCAAAGTTAAGTCTACGCTGAACAATAACTGTTCTTGGAAAGCTAAAAAAATGCAAAAGTTAAGATTACAAGGTAATGTTAGTAGAAAAGGACATGTGGAATTAAAAAGTGGCTCAAATAAAGTATAATTTCACCTGACTGAGCCAAACTGCCTACAAATTGCCTTTTCAACCAACAATTAACTGAAAAGTCTGCTACTTCTTAACTAACAAAATGGAAAAATCTGACAATATAAATGTATGTAAAAAAAAAATTAAAGAGCTACAAACTGCGTGCCAGTCAAAGTGGATTCTTCTGTAGAGTTTGCCTTTCTATTTCTGAGATGAATTCTGGAGCAGAGTAGCCCAAACTTGAAATGCTGTTTTAACTTCCAGTGTGGAGGGCTGGCCACTGCTTCCCCCCAGGGACAGCACTGACTCCTAGGCTAGACCCTGCATGGCTTATAAAAGCATTAGTTATGCTGCATTACCAGTTTAAAGAATTGTCAGCTTTAATTCAGAACACCTTCAGTTTTGCTCCAAGCTAAATCATGATGAGCAATTCACCAGCACTTCATTTGTTTTGGGGAATATATAAAAATTTCTCTACAAGCTCTATAAAATAAAAAATATAGATTTATCAATTAGATGCTATACTCAAAACATCACTGAAAAGAAAAACTAGGGAAGAGTTTAAATTTGTTAAGATGGGAGAAGGTCTGCAACAAAAACAGCCATAGAGAAACCTAAGGGAGAATAATGTTAACACTCAATGCTGTCATTATAAACTGCCCTCCAGAAAGGGCTAAAATATGCTCCAGATCATCCATGTGCATAATAAGATGCAGGTCTCAACTGAAAAAATAACTTCTCCCATGAGGTTACTGGAGAAGTATTGGAGTTAAAATAGCCTGCCTTAAATTTGTGTATAAACTGAACACCATCAACTGCTCCAGACAAGCTCCCTCCCCTACAAGCCTTTCTCTGCCTCTAGAAAAAGAGAACTGCTACCATTTTCCAACCATATAAAAGCTGTCAAAAGGTGCCTTTCTTAGAAGAATTTTAATTGAAGAAATAAAGGACACTGCTCAGAAGAAAGCTTCAATATTGAAATGCTTAACTGGTTGCCTATCTTTTCATGTGCTTTTCAAAATGTTATTTTTTAATGGTGGCTGTTGCTATGCAACAGAGCAGAATCTCTAAAATCTATTCAGGAGTGGTACAAATGGCAGTTTTCAGGACATATTTAACTCTCTCAGTCCATTAAGTCAAAGATGGAGGATGGGAATCAGAGGACTGTAAACTCCCAGAGCACAACCCCCTCCCCTCGCAGGGGTACAGCGTGGCTTAAAAAGGGTCTTTCACTGATTATACAATTTTTTTCAATACGCTGTTAAGATGAAGTAGCTACCTTGCTTTCAAAAAATGTGAAAAGCAGCACAGCTCTGGTAAAATAAAATGATATCTAAATGTAAAAATGAAAGTTATATACATGTTCATTACTTTTACCCAGAAATGATCAAAGCAATTCAAATTCAGCTTCTGCCACAATGGTAGTTATTTAAACAAGAGGGGCTTGTCAGGCAGTCACAAATCCAGCTTTAGCATACTCTTAACTTACAGCTGCCTGAAAGTTACCATCCTTTGGATGTGACTGCATGCTTTTCAAGCCACTGCAATGCAAAATGAAGTTAATTCGCTTCAATGTGAACATAAAGTCAATTAAGTTATCACAGAATGAGACAAACCTGACTTTTCAATAAAATAAACTTTATAAAGTAACCTGGTCAGTAACTAAGATTTAGCTGAGGGGCAGAAATAGAACACTGAGGCACAATAATTCTCAGCATGTTCAGAGGCAGTCACAAGCACAGCTCTTTGCCTGAAGGGTTCCCTCCCTGCCAGCAGCTTCAGAGCACTGGGGATCTGGAAACTGCTCCAAGAAAGTGTGTGAAATTTAGCCCTAAAAAAACAGGCCTATTTTTGGTTGACTCAAATTCACTTTTTGCTTCCACTAAAATGTAAGTGACAAACCCAGCTGAAGTCATGGCCTGAAGGACAGCAATCCCCACATGCAGTAGTGATGGATTGTCAGTGTTGGAACTGCACTTAGAAACCTGGATCCTGAAACAAATACCACTACTTGACCTAAATCTGCGACTCAAATGCAAACCAAAAGTATTTTAACTGTTTTTACTCATTCCAGTGACTGAAGAAACCATTCTAACTTCATCCCAAATATATCAACTCCCTCTGAGATGGATCTTTTTTTCAGTCAATAGCCAGCATTCTGATTATTTAGTGCATTTACAACTTCAACAACAACCTGAAGATGTGTAGTTTATAATTTTATATAATTTATTTTATAAATGTAATTTTTTTCAGTGGTTAAGAATTTTCTATCTCTTACTCTCCCTTTCAAGTCAGTGAGGAAGAGAAACTAAAATCCCTTTATAGATGTAAGATACTTTTCTAAATTTCTGGTTTTGCACAAATGCTGGACTAAGATGGAACAGTGTCAGTGGTCAAAGGCATCAGGAAAGCTCAGTGAGAGCTGTAAACAAGTGCAGTGATGTCAGAAGGAGCTGGCTGACCCACTGCTGAACTCTGGCTCTGAAGGACACACAAAGTGCCAGATCCCTTTCCCACACATGTGTGCATACACACCCCCACCCACCCCTCCTTTCATCAGAAAAGGTGTCACAGAACAATCTGCCACAGTTGCACATCATCATCCAGGCAAATAAACCCTGGAACCCCTTTTGATGGCTAGAGACTTTGCTTCTGAAGAGACAAACCTACTTCCATAAGCACATCAAATATAAACACAGCACAGTGGTCTCTAAGGGGTCTGGATTACAATCCAGTAACACGCAGCAGAAAGCTACAGCATTGCACAACCAGCACATCCCAAACCCAAAATCAAACAGCTCAGTTCAGCGAGGCAGGACTCCTGCATTTCCCAAGGGTCTTGGAAATATTCTGACATAATTCCTGACAGCTCACTGTGGCCAGAGCCACCCTTGAACTGTTACCATTTGGGAAAGAAGCACTTGTACCAGCTGGATGTCTTTAATATCCCACTTGGAAGCACAACTTTGTCTCCTTAAGGCTGAGTTTGTCCTCATGGGAAAGGTTTTTTTAGGAGCTGGGTACAGGGAATTTGAGGTTGTAGTCAACATCAAACCAAGCTGCTGAAAGGGGATGTCAGGATTTTCCATTCCCTCTCCACCAAGCTTCGCCCAGGGAAGTGCTGATCAGAGACAAGCTGTGTTTACTGACAGCAAGGAGACTGAAATGACAGATTGAAGACAAACACTAATTTAATGTTCATGCAGAAAATATCTGACTGCCCACTGTTATTGCTGATCCATTCTGTTGAAAAGCATGGAAAAACGAACTGCTCAGTGTCTTTACAGCAACACTCTTCACTCCCATAATTTAGGCTTGGTATATCTCAGATTTTTCTTGAGGTCCAGTAAAAAGACTACCTAAGAATTTCTGCTTTCAGGTAAAATGGTGCAAGTTTGACAGCTCTCCAGACACAAAGAAAATCTTGGGTGTACCTGGTGATTCAAAGGGCAAATAGAACAAACCCCAGTTATATGCACATAAAAGATCATGGTTGTTTGAATGGTGACTTCTGTCTTCTAAATGTAGGCCTGCCCATAAAGGAGACATTTGCTCCTTAGTGAAGCTTCTAAGAAACACTGAAGTAAGATCTTCAGTGCCTGAAGTCTGACTTTCTGATAGAGGCCAGCACTCACAGAAGTTTCGACAGCAGGATTCTAGTCGGGACTAACTGGGAAAGAGGACCTACCAAAATGACAGAGTACTCATGGATATACCTGTACTGCTCAAGAGAAGGTAAGGTGACTGAGTCAAGAGAAGTCAAATTTGAACTCAATTTGCACCTATTTTAAATGGCTCTTTCACTGAGATAAGGAAAGAAATACATTATTAGCCAGGTCACACCAACTGCCACCCCATTTTTATACAGACTCTTTCTAATCTGTAGCTAAAACTGTGTCATACTGCAGGGTAATCACAGACAGAGTCTTTCCAGGCATCATTTTTATACCACCTCAAAATACATATAATTTTATGTTGGTTAAGTGTACTCAGAGGTACAACTGTCGCTGGTTACACACTGAGAGCCAGCTTTACCTCACAGGCACACACCTAAAGCTCAACTGATTCAGCAGAGCTACATTTGTGATTTCAAACATGATTTTATTGCCATAAATGGAGCACTGACACATTTGCTCAGGCAGTGTAAGACAACAGAAACCGCTATGTTAGCCAAAACAAATAAGCTCTGCAGCACTGCAGTCAGTAAATTGTAATTAAGAAGGTGGCAACATAAGGGTGGCTGTCCACAAAATCCCACTGTAATTATGCATAGTTTATGGCTAAGCTAATGGGAGGAACGATTTAAATTAATTACAAACTCTGCCAAGGTACCCATCTATTCTCAAGTCTATTAATTAGAATCAATTTAATCCCCACTGGGATAAAGGTCAAACAACATGTATCTGACCCTTTTCTCCTGGCGTCAGTGTTATCAGCCAATAGATCTGGCAGTGCCTGGGTCTGACTTGTTTGACTCTTCAGGATGTTGACAGGATGCTTTGAAGAACAGAGTCTGGGCCCAGCTAAAAAAAATCTCTAATAATTTCTGATTTATATTCCTGATATGCACGGGTTTAAAAATGCCAGAGCTTATTCTCTCTCAGTGGTCAGCTCTGAGGCTGTTGTTCTCCGTCTTGAGTTTTTCTTTTCAGTCTCCCTTTCCTGCAGAAAACCTTGAAGCAGCAATTGTATTAGATATGTGTCTTCAACTGGGGACAGGGATTGAAGTGAAAGTGAATGCTAAACACTAACTAGCACTTGTATTTATTGTATTTTATTGTATTTTATATACCATTTATATTATAGTATTTTCAAACAAATACCCAAACTTATACTCAATACTTAAATACTCAATCTTTAGCTGACATTTTCAAACTGCCCAGAAGGAAAGATACCAAATTTCTAGACCCTTGTCCAATTTTATGGGAAGGCAATCAAGAGAACTGTTATTTTTTTTCTTCTCCCCATCACTCTTGCAGAATTAATCAACTGGCTGCTTCTGTGAACTTCTTCATCATTGTCTATTTGGCCCCCTTTTTTTTTTGTTGTTTGTTTGTTTTGTTTTGTTTTGTTTTCTAATTGCCTTAATACTTTCATTCCTCTCAGGTTACTGTCAGGCCAAGTTCCTGGTCTTTGCTGTGGCAGTTTGATGTAAAACCAGACAGTTCTTGATATGCTGACTTTGAATGTTGCTGATCTCTTTGAGAAATGGAATTCAGAGTCTATTTAGAATTTTCTAAATTCCTCCTTTGTAATTTTATTATCCACTGCATAGTATCACCCTAATAAAGCAGGCTTCCACAGCAGCCTTAAGAATAATAAAATTTTTGATTCCTTTAAAATGTTTAGTCAAATGCTTAGGACTGTATACATGGATTATGGTCACTCTTAAAGCAAATTGCTGTGCCTGGCTAATTAAATTAGACATTAGGTCAACAGCATGTTTGATTCTTTTATAATGCAGTAAAAACTACCTACAGTGCTTCAGATGGGAACAGTTCTGCAATCTCAGACTTTTTCTAGCCTGTGCCAGAGCCATGACATAAATGCAACATAAATACACAGCAGCACTTTTACAAGTCACTGTAGGTGATGAAACTATGCAAATAAAATAGGGATTAATCACTTCAGGTAAGTGAAGTGAAACATCATGGCCCAAAACCTTCCTGTCAGCCCTGAAGTTCAGAAAATCTACCTTTTTCCTTCCTGTAGTACAAATGAGACTGAGAATCATGGAATCAGACTATGGCTGAGGCTCTGGACCTCTGGATGTCCTCTGGTCCAACCCCCTGCTCAAGAGCAAACACCTCATCTACTGCTTTGACCAGGTCAGCTCATTTTGAATTTCACTGCCTCCTCCTCCAGCTTGCCAGATCTGAGCCTCCGTTTTCACTTTCAGGTATTCACTTTCGCTTTACCCATACTCCCATCACCTTTCATTTAGCATCACATCTACTGCAGCCTTTACCTCCAGCATTCATCTTTAAAACAACCTGACTGTTTTCTACCACACTTCCTTCCACTTCCTCTCTAAACATTCTTCAAAACTCTTTACTGCTACTTTTCAAACCCCACCTTAAAACTGCCATTGCTGTGATGCCTCCCCCAAAACTTTATATTGGCTCAACAAGTGGTGCTGCAGTCTCTGGCTTTAATCAGCAGAGAGTTCTGGGTTGGTACTCATTGTCGTCTTTTGGTTTTTATCTCCACTGTCACATTTATTTATTTTATCCCTGCCAACCCTGAGGTTGTTGTAGATATAGATATAGAACTAATCCATATTTTGTTTCTCATATTAGGGCTCACTCTTCACTTCCTGGATTTTTAGCAGAAGGAAACGCGAGAGCAGACAAATTGAAAATGGTTATTTCAAACACTTTGCCAAACATTTTTGAACAAGCAAAACTGAGTCATGCCTTTTTTCACCAAAACGTGCAAGCACTTACACGAATGTTTCAAATTTCCAACTCCCAGAAAAGTTTGTTGCTGCGGCAACACCTCGGCCAAGAGGAACTTACAGGTTCTTGGCAGAGTTCCTGGGACAGCTGGTGACAGTGGCAATACTGCCTGTTTGTCTGTAACAGACACAGGAGTAATGAGAGGGAAAAATAAAACACAATCTAAATCCGAGGTAAACCTTCCATTGCAATTGCCTAATTGGTCTAATATTAATCAAAATTTAGAAAAAGATTTGGATTCAAAGAAACAACTCCTTGCTTTACCTGTAAGATATGGTCGTAACGATGTAAATGCACGATATGAAGCCCTTTCTCACCATGATATAAAAGAGCTCCGTCAGGCTTTGTAAGAAAGTGGGTTCTCTTCTCCTTATTTTAATAATGTGTTGAAAAGTATATTTAATTCTTATGTTACTGTAATCCAAAATGCTAGACTTGAAATTTCTACAACAAAAATCCAAGTTCCATCCTATAAGTATCTGAGATGGAAGATGACTGAGAAAACCATTACACCGCAGAAGATACAGCTCCGGACCAGTGTCAACAATCTACAGGATTTGCAACAGCTTCTAGGAGAAATCAATTGGGTCAGACCTGTTTCGGGAATTACCAACGACCAACTGGGTCCTCTTTTTGATTTGCTAAGAGGGAACTGTGACATCAATTCTCCTAGGACTTTAACACCTGAGGCTCATGCAGCCCTTGACAAAGTCGTGAAAGCTCTTCAAAGACGACAAGCTCATTGCTGTGTTCCAGAAAAGCCTTTCTTTTTTGCAATTTTAGGAGAAAAACTGCAACTTTGTGGTCTCATTTTTCAGTGGGACCCTTCTGAGAGGGATCCTTTGTTGATAATAGGATGGATTTTTCTTCCCTACAGGTTTCCAAAGACTATTTTTACAGTTTTAGAGATGATGGCACATATTGTAATTAAGGCCAGAACAAGATTGTTAAGTTTGGCAGGTCAAGAATTTGCAGTTATCTATTTACCGTTGAAAAAAGATTATCTTGATTGGGCAATGCAAAATTCTGATCATTTGCAGTATGCATTGTTAAACTTCCCAGGTGTTTGTTCTGTTCATTACCCAGCTCACAAATTATTGCAAGCAAAACTGAGTTTTAGAGAGAAACCTATGTTAAGTGAAGAACCTTTAAATGCAATAACTCTCTTCACTGATGGATCTGGCAAAAGTCACAAATCAGTTATAACTTGGTTGAACCAAAAAACTAATGTATGGGAGTCAGATATTCAAACAGTAGAAGGATCTCCTCAGATTGTTGAACTACTAATCATCATCTTTTGCTGTTGTTCTTATAGAGTACATTTAGCATCTTTATGCTAAACAGTCCTTGATGTGAAGTCAGTTTTTGAGGCACTGCAATGACATTAATATATAACCTCATATTTAAAACTTTAAGATTTTTTACAGCATTGGCACAGTCCTTGTATTTACTGGGAAGCCTCATTTAACTGCCTTGATGCCAGATCTTCAGCATGTTAAAAAGTGCTGGATCTTGGTGTGCCAACACAGCATGGTCTCAATTGGGACAATATTTTCTCATGACATCACCATATCTATCTATGGGAGATAACAAGACTGTAACTCTGCAATTACCACTTCTTGTTAACATTATTTATTCTCCTTATAACATACCCAGCAACAAAAGACAGGTATGTTCCAAATTTTAAGTTAAAACAGCTCCAGCTCAAGCTGCTTCACAGACACCAAAGATCTGATAAATTCAAAGAGCTGATAAATTCTGGCAGTGCCTGCCAGGCAGAGACACTTATTCAGCATGTTATCCCAACTGCTGGCCTTGGCACTAGCACCCAGCACAGGCTTCATGCCATCACAGCCTGGGACTCCAAACAAGGGCTCTTCTGCCCATCCTTAAATCCAATCAACAAAGCAGGGAGCTGCCAACAGGAAGCCATTAAATAAAGCTGCCGTCAGGATGTAATCTTTGGAGAAATAAAGCCTTTCTGGAGACCATACAGCCACCCAATCAGATCTATGCTCTCACAGTTTACCAAAAGTTTCAAATTAATGTATTATTTTGCATGACAAGGAAAAACATTCACTCCCCAGCCTTTCTCATGTACTTCTGGTTGCTGATAAATTGTCACATGCTCTACTAGTTCACTGTAACATTAAGTGCTTAAATTTAAGGAAGATTAAACTAACCATCATTTAACATATCCCTGAAGCTGCTGCATTCCTCTGGTGGTTTCTTTCCAACCACAGGCACAACAGGAGAGATTAATCACTTACAACCTCATATTTGCACTACAGGTAAATATTCTCATTACACTAAAATATCTACAGCATAGAAAATATGCACTTTCCTTTTAGATTTCATTATCCTTTTCACACAATGTCAGATTGCCTTTTCCAAATGGTCACTTACTTTTTTGCACTTCAAAATGCACAGAAATCCATTAGACACATGGGCTATATGTCATTCTGGTACCACTAAAGGGCAGGAAAAGCATTCAGAATGGGGACAGATGCTCACCTGGCAACAGTTTCTTAGCACTGAAATCTAAATATATATATAT
>VXAX01000611.1:0-21233 GCA_013399835.1 Leptocoma aspasia | reverse complement strand
AAAAATATAAATTTTACACTGAGTCTTTTAAAACCAGGCCACCTTAAATGTAGTGCACCACACTGGCATATTGCACTGGGTAATGTACATCAGAACTGTGTCCATTTCTTTTATAAACCTAATTTTAAAGGCTTTCTGATTTCATTATGTTAAGTCATGATACCTGTTAAAAACAAATACATGGTGATTAATCAGATTCTGAGGAAAATCAGGTCCTCTCAGCTCTGAAAGCGTGTCAGTTTAAACCAGCTCTTTTCCTTCTATCAGGACTAATATTCTCTGGGGTGACCGGATCAGGTCTAGTCATGTTCTGAGCTGAGAAGGAATGAATGTGTCAGAAATCAGTTACTACTTGCAGAACAGAAGTGTCTCCTTGACAACTGGCCCAGCACATGGGATTTTAAAGCTGACAGAAGCAGAAGGGCTTACTAGGGTTCCTGCAGGGATCTCATGCCTTCCCATCCCTTCCCCCAGCACATGGTCAGGAATTATACACCTTTGTACATTACAAAAGAATGGGTTCCAGGTCTGGAATGCCACAGCGCATCTGGATGAAGTCTGGGGCATATTCTCATTCCTGTGCACCAGGAATTTGATGCCAGGCAAGAGATAGTCTCCAATGCAGTTTAGCAAGACTCTTCCACAGGCTCAGAAACTGCAACCAGACATGAATGTTTGAGAGTGACCAATATTTTAAGACATTTTGGAATAAGAACTCTTACTGAATCCATGGAGGACAGTCATAGCTTTTGTCCTGCACCTCAAAAAAGTCACAGTTCTGAAACAGCAGCAGTGGCTGTCTTTTGCCCTCACTTCAGGAGATCAGTATTAATTTAATGTCCAGCTGTAGTCACAGTGCAGTTAATCCTTGATCATATAGCATTGGTATGTGTTATAAAGAAGCTTTTAGAAGGTATATACTAATTCCTACAAATCATGACAATAATATACAGGTTGTTCACTTAAGAGTTGGACTCGATAATCCTTGCGGGATCCCTTCCAACTCAGAGTATTCTGTGAAATAATATGTCAATGTGATTCATAAAGACCAAAGTGAAATGTTCATAGACCTACAGATGCAATTTGTGTAGGAGGAGCGTGCCATTGATAAACTCATCTCAAAACTTGCCAAATTTTCCATTACTGGGAATACAAGGCTAAATTCTAAGACCTGATACCATTCTTTTTACATAACCTCTCTCCAATACTCTTAGCCTAAACACAAAATAGCCTCAAATCTTACTCAGCTAAACCCCTCCAATTATACAAGGCTTTCAAGTACTTGTAATTCCTCTGAAGTTTTCAGTTCTGTTGCAGAAAGTGAAACACTGAGGTAAACTCCAGGTTCCAGCAGCAGTGTGGGCTTGCACCACTCTCATCTGTCTCTTCCTTGGTGCTACTTCCTCCCTCAACTTCTTCCCATCCCAAATGTCACTGAACTGAAAGAGGACAGCACAACCAAACAACAAGAAATCTTCCAAAATGCAGATACTGAGGTCTGCCTTTGAAAAATGCTGTGAAAAGACCAATGGAAAGAACAGTTGAGATTTCAGTGTTGTTGGGTTTTTCTGGAAAGGCCCAAGAAACTCTTCCAAAGTCACTGTCAGATAAACAGGAATACTTAATTACATACTAGAGTTGGGGAATCTGTTTCTGTCCCATCATTAACATATTTTTCAGTTACATTTAATAGGTTTTATTGACATTTAAGAATGCAGAATGCCTAAGAACCAAGCATCCCTTTCCTGTTCAATCACACCTCAAATTAGACAATCTGTGAACAAAGTAAATTAAAATTACATGGAAAATTTTTAGAGATCAAGGTTTTCTGAAAGAAAACCTAATAAAGATCAAGACATACAAAAGACATAGGAATCAAAACTTCTTCACTAGGGACCATCAAAAGCAGGTCTGACAACATCCTGGCAAAGGCACTGTAATGAAACTTCTGTAGGAAAAGCAAATGGCTTTGAGGAAACCAGGCATGGTTTCCCACTTTACTGAGCAGTGAATGAACCCATTCAGCCTCTACACCCCCTGACTGCTCACATCTGCAGAGGGCTGTTCTCCAACACAAGAAATAGTATTCAAAGGGGCCAGTCTTCCCAATATTAACTGGATTATACAGTACAGTCTTTGCAAAACACCATTAGGCTTTGGAAGTGGATTTTTATTTCATAGGCATTGAATCATAAACTCATAAAAGTCTCTCCTTCTCCCATTTCATTAACACAGACATTCTCTGCCATTTTGGCTCACCAGAGTATCAACAGCTATGAGCCTTGACAGAGCTACCAGTGTGTGAGACTGAGGCAGAGGTGATGCTTCATTGACCAAATACTTTTAAGGTACAGTCAGATTCTCTGGAGTTGAAGCAAGCAACAGTGAGGATTTTGAATTTTGCAAGCAGCCAAGAAGGGACTGAAAGCAGAAAATTAATTTCTTCAGCAATTCAGCCACAGCAAAGAAGCTTCTCAGCCGGCACTTATGAATCTGGAAACATCTCTGGGAAGTTGGATTACAGCACTTGAACACTTCCGGAGAAAAGTCAGTGCTGTTCATCCCTCATAATAACACTAACATGTCCTGGATCATCTGTAACCACTTCATCCCTGCATACAGCTCATTTACATGCTCTTGGCTTTTTCCAGAAGTGCTCCAGGAAGCATTTCAATACACAGTGCCTCCCAGGACCAAGTAGTTCTTGACAACTACTTGAAATTACAAATGGAATATGGATCCTTTGACCTCTCAGTGTACACTTGAACAGGAATGATTTGATGATTAAAGTCTCTCATTACCTAAAAATTGGCAGTCTTAACTGAGAAAAACAGACCATACACTTCTGAAACTGCAAACAGAACTGGCACTGCTCTGTGCCCTTATTGGCCATTTCTTCAGAGAGGCCAACGAACAACTTGGAGAAAAGAAACATCACTTGAGAAGGAAATGTCTCCTAGACATTTATCTACCTAAGTCACATTTGAGGCACAATGGCAAAGCAGTGGGGGTAAAGAATGGGAATCAGGATGGATTTACAAGATCATGCCCAAGAGACTGCCATTCCATTAGATTGAGAATTTTAGTCTTCATGCTCATCAATCAAGCACAAGACATTGTATTTCCATTTACATAAACCCCTTCGTGATTTATTTCTTGTCATCTTCATAGTTTTAAATGCAAGATCAAGTTTTACACTAGAGGAGTTTCAGATGTGACAATTCATAATCTTGTGAAATACAACATTCGCCACCTTGCTTGAAAACGGCTCCGATACATCCCATTTGTGAGCAACAAAACCAGCCTCTGAAACTGCGTGTAAGATGAAATCCCATCCAGTCTAATTACCAGAGAAGTTTTATATCCTCACAGTCCCAACTAACTTATCTTTCTGAAGATTCTAATCTCAAAAATATGGTTATATATCGCCGCCTACCTCCAAAACCCCGCCACTATGTCTCTGTGCACAGGTGCTGGGAGCACTTGGTCAGGACACACTGCACATCCTCCACCAGAACCTGAACCTATGACACTCCTGCCAACCATCTCCATGGCATGCTGGGCTTGGCACCAGAATTCCATGCCTTTACTGGAAGTCGTTTTCTAAACTTGGAATATGGTGACTACACCATCTGATAATCAGAATCTGTTCCAAGTTATTTATTATGATCAATAATTCAAGCTTTGCGTATTATTGAAAGACAGTCAACAATGTAAAAAGAGAAAACCAGTCAGTTTTCATAAGCTTTATCAAAAGATGACATGCTAGACACTCCAAGCCTTTTTCATTTGTTTTTGATTGTCAAAGGCAAAGCGTAAAACTGAAGAGTAGTGCCAAGCAGAAGGTTGTGCATGGTACATGGCGACTGCACAAAATCCACAAACTTAGAGTTGAGCACAGAAGCCGGAAAGAAGTTAAATCTCATAGCAAAGGGAATGGAAACTATCACATGTAGGTAAAATTGGCAGTAAAACTGCTAAGGAGAGGAAGCCAACTTTGGTGTTCTCACCATAGGTTGACAGGCAGTGCCACTACCAGGGGGATCAGAACTTGCTGAATGCCATATATGACTGACTGGACACCATGATATAACTGGAAAGAAAATCTAATTCAAATTGAGTCACTGCAAAAACTTAAACACCTTTACGATGCACATGAAAATATCCCAAAAGGCAAAACACCCCAAAGTTCTAACAAATAACTAGCAACACAGAGCATTTCAGAACATCATATGAGATGAGTACAAAGGTTCCCAATAATTATTCTCATGTATTCTTTCCTTGTACAATAGGGAGGGATTCTGTAGATAGGACATACAGATAGAATACAGACTGTGTCTGTTTACAGTAATTCCATCCTCAGCTCTCTCTCAAACAGCCCTGTCTCCTTTTGGCCCCTGTCCCTGGCTCCTCAGGGCCATTGTTCAGCTCCCAGTTCAACTGCAGCAGAACAGCTCTTAAATGTGCTGTAGAAATGGTAGCACTTTAATGCCAGAGCTCAGCATAGCAACCAGCCGCTCTAAATAAATAAATAAATAATGAAACTGGTATTCCAGCAGATAATATAAATACACCTTCAGCAAATTTCTTGGGTCCAAAGGTCAGTCAACTTGTTTGCTCTGACTCCCAGAATGTGTAAATCTCAACATGATGTTTAAATGCAAACACAGACAAACATCAAAGTTCAATGCTGACATATTTGACACTTCAGAGTTACATGCCAGAATAGCTTTGTACCACACAGAGAAAACTGTAATGCATGTGAAAGGAAGTGATAAAACCCTATCCTGAACTAAATCCAATTTTTTTTCTTTAAATAGCCTCTCATTCTGTATTTTTCCTCTTCTTTCTTCTCCATTTACTCTCATTCATCGTGTCACACAGAGAAGTATTTGCGCAGCTGTCTAATTTCACCAGTCCTCCCCTTAATTGCCAATAAAAGGAGAGATGAAACTTTCCATCCTAAGACTAATTTCAGGGATGTGTGTTTCTGTATCCCTGATTGATTCACACATAGGGACATACCTGTAGTTACAAAACCACAACGTTTCAAGGTAAACCACCAGTTCCTGAGCAAGAGAATGGACCCACCAACTACAATGGCACTTCTGGGCTGCTGTGCAGACTGGCCTCTTTTAGCCTCTCTCCTAAAGGAAATGTGCAAATAATCCCACAGCTTCCACTCAAGCTGTGCTCCTCTTGCCAGGCTTTCATTCATCTTCCCTTTGAACAGCTCTGGGCCGTCCAAAGGTGAAATACAAGGGACTTCAGGAAGCACAAGAAATTAATGTCATGAATGGAAACCCACCAGGGTGAAAGGGAACACTTCTCCCCACTGTCTCAGAGCCACCTGCCCCTCTCCTCTGGGGTGATATGCCTGGATATGATCCTGATAGATGAGGGCTCACTGTACATGATCCCCACGCCCAGCAGTGCCAGGAAGCAGCCCAGGAAACAGCAATGGAAGTGAGCACTGGCTCCATGCATAGAATTGCTCAGCTCTTCTTCTCTGCCACAGGAAACCTGGGCTGAGGCAAAAACCTCTCCTTTGTCAGCAGAGGGGGATTCAGGAGGGGGATCTTTCTCACAATCGCGTTTTCACGAATCGGATGGGGAAAGGCAGGATGCAGGGAAGGAGGAGTGGGCAACTTCTGAAATGTAATTGATGTAATGACTCAGTTCTGCAAAATGAGAGCTTCTCTCACTCTTCCAAGTGATCCCACCAATCCCGCCTAGAGGTGGGGGAGCAGGGCTCCCTGGCAGAGCAGCAGGTGGGCGCTCCCCCTCCCCTCCCTGCTCACCTTCCTGGCTCCTCTCCTGGCGAATTCCCGAGCCAGGTGCCGGCCGATGCCTCGGCCGCCGCCGGTGACCAGCACGTTCTCCCGGGACAGGTCTCGCAGCTTGGGCGGCAGCACCAGGCACACGGCAGCTTTCACCACCAGATACACCATCTGCACCGGGAACAGCAGCAGGGCGCCCAGCCACTTCCAGACCATCCTCTTCTCCCAGGCCAAGTTCTCTTCCAAACCTCCACAAAACCAAGGCGACAGAGAAAGAAAAGCAATACCCTTCATACACCCCCAGCTGGGTAACAATTCTTCAACCCCCTTCCAAAACTTGGGGGCAAGAGGTTCTTGGACTGGAAAAATCCTTCTCTCCCCCTAAAAAAAATTGGAGTAGGAGTAAAGTAGTGCAGAAGACCAAGTCACTCCCCTGTTTCTTGATCCGTGTCCTCTGGGATTGTCACACGCAGGTAAAACAGCTTCCTTGCTTTTTAACTGGAAAGCTTTTTTTTTAATTAAAAGAGAGGGGAAAAGTGGAATTAAAAGTAACCATACACCCCTCCGCTGCAAATACCCACATAAAAATCCTGTATCCAAACGAAAGGTTTTTATATTTAGAAAAATAAAATAAAGCAGCCTGTGTCTCCAAATTTCAGTCTGCAGTGCTTTCCAGGCGGCTCATTTCTATTCTTAGACTCAGGAAATTGCTTAAATAAGACAGAATTGCCAGGACCTTCGTTTTAAGAAAGGCTCTATTCAGGGTGAGGTTGTTGTTTTTGTTTTAGTATCTATAAATATCTGCAGACGTTTTGTCCTGAGCCGGTTGCAAAGGTTGAGCTGGTCACTGCCTCTCTCTGCCCCCTCTCCCAGTTTTTTCACTTGGAGTGTCTGATCACAGAGCAGGAATTACGCCGTGCACTAGTTCGGCTCTAGCTCTTACTCATTTCTGCCTATGTCTCTATGTCTCTGCCGCTCGGGGCCGCGGCGCTGGGGAGGTTTTATACCCCATTAATCCTGATTGACAGTTAAAGTGTCGGGGCGATCTCACTACTGTTCCTGGGAGTGGCTGCTGCTCTGCCCTCCCCCCCCGGCCGCCGCCGCGCCACGATCCCGCTGCGGCTCGGCGGGCGCTGCTAGCGCGGCCAGCAGGGCCACCTGCGGGCACTCTGGGCTCGCTGCGGCACCCTGGGCCAGCTGCAGAGACCCTGGGCGAACCCTGGGTCACCTGCTGGGACCCCGGGCATGCTGTGAGCACACTGGGCTTGCTGCAGGTACGCTGGGTCAGCTGTGGGTAACCTGGGCGACTGCAGGCATGGGGCACAAATTGCGGGCACGCTGGGCTCATGCCATGCTGGACTTCTTGCATGCCACGCTGGGCTTGCTCCGTGTTGCCCTGGGCTCTCTTGTGCATGCCACACGGGGCTCATGCCACACTGAGCTCGTGTCACACTGGACTGTGTGCAGGAGCCAAAGTGCTCTGTCACCAAGTCAGGCAGCCCCTGCCTCCTCCCTCACCTACATGCACCAGAAAGGTGCCCTGGTCTGACACGAGCCTAGGGAAAAGCAGGTCCAGGAAGAATTAGGCATAAGGCTGAGTTCAAGGGAGGTTTGACACGGAGCTTTGACAGGGAGCTGCTTGCCCAAGATCAGCTGGTGTGTGGAGGGCAAAGCTGCTTGCAGCCCTAGATTACCAGCTGAACTCAGCCTAGGCTGATAATCGTCAATATCTAGTACCACTGGACCAGTGCTTTTCTGGATAACACGACACCTCATGGATTTTCCATGCTGGAAGATGCTTGCATTGGTGAAAACTGGGGATTTAGGAGTGGGAGGTGAAAAAGGCAGGCTCTGAATGACAAAGGGAGACTCACCCTTCAAAAAAGGGTGGTTTCTTCCAAAACTTTTTTGTCCAGTGATATGGGCATACCCAGAAGGTCTCCGCAGCACTTCGAACTCTGTTGTAATAGGGAAAAGGGCAAACCATATTACAGCGGGTCCCCCAGGTCCCTGGCTGTTTGCACTGTCAAGCATTAGACAAGTTACAATTCCAGTTGTACCGATTAAGCTTTTCTGAGGAGGCTGCAACTGCACATTCATGCCCAGCCAGGAGCTGTGGCAGCAATTAAAATTAACCTAAAATGCAAAGCTTTGAGGATATCAAAAGATCTCAAGGATATCAAACCTCACAGTGTTGTCTTCACAGCTGGGCTGGAAAGAAATTCAGGTTTATATCTGCAGGTATCACTAGGATTCATCAAAATTAATCCAGTCCACAAGTTCAATCAGGTCTGGAGCCAGATGCACTATCCTGGGAAGCCATCTAGAGGTAAACACTGGAATTAAGGGAAAATTGCGCTTTAAAACATTCCCAAACTTCTTCACATCTCTAGTTACTAAAACACCACCTCAACGGACATTTGAATCTAAGCATCTGTGAGAGAGAGGAGAGTTTCGATGCTGAATCCCTTTAAAAATGAACTCAGTTTTATTCTTTGGAATCAAACAGGTATTTTTGAAAGCAGACATTCAAAGTGTCCATGTGAGAACAGATTGTTCAGGATTTTTTTGTTGGTAAAAAGAAGGGCAGCCAAGTTTCTGGTGCCCCCCACATTCAACAGCTATATCACACACAGATTTTTAAATAAAAAATAGGAAAAATACCTAAATCTTTGAATTTCAGCTCTGTTAAAAGTTCCACAAAAGTTTTAAGGGAAAGAAAAAAGGAAGTAAAATTGAGAAGAGAAACTTGCACAGTTTTTACCTTTAACTGCCAGGTTACCTCATATGAAATAAGCCATATGACTGTCACTGCATATTCACAAAGTGTCAGGAGAGAGGGTTTTGAAGAGAAGATGAAGCATCCTAACTGGAAACTGTACATACTGTCAGAATCAGTGAGTGTTCTCTAACTCAGCTGCATCTGAAACAACCAGAGAATTTCCATGGGCTGTTGGCAGCAGTTAGCACCTTGGTGTGTTTTTACAGTAATACCTCTAGAAATGTAGCTCGGGGAGGCACCTGGCATTACAATTTTCCTCTCAGTCCAACAGCTCTGGAGGGGAGAGAGAAATTACCCAGAGAACCCAGTGTCTGGCTTAAACAGGAATGACTCAGTGTCTGGACTGGGAACAAATACAACAACTTTCTGGTACGGAAATAAGGAGCAGTGTTGAAAATGAAAGGATACAAACTTCATCGAAGTATATTTGGTTTTTTTGATTCTGGAGTTCAGTCTCTTTATGCTTAAAGCACCACAGACACATTTAAAATAGAAAACTCATCAATATTGCAGAGTTAACTTGTTTAGATTTAAAAGAAAATTAATTATTTATGTAAAACATCTGCAGATCCTTTGAAGCCAGGGGGAATGGAATAATCTTGTGAGCATTTATTTCATGTGTCTATTTCCAGCTTGAATAATAATCTAAATATGTGTTTGAAGTGATTTTTTTATTCATTATGATTTTGACCTATGTACAAAGTCACTACCAAATTTGGGTTGGGAGTTAAAAGACTAGATATATAACATTTTCCTAACCTGCTCTTCAAATTTAATTGAAGTATGAACTATTTTACTTCTTTGCTGCTTTAGATTTACCTTGAAGCAGTGGAAACTAGTAGATGCCACTTTGTGCAAACCTACAAAAACAAGAAGCAAAAGCAGATTTATAGTAAAACTGAAGTTAGTGCATCTTGTATGTAGTAAATAAAAACTATATGCAAGTTATTTTAAAATTCATGTAATTCAACCAATAAGTCAAAGAGGTTTAAATACTACACATACTATATGTGAGAGCATTAGAACTTTAGAGGTATTGTCCCTTTTAATTGCACTTATACTCTGAAAAGGAAAAAAAAGAATATTCTGGAATTTCATCTGATTGTTGTACAGCAACCACTGCACTCTTTCTTGGCAACAGGTCTTTTTCCAAACTCTCACCTTTACAAAACCAACATGAATTTTATTCACAAAGTCCATCTCTGTTAGTGAGACTCCCTAAACTACACTTTCATATAGGGCTGATTATTATGAAAGTGTTTTCAGTACTGCTGGTACAAACAGACACTCAGCACATACCTTCATGAGGTTAACAAGGATCTGTCACATCACAGCGGTTCTCTCTAATTATCAGTCCCAAGTTGTCCCAAAGTGAATCCCATCCATCTTTCCACTCAGAAGTCCTAAACCAGTGCCCTGAAACATTCCATAAGCAGGCCTGTTAATTCTGTGAAATTGCATCATCTTCAGAATTAATTTTGCATTTTCAGCAGTTGTTTTCTACACAGATACTCACAACAAAGTATAAGCTGAAAAAATAACCAACACAACAACTTTTTTTTTAAGCCATTTTCATGGCACTTTTAATGATGCTTAACAATGTTTAATGATTCCAGTTTGTAAGAGCAAGAAGGTAGTCAGGCTGTCTGGCACACAGTGGGACTCTTCAGGTGGTCCCGTGCAGGGCCAGGAGTTGAACTTTGATGATCCTTATGGATGTGTTCCAACTTGGGATATTCTATGATTCTATATAATGTATTTTAGTGGTAACTCAAGCCAGTTTTGGCTTCCATTTGTTGGTTTAGATTTCTGGGTTTGTACTTGCACAGCTTTTGGACTGTACTTAGTGTAGATTTACTCATATTCTCAATAAGAGCCATAGAAACTGATTTTTTTCTGACTTGTGGTGGCTTGAAGGAAAAAAGAGCAGTGAAAAGCACATTTACCTCCAAAACAAGTTGATACAGTGTATACACATCACTTACATGACACCGCTCCATTTTTGCAGAACTATGTTACCTGGATCTGTGAAGAGGCTCAGGCAGTATCTGAATGCTCACAGTTCATGTTACACCTGTGTTTATATGCAGAACTGTGGTCATAGAGCCTTTGCAGCCAAGTTTCTACCAGCCCTGGAAGGCTGTTTGTACAAATGAGGTTGCTAAACTGCAAGAACTTTTGAAAGGAAAATGAGCTGGAGATTAAAACTATGCTTGAGGCATGTCTGAAAGCCATTTGGGCTAACAATTCTATGTTTTCAACTTAAAACCCCCCACTCAGTACAGTACAAACATATACAGTACAAACCTGGGAACACAGAACAGCAGTTCCACAATAGAAAGGCCGTGTTACTATGGTGTCAAGTAATACCATTTTTTTTACATCAGTGCAGGGTTCTTGATCATAGCCAATCTATCATGATCACAGAATAAAACTTAAATCTCCTTTAAAAAAGGAAAACCTTTTGCCAAGCTGATCTGGTTTTTGTTAGATGAAGTACTGCTGTCAGATTTAGATAAATCAAGAGCTAAATTTTTGTGCTTCTTGATTTCATTTTTCTCTTGTGTTCACATTTTCCATTTGAAATGTGTTCCAGTGGTTCTGTGATTTCACACTGTCCTTCTATATGCTATTAAGAGTCTGATACTGTTGCCTTCTAAGTAGAGTTCTGCCATGGACTAAGCTCAAAGGAAGTGGGTTTCTGGTTAACATCCAGCCTGACAGCAAAGACTCTGTGTCAGGCCTTTTACAAAAAGCTGCATTTTGATGTCTTATCTCTTATGACTCGTCTTGTTTAGGGCTTTCCCAGGGTCTTACAACAATGCAGTGTCATAAGTAAAGATATATAAATGTCTTACTGAGTAATTCTAAATTCTAGGTGACATCCCTTTCTAGATTCAAGAAGTGTAAAAATAATTGTCTTTATAAGCAGAAGTTTTCACGGTGCTCATAGGGGCTCTCTAGAATTCAAAGAGATCTATGTGGTACCTGTTCCAGTTGCTGAGTTGTTTTCATACATGTTAGAATTTGTCATTTGTTGTAACTGCACATGGTTTTCCTCACCTATCTGTGATTAGAAGCCACATGTCTCAATATCTTAGGCTGTTTCAAGAGAGAAAATGCAAAAATACCACATGTGAACAGGAATGGAGTGATCATGTTTGTTAACCTGATTGACTCATCTTACCTTCTCTTTCGTGCCTTTACTCACTTTTAGGCCAGTGAATATTTACCCATTCCTTCTGACTAAGTCCTCAGTCCTGCCAAAACTTCTAAGACAGACAAGGAACTGGGGAAACAGAACAATTATGTCTTTAAGGCTCTTAAAATTAGAGAAAAGTCCTGAAATCCTACTAAACCAACGTGACATCGATTTTGACGAAAACTGAACAGCAAGCTAATGCCTGTAACAAGTTTGCACTGGAAACTTGTAAACTAGCTTAGGACAGAAATCTCAGGATAAAATATTCCCTGAATTCCTTCTAGCAATGTGTTTTTAAAAGAACTCCTTACATGCAGCTGTAACTTCTTTTCAGAGCAAGAGGTTCACTGATATGTACTGAGGTAAAATAATTCAGGGCCTCTGTCCAAAGTTTCTTCAAACTTGACAGTTTTACAAAGGAAGACAAAAAGAAGAGGAATGTTAGGAAGAGAATGGTGGTGTCAAAGGCAAACAATTTTGACTGGGAGGCTAGGATGGGTCAGGTGTATGAATTGATGTGGGGAAATAAGATCACACTAAAATCAATAGACCCCAACCTAGATATTACCTCACAGAATATAAAAGTAGCTTTAATTTTTCTTTAGCTTATATTGTTTTATTTTTTGAAAATCATTCAAGTTAGTGTACAGGTCTGGATGGATTAAGGTTGGGAGGGGCTCAGTGAAGTGTCCTGCACCTCAGCAATGGAAGAGATCATTTATTCCCCAGCTTAATCAGTTCATTTGCATCAGAATTGGAAAGATGACTGTGATGACAAGGTCCAGGCCTGTTGAGTAAAGCTGAGAATTCCATGTTATTACATAAATGGATTTCATGATCATCTTATCCTTAATACTTTTTCTTTCTATCTATCTATCTATCTATCTATCTATCTATCTATCTATCTATCTATCTATCTATCTATCTATCTATCTGTCTGTTTATCTTAATTTTAAATAACATAATTCAATCATTTATACTTGCTGACTTCCACTGAAGTTAAGGATTAGACCTATTCTCTTAAGAATCTTGTCTGGTCACTCATCATCTGGTACTTTATCTCTTATGACTCATCTTGTTTACTCATTCCACACAGCTAAATATTTTTTTACCCCACTGACTAATTCACATTGAAGTTTCTTGTTCTTTGCTGTAACACATATTTTGTATAAATGGGATTTTTCTAAGCAGATGTATTTTGTCTGCTTTTCTAAAGTGTGTAAGAAAATGTAGAAAGGACTCACCTTTTTTCAGTGAAGATCTCTCTGAGGGAATACACTACAGGTTAGTTAGCCAAATGGAGAATCCTGTGGCTCATAAAAAGGAGCACTTCTCTTCTATGGCCATGATTACAAGCTTTTATAAGGGTTTTTAAATGGAGTATTTTCCAGTCACATGGTGGACAGAAATACACAGAGTTACACTTGGTGACTCATTCCTGCACTGTCATCACCTCCTTTGTGGCAAGCTTTTGGATAATGTATGCTCTGATCATACCTGAATTACAACCATGGATAACACAGAGTCGTCATGGAAAACACAGCAAAATATGGAGTTGTGAAGATATCAAAATCCTTTCTTTAGAAAGAATCAGCACAAAGGATTAGGGCCAAAATTCTCCATGTCAAGGAGAAGTTTCCCTGTGCTAGCACTGCACTGTTGGTGAGCCCAGAGCCCATTGCTGCACACGCAGGCTGGCAAATAACTGAGAGGTCTGTGTGGATATCCAAAAGCAAAATTCCTTGAGACTGAGTTCAGAATGCCTGTTCTAACTGTTCTGGCCAGCTGTCTGCCTCAGCAAGTGAGCAGGGTAAAAGATCAGCACTAAGCAAACAGCCTTGGAATCATCCTTCAGACCTATTCTAACAGCAGAACCACTACAATTCCTGACCATGGAGACTGGAGTTCAGCATGGCCACTCTTCCACAGACTCTGAGACACTCACTGGTACACTTGCAAAACATCCCAGAGAGCTTTTAAGGCCCATAAAGCAGATAAAAAAATAAAGCCCATTTGCAATTTTGTAATATACAAAAGAAAGGTGTTTCCTGGAAGTGACTGTGCTACATATGAACTTGAATCATGCCAAGTGCAGTTGTCACAGCCGGATGTTTGCAGGTGTCCAGCACCTGTCACATTCAGGCACCTGCCTGAAGGAGAGGGCAGAGGTAATTTGGTATGCAAATGACTTCTCTATGGAATCAGTCTGGAGGATATAAATACTGACAGAATCATATCAAACAGTGTCTAATTATTCCCACCAAAGAACAATGGAATCCTATTATATTCTGGTTTTAATATCAGGAATTTTAGTTGCTTTTGTATTGCTGGTTTTAATTGCAACTGATCATAATTTCTTCAAGGGAGAGATTCCTTCTGGTGTTGACCAGCCAGCAAAGCTGTGCTTTTATCACCGTATGTACACTCTGATGGAAATTCTGGTGAGTTTATCATGCTGTGGGATACTGGCATTTTCAGAAAATGAGCATGAAGATATGCATCTAAATACTGCAACTACATGTAATGGGAAGCACACAGTAACACAGATTTAAAGGCCAAGGGTTGATTTGGTTTCTATTACCATATATAAAGAAGCCAGGATGAGGTGAGTTCTTTCAATACTGAGAAATCCATTCTTATGCTGCAATTGTATATTTCTATAATGAAATGACTGGTCCTGTGGATGACTGGAGGGCTGTGGATATAATTTACATGAATAATAATAACCCAGATTTCTATGTCTAATGTGATATATGTAAGGCAATTTCCTAAATTCTCAGCTATTTGCAGTAATTTTCTTACCCTTGTTTCTGTTCTTACTCTGCAGTGACTGAATTAGAGAGTCCTAGTTAAATACTATAGAGTCAGGTAGGTTGAAAGACACCTCCAGAAGTCATCTAATTGAACCGCCTGCCAAAGCAGGTTTAGGCCTGTTATCACTTATTATCTAAGTACCTGTAAGCCAGACTCACTGTGCTGTGGGCCTTGCCATCACAGAAAGAAACAGCTTTCGCCCAAAAAGCTTTCAAAGTAGTCAACAGAAGAATGTAGGAGCAGCCTAAGCCCTGTCATGTCTGGCACGTAACATGTCAAAAGAAAGCCTGCAGGAAAATCAGAGTGGTTTCTTTGATGTTTGTGTGAAGCTCACCTCAATTCTCTAATCCCCAGTTATACAGAAAGAACACAGGAACTTGGGCCCACATCCTGAGAGGTGATTTGGGCCATTACAATCTATTAGAGACTTAGGTGGGTTGCTTGAATTTATACCGCAGCATTCACCAAATCCAGTGGTTGTCCCTGATTCTCCAGTGGTACTTTTCTTCCTTGTCTGCCAGGAAAGAAGAGGTTGCTGTCCTTGCATCACTCACACTGCCCTTTGTGTTATGTTATATATGACCTTAATATAATGACAGTATATATGAACTTAATATATGACAGTAATATTATAATAGGACAGTGTTATTAAATTCTCTAATTTTGCTACTTGGCGGGTGAAAAGATTCTTTCAGGTGATATTTTTAACCCATTTATACAGCATTTAAGTGTCTGTTATGGAATAAGTGCATATGTTCTCTTTATTGATAATACATTCCCTAAACTTCAGCATTCTTTTTCTGAATAAAGATGCATTCACCACTTGCTATGCACTGAATCAATCCACTCACCTATTTTTCTTTCAAAAGCCTTTAGGCATCTACTGGTATTTCAGGTGAATTCCTGGTTTATGTTTTTGCTCAGAGGAGCAGCCCTCACAGTAAGGACTTCACAGGTTTCTTTTTAAGTGCATAATGCTTTGTGTATAACATGTCTGCAATTAACTTATCCTGCTCATCCTGATGAATGCTGCTCTTCCCGTGCCATCAAGCTGTGCCACCACTGTGCCAGTGATGTGCTTGTACTGTATGCTCGTGTAAAGACCTCTTTTTCCACAACACAGGGCAGTCTTTTCCTCTCTTCTTCCACTCTACTTGCAATGTCTTAGAAAAGCTGCAGCGCCACGGAAGTGTGTACCTTCAACCAGAAGGCACATAATTGATGCTCCTGCTGCATCTGTCCACACCCCCTGTCATGAAGAGATCAATGACCATGGAAGAGATGTATGTAAAATGCAAGAGATGAGAGGAAGCCTCCTGGATTTTATTTTAAACTACTCAGATCTGTTTTCAGACTAACTGTGCATATTGCACTGTGATATGAAGCTTTGATGATAATTACTGTGGTTGGAAAAGCTCACTTCAGAGTGACTGACAGAAAGACTTCTGATGTAGTCCTAAAGTCCATGAAGCTCAAATTGAGTGGGTTTTACTGCTTTTGGTATGTGATTTTGTAATTATTTTAAAGTAAAAATCTGGTCCCCATATGATCTTCCACATAAAAAGCCAGTTTCTGCCAGAATTTAGGTGTTCCAGCAAATAGTTGTTCAAAGACCGTGTTTCACAAGAAAAGCTGATATGCTCTTTTTCATACACATCATAACATTTTAGGACCTGGTTTATGTAATGCATTTCACCGACTTACACTGATCACATCTCTCTAGAAATAGTCAAACCTTTTAGGTTTTGAATGTATCGCTATAGTTTCTGAAGTATTTCCTAATTATTGATTAAGAAGTTTCTTGACAGAGTACGTACCAAATTCCTTCTTCTCCTTCATGACAGTGTTTCCCCTGAATTTGGAGAGGCCTCTGTGACATCAGGAACTCCTAAGACAAGGCAAGGAAAGAGGATATTTAGATAGGAGGCTCTGATACCAAGTTTATAATATATATTACTGTCATCTGAAAGCCCTAAAAAACCTCAAGGATGTTAGAAAATTCAAATGAGATTACATGGCAATTCTGCCAACTTCAAACATTCCAAAACCGTAACTCTGACAGAAGGACTGACTTAAGAGTCATCAGAGTTTTGAAAATTGCTGTTTGGAGAAGATTAGATTCACCTTGTGGTTTCTGCCACCATTGCACTGGGTCTTACAGTAGTATTCCCCTTTGCCGTGATACCTTAAAATGTGCTTTTTCAAATGCAAGGCAAGAACTGTGACCATCCGTTTGTCACTTAAACTACCCTAAGCACTGCTGGCATTGGTGGCAGAGTGTTACAAAAAAACTCCAGATAATCTCTGGATTCCCATCTTTGTTTCTAACTGATTTTCTCCCTCTTCCATGCCTCATGGAAATAAAATTTCTTTTATTACTTTTATTACTCCTCACCCAGCTTGTTCATTGTAGACTGGTTTCGATTATTAGGAAGAAAGAATCTGTGATACACAGGTTGAAAAATACAATTTACACAGGCAGAGCTGGTCTTCAGTTTGTAAGGAATTGATACAGAGACTTCTGTGGCTTAGAAAAGAACAATACAATTTGCAAACGGCTTGTGATGACTATCATCAATTCCAGAAGAATAAATTGCAGTAGTCCAGAAGGGCATTTAAGTCACTGTATAATAGGGAGGTAAATGTTGCTCTAGCAGGACATACATCCATTACAACATGTGTTCAAAGGAGGATTTCAGTGTGATCTTTAGACTGTCTTAATTATCAGCAGTTCACTGGCCTTGGATAAGGCCATTTAACAAACCTTCCTTGTCTTCAGAATATTTGGATTTTTGCTGATTAGATGTAAAAAGTGACTGCACGGTCATTTATGAATAGCTGTGAGATCTTGAAAAAGGCAGTGGTTTCACTAATGGAGGAGGAGATATGATTCAGAACCGTTTTCATCAGTTCCTCACTTGGGCCAGCAGCCTGTCAGTAATGATCATAGACACAATGATTTTCTTACAGCTTGTTCTCACTGACCCCATGGCAGGGAGATGACCCAACACTGTTAGGTCAGCCAGTCTTGCCCACAGACTAGCCTGTGTTTTTCCCCCCGTGTGATAATCCTGTCATGATAGGGACATTTTCATCTCACCTAACCTTAAATATTTTAGCTGAGGCATCTGAAGTACAGTTTATCATGGAGATGAACAGGCACCTCCAGAGCATGATTTAACACACCCAGAACTGGAACCATCCCCAAGAAATGCCTCTTTCTACTCACTCATTAGGAAGGGAGCCTCAGGCCTCCCAGCTTCCACACCTGAGCAAATGCGTGTTGTTACTTGTGGTAAATCCAGATCACAAGAACTAGAAGGTATTTATGTAACACATTTAATGGAACAAGTATTACAACATGAAGATGTAAATCTTCATGTTCTTAACCAGAATCCCAAAGACAGTTATTTGTGGGAATCCTAAAAGCTAGCAAATAACCAACCCAATTATGCTAAAGACAGTGTAGGGAAAAGTAGCTTGTGACCCTTACAAAGTGGGAAGACTTGTATTCCCTATAGTAATTTCTCATTTTTCCTGTTCTGTCTAGGCAAAGACTTTAAACCACTTGGGTATCATGGAGGAGCACACACTTATCAGGCTGATCACAGACGGACTCCCAGCATGCCAGGATTCCCAGCTCTTCATTAAGGATCTGCATTTTGATGGGGTACCCGTGAGGATTTACCTCCCAAGAGAACCATCTGCAAGCAAACGGAGAGGAGTCATCTTCATCCATGGAGGATGCGGCATTTTCGGAAGCATCAGTAAGGAACTGAAAGAGAAAATGTGACTTATTAGCTTTGTTAACTGCCTGTTTTTAAAAACTCATGACTGTAGGAAGTGATTGAAGCTTAGTTTGAGAGACTGCAGATAGAAAGCACTTAGTGCTTATTCTTAATTTTTAAACTCTCTAATCAGCACTTATTTAGTATTTAAATTATTTTTTATAGGATATAGCACTCTTTATCATAGAACCATTAGGATCCTAAAATGGTTTGGGTGGAAGTGACCTTAAATACAATATTCTTCCACCTCCTGCCATGGGCAGGGACACCTTTCACTATCCCAGGCTGCTCCAAGCCCTGTCAATCCTGGCCTTGGACACTTTCAGGGATGAGACAGCCACAGCTTCTCTGGGCAACCTGTGCCAGGGCCTCACCACCCTCATAATAAAAATCTGTTCCTTACATGGAAACAAATTCTATCCTCTCTCAGTTTAGAACCACTGCCCATTCTCTAATAGCAATAATCATAATAATTCCTTATTTTCCACACACATCAATGATCTGTTTAAATGTATGAACTACACAGCAAGTCCTGATGACCAAAAGTCTAGATTATTTTTATCCTAAAGAAAATCTGGGTACTCACTAAATGGGCAAGGGGCTGAGAAGATATTGTGATAATATATCATAAAAATATAAGGGACAGTATTGACTGAAGTTTTCTAAGATGTTAATTACATCAATAACATTTGTGCTTCAGGAAGTTATGAAAGAATATGCCGGTACATAGCCAGAAAATCTGATTCAGTGGTTGTGTCTGTTGGGTAAGTGAGATTCAACCAGTGCTAATCCCAGAATTTGAGAACTCAGCTGCTTTCCCCCTGCTTCCCACACACCCCTGAACTTACTTTTCTCTGAATATAAGGAGAGAAACTGAGCTGTAGTGCTGTCTTCCCCACACTGCTGTTATGCAGGAGCAAGAATGTGCCATGGAATGGTAATGGAAATACCTGAGCCAGGGTTAGAGTTACAGGTTTGTTCATTGTACATCACTATCACTACAGAAATCATTACCTTTGTTTGATAATAAGAAATTATAAGCCAGATATCAGATTTTAATATTTGAGGGGAATATTTAAAATCATCTGGGATGATTTTAAAGAGTAAATAATGAGTCTAAAATTTAGTATTTTTTAAAACCAGCATGGACCACTGTTTCCTATAAAGATGTTTTGATTATGGAAAATACATGATGGTATGAAGAAACCTTAATTTCCAACAAATTCTTCCATGAAAATGTTTATTATTAAGGGATTTTATTAAATTGGGAGGAATTGGTTTTGAGAAGGGAGAAAAAGTTGTTCTGGTTTGCTTCAGCATGTAAAAACTCTAAACTAGATATAATGAATGATGTAATTAATATTGGCTTGGGGGAGCTTTTGCATGGGATGTATTTCAGATGAAACACTCAGAATGTGTAACACCAACTGCCTTTTCTACCTCTCAGGTATCATTTAGCACCTGAGCGCAAGTACCCAGCCCAAACTCTGGAATGTCTCACTGCTACCGTGCACTTCCTGAAGACTGCAGAGACCTATGGCGTGGATCCTGCTCGGATTATTGTTTGTGGGGACAGTGTAGGGGGCACATTCACTGCCAGTGTTTGCCAGGAACTAGGGCATAGGACAGATATCCCAAAGATTCGTGCCCAGGTGCTGATCTATCCATTTCTCCAAGCATTGAACTTCAATCTGCCATCTCACCAGAAGAATGCTGCTGTTGCCTTCCTGTCCCGGGAGCGCACAGTCCATTTTATTCTCAAATACCTGAATAAGGATTGCTCCCTGAAGGAACCAGTTCTGGCTGGTTTTCATGTTCCTGAGAGTATAAATTTGAAATATAGGAAATGGATAAATCCAGATCTTATTCCAGATGTGTTTAAGCTGAGCTATAAACCACCACTCCTCACTTCGTTTTTACCTCAAGTCCACGAAGAAGTGCAAGAACTGTTTGAGCCCTGGTTCTCCCCGCTGCTGGCAGAGGATGCCATTGTTAGTGGTCTCCCTGACACCTGTATTGTCACCTGTGAGCACGATGTGCTCAGGGATGAAGGGCTGTTGTACAAGAAACGCTTAGAGGACAACAATGTACATGTGACCTGGCACCACGTGGAAAAAGGCTTTCACAGTGTACTGGGATTTTTTGGATATGGTATTTTCTCTTTCCCATCATCAAGTACTGTGATGAACCATGCCGTAGACTTTATAAAAGGCTATTAAACAATTTTCTTGAATACAGTGCACTGGTATTTAGAGTGTGATTCAATTAAATGATTCAATTAACTATTTACTAGCTATCTGCCCATTAGAGGCAATGCAAGAACTTATGACATTAGCATGGTCTGCTGAAATTTGATTTTTACTTGCTATTACTTAGGAACATGATGTTTAGACATTTTTCATAAGCTTGATTTGATGTTCTCTTCTTGCATTGTAAGAATTTTTGTTCTCTTCATATGTCAAAGAATAAAAACTCATAACAAAAAACATTCTAAATGTGTAAGTTAAAAACCCATGCAATGTGTGAGTAATTAGCCATGTGCACATGCATGCACACCTAGTGCCCCCAAAATTAGCACAGCAATACCTCTGGAGAGTGGAGATTCCTTCCCTACTTCAGGGATGAGCAGTAATCACCATCAGAGTGTCTGTACAGACAAACAATAGCTTTGCATTTATGTTTAAAATCTGAAGGAAGGAACTGGGTGTACTTACAAGCCTGATTTTAGAGAGAAATGGGGGACAGGTAGGTTGGTACAGCTCACATGCTGCATGATATGGGTACCAGGAGGTACCTGAGACTGCAACAGAGATGAAGTGAGGGAGAACTGCTCAAAGTAAATGAATATCTATCGTCGTGGTCCATGC
>VXAX01000610.1:32986-111734 GCA_013399835.1 Leptocoma aspasia | reverse complement strand
TTTTTTTTAAAATTTTAAAAAATTAATAATTTTTTAATTATTCAATCTAAACCTTCGCTGGCACAACTTGAGGATGTCTCCTTCTTGTCCTGTTGCTTGTTACTTGGGAATAGAGACTGAATCCCACCTGGCTACAACCTCTTTTCAAAGCAAACCTAGCAAAATTTGGAATTTTTCTCACGCTTCTTTTTTTTTTCCCAAAGGCATTTTTTTAAATCTTCTCCACATTTGCAAGAAACTTAGTTCTCTGATACAATATAGGCACAGAAACAGAGAGGTTTTATAAAAAATTACATAGTCTCCATCCAGGAAGTCTGTATATTGAGGTGCCTGCTCACAGCTTCCTTCCTTAAATTCCACTTTAAATTCCACTTAAAATTCTCCTTTTACCTTCTCACCAAAGAGAAGATGAGGTACTGGTCAGAGGGGTTGTTGCTCTTCCTGTATCCCTTCTTTCAGCTAGATTTCAGTTTTCTTGCCCAAAATATTTCTGTTATGCAAGAAGATTGCATTTGTTAAAAACAACAACAACAACAACAACAACCATTTGTAGCAGAGAAATCATTGGAGACAAACATGCATCATACATTGGTAAAAAATTAGGCATTTGTTATTTTGGCCAAATGAATGTATTCATAACTTTGGGGAAAACATCTTATTTTTTCAATTTTGTTCCTGGGAAAAGGTGTGCTTTCCTTAAATGTGGTTTTAAAGCACGTTTATTTGATTTTCACTGATAGGTAGCCAGACTAACTTATAGTGCAATATGCTGGGTTTCACAATGCTGTGTTACAACAGAATGTTTCCTTCACTGAGAGTGGACTGAGGATCTGTAAAGACACTAAGCCACAGAATAAAGTGTGGAGTGAGTTCGAAGAATGTGAGTTTACAGAAAGAATGACAGAGCAGAGAATGGAGACATCATCCCAGATTTTCTGGATTCTCCTAGAAATAAAAAGGCATTCAAGAAGGAATGACCATGGATTTTTCTTAATTTAACATTGTCAGAAAGTGCAGTACTGTACAGGACACTGTTGAAGACAGCAGCCTCTTACAGGGAGCTTGTGTTCAGTCCTCTGTCCAACCAAACCTTCAGCTCAGCAAGATGAAAGCTTGATCACCTTACTGTATGAACTGCTTAACATCTGGATAGGCTCCCAAACTGCTGACGCCCAGCAAAAAGGACTCTGCCAGTCAACAGAGCAGCAACCCAATAAATTATGTTTACAAGTTGTTCAAAGAAAACTATGGCCTCTGAAGAAAAAAAAAAAGACCAAAGTTTTCAGCTTTAATGTTCAATTTCCACTTCAGAAACATATCTGTAGCAACCACAAGGATTCATTTTGTCTGAATGGTGACATATGCTTTAATTTACATTGCAAAGTTAAGGAAAAAAAAAAGAAGACAGAACTACATCCAACATAGTTACATAGTTCCTGTCTCAAATATTTAATGTTTGTAGCATTTTGTGCCATAGTGTAGCATGGATTAATGGTAGGTAAATTATATCTTTTGTATGCAGGAGTAGTTTCCTTTCTTTCAATATTAAAAAAAAAATTAAATTTTAAAAATTACTTGGTTGCAGTGAAATAAGTTGAGGAGCTGCAAAGCACCTGGGTTTCTAGGTGAAGAAACATCTTATATATATTCTTGCTACAGAGACATAAGAGGTTGTTTCCCCACTGCACCAGGGATTTATTTGTAGGTGATAAAAATGATAAAATAAACCAGATGAACAATGATAAAATAAATAAAATGAAAATACTATATAAATACACCATTTATACTGTATATTATGACTCTTAGCTTTCCTCTTCCTTCCTTTTCCACACATTTCTTAGACTGTGCATGTAGTTGTACTGACTGTTGACTGGGCCAGTTCCAGTAAAAAAAATGCTAGAGTGAAATCTCCTTTTTCCTGAGGTCATGACCAGTCCTGGTCATTAACAAACCCCCTTTGTATGTGGCATTTTAATTAATCTCATCAAAACAGGTAAGCTTTGGTAACTTTGTCATCCATCTTGCTTACTACCAAATCTAGTCATTCCCCAACAAGACACTTTTTCACAGCTAAAACTGGAAAAGAAAAATTTTATTAATGGCTCCAGAAACATTCCTGCTCAGATTTTACACTATCAGGCATACGAAAGGGCAACTTTCTGCAAATCTGGCTGGTTCCTGATTGAATTGACACCTGGGCTTAACTACAGCTCTTGATTGCAGTTTCCAAGTGGTTACAAGGTAGTCCTGAGTGTTTCAGGAACAAAATTAAATTAGCTGTTCTCCCAGGAATATAATGAGATTTGTTCAGAGACAAATCTGGGCTGTGACGAGTACAATTTTCTCTTTTGTTAAGCAGAAGGAAAGAAAAAGTAGATAACTATAGTCATGGATATGGGTAAGCCAGGTTGATTTATAAATAAAGACCACTTATGTCTATCAAAAAGGAGTCCTGTCTGGCTGTAAAATATAGTGTATTATTATTGGGAGGAAGTTTTTTGGATGTTAAATCAAAGGTAAATCTGTAAAACTGTGCCTTCCACTTTGAGTTTTGAAAAGGATTTTTCCCGTTACTGGCTACTGGTTAAAATAATTTTTCAGAAATTAATTTTCCCAAATTAATCCTGAAAACACAAAGCATGATATTCCACAATTTTTAAAATAATTGTAGTATTTAAAGACTGTCTGTGCTTGGTTCTCAATATCTGGCAGGAGATAACAGTCTTTCTATGTTACTCCTATACAAAAAACTAACTCCAGTTATTACTCAGGAGACATATAACCAGGTAGTTACAGCACTTTTTAAAAACCTCTGATATTTTTATCACAATATAACTACTGATTTCTCCTTCTAAAAAAATTGTACAATAGTATTACTGTGAAACGTGCATGCTTTGTTCGCTTCCTCCCTGGTATGTCTTTCAGTCTACTCTGCATCAGTTATCTGGAACAATGAAATATCTGACACATTAAAGACTCAATGGCTCAGTAGTAACATCTTTATTTCCTCCATCCACATAGCATTTCTGAATTTATATGTGTTTATGAAGTTAATATCACATCAGCACCAGGACCATCCAAACCCTACCTAATATGCTTTAAAAATATGCTTCTCACAGAAAACTGAATAGGCAGTACATCATACAAAGTTCATCTTGATACTTGTTACACTCCGAATGTAGACTATGGGTCACCAGAAATGCAGTAAATACCTTTCAAATGAAGTCAAAATCACATAGATAACATGTGGCAGATACAGATTCTTAGCTGCAGCATAAAAGATCTCAAGTGATTTGGATTTAAATACAGTTACAACCTGTATGATGACCCTGCCCGGAGGTGTTCTGTAGAGCTGCTACTGGAGTTGCACCTTCTGTTGTATTCAGGGTGTGATAAAAACTTCTGTAACACTTTTTTAGGAAAAGCATGCTTTTTTATTAGGTTAAAAAAAAAAAAAGTCATCTAGTATATTGAGGTCCAGTCTCAGGGCAACAGGGACCAGATCCATACTTTAGAACACTGGCAGACTTTGTTAACTGCAGGCACTGATCCCTCCTAGCAGCAGCCACTGAGCACACAGAGAAGAGTATTCCTCCCCAGCAGACCTGTAGCTTATTTTTAGTGGTGGAGAGACAGGCTGATCTGCAACAGGATTTGACATGTCACTTTCCACTCACCCTCTTGCAGAAATATCATGGTTCTTTTTTGGTGTTTGGGAATGTTTTCAGCTCTCCTCTCATTGATGAAAATGTGGCCCAGAGCCATTCCTGAGCTTTCATTAACTAGCCGAATCCCATCAGTCTATTGGCTGGTTTGGCATACAGACAGAAGCTCTTAAAATCCTAGCTTTCTGTCTGCAAAAAAGATCGCGTGACCTAGCTGTTCTGTACTCTAGAGGTATAGAGTTTTAAGGAAATGCAGAAAAAAAATCAGTAAAAGTTAAATTCCATAAAACTCTTGTGTAAAATCTTCAAAAGTAGTGCACCTTCTTGTAGTGCCAGTAGTGACAGAGCTGTGCAAAAGATACCTCTGAGGTGATGAACCTCTGTGGCAGCTGCACCACCAGATTTCTTCTCAAGCATTCTCTCCTCTGCCAGGCTTGTAAGTTCATAGTTTGAATCCAGATCAACATTTTGATGTGCTCAGATTCTGGAAGCAATTTAACACTTGCCCTTACCTGCATTATATTCACATCAGATTGTTTATTTTCAAATAGCTCTATGTAACATACGAAGATTTCTAGAGCCTGAAACCTGGGCCTGAATCTAATACCTAACACCTCAGTGACCAATGCCCTGAACTGATCTCTCTCTGTCAGCGAGCAAGAGCAGCTATTTATTGATAAATAAAGTGGACACAAAGCCTTACAATAAAATCTGGCAGTGCCTCCAAAATCAGCTCCCCCTTGAGCTATCTCCTCCAATTACAACTTAGACACACACACAGAAGGAGTGGGTTAAAAGTAGTTTTCCATGATAAGGGGCAATTCAGCCTCCTAATTTCCCAAATGTCAAATCTAATGATACATCACCATTTAAAACTATGTCATCTCTATTTGGGCTGTACACTGTTATTTCGGACGTCCGCATCTACGCAAATAAATAAAGCCATCTAAATAAAGTAAAAACAATCTTTATCTCATGTGTTGTGGTTTTGAACTTCTAGGTTTGTTGCTCCAGCTCCTTCTCCTCATCACATCAGCCCCCAGAAAATGTCCATTCAACATCCCATGATGCAGAGACAGACTCCACAAGCTCCTCAGCTTCCACAGCTTGCAGGGATGCCTCTGAACACATACCAACCAGCAGAAAGCCCTTCTTTTCAGCCAAATACCCCTCACATCCAGGGTAAGAAGGAAGATCTTAATCACTGATGTTAGTTGTTTGTTGGTATTCCTTATCTTCAAATTAAGTGCTTCAGGGACTAGCACCAATATTGTTAAGGTACTTTTCCTTGAAAGACCCTGGGAGGTAGCCTTCAGAACCCTGCCTTCAGACTTCCTTAAAATTCTTCCCTTAGCTAGTTGTTATTCATCCTGGTATGGAGTTATATGTTTCTCTTCAGATTGATTGTCAATGCTGTTCTTGAAACAGAATGGCAAAAAATTCTGCAATGGCTTGCAATTTTCTAATGTTACACTTCTAATCACTCCTGATTTAGCACGTAAGTGTTAACCTGGTTTTCAAGAGGTAGGATATTTTTTCCCTTGCACTTGTGGGGAGATGGAGAACTCCTCTGTTAGCACGAAGACTCTTGCAGCTGTGTTCCCACTTGTGCTGTGCAATCAGCTTCTACAAGACCTCTCTCTCTCTTCAATCCTGTATATTTCTTCTGTAGCCAAGAATAAAATTATCAGCTCATGGGTTGTTTTGTTTGTTTGTTTTTCCTAGCTGGTGGAGATTGACTGCTAATTACTTTAACATTTCAGGAGTCTGTTGACAGCAGTATTGTTGTTTCCTCTCAACTGTTTAAATATATGGTTTGCCATATTTATAGACACAAGGTACATAGCAGACTGGACTTTTAAAGGTCTTAGGATTCCACTTATTGATCAGGCTTCCTGAGAATTATCCTTGTAGATACCATAGAAAACATCCTGGGAAGAGTGAGGTGCATTGGTTTTGCACAGCCTGGTTTTTAGTAGCAGGGGGGCCACAAAGATGTCTCCTGTGAGAAGCTGCTAGAAGTTTCCACCATGTCCAGCAGAGCCAATCCCTGATGGCTCTGAAGATGGACATGCTGCTGGCCGAAACTAGGCCAATGAGAGAGGCTGGGAATGCCTCTGTGATTATATATTTAAGAAGAAAATCAAAACAAAGTGGATACAGTTTGCTTCTACCCAGAGAAGAGGAGGAGGTGAGAACATGTGAGGGAAACAACCTGGAGACTCCAAGGTTAGTGCAGAAGGAGGACAGGAGGTGCTCCAGGCCCCAGAGCCAAGATTCCTCTGCAGGCCGTGGTGAGACCATGGGGAAGCAGCTGTGCCCCTGCAGCCCATGGGGATCCACGGGGGATGCAGAGATCCACCCACAGCCCGTGGGGGAGGTGCCCAGGCTGGAGCAGGTGGATGCCTGGAGGAGGCTGTGGTCCAGAGGGAGACCCGGGGGAGAGAGGGGGCCCTGCTCCGAGGCTGGAGCTGCCTGTCCTTGGAGGACTGCACCCTGCAGAAAGAGAGCCCGTCACAGCAGTTTTGGAAGGACTGCCTGTGGGAGGGACTCATATTTGCAGCAGATGCAATATGGCTGCTCCTCATGAGAGAGGACCCACAAAGAGAAGTTCACAGAGACCTGTCTCCTGTGGGAGGGACCCCACAGTCTCACAGGGGGAAGACTCCTCTCCCAGAGCAGTGGAAGAAAATTTTAGTGATGAACTGACCAAAACCCCCATGCCCTGTCTGCCTGTGCTGTCAGTGGGAAGGAGGGAGGGTCTAGGTGGGAAAAGGTGTTTTAAGGTCTTATTTTACTTCTCATTATACTCCTCTGATTCTGTTAGTAATAAATTTCACTTAGCAACCTTAGGTTGAGCCTGTTTTGCCCTTGAAGTGTTTTCTCTCAGCCCTTATCTCATTCACGAACCCTTTGTTAATTTTTTTTCTTTTTTCTCTCTGCTGCCCAGATATAACAGGGGAAGGTGAACCAGTGACCCTTGTGGGTGCTTGGCGTTACGCCAGTGTCAAACTGCAGCACAAGGCTTCTTTTAATTTTCTTCTACTGATGTAAGCAGTCTCTCAAGGCAGAGAGAGGAAACAGGCATCTTCCTGAGTTCATAAATGTGAAGGAGAAAAAGGAAAGTGCCAATCCTGTTACATTCTTCATATTTTACTGGCCACAGAGAAGCAGGTAGTTTTCTCCACAAAGTAGTAATTCCTTACAGCACTGATCAGTACTAGAAGAACATTAAATTTACCAATGGACATAAGCAGTTTTAGTTGGCTTTCTATATGCTCTGATAGAAGTTTCACTAATAATGTATAGCCAACAGAGTACAGGGTGAAATTTCCTAATATACAGTTCATTTTCATATGACATACATGAAAACATGCCAGAACAGGTCCGGTAAATTCCTAGTGCAAGGCTTGAAAGGATCAGGTTAGCCCTTCTGTTTTCACAGTACAAAACATTTTACTTAATTCCCTTTTTTGTTGAACATTTGACAAGAACTCATCTTCTGGAAAGGCATCGAGACATTGAGGTCTGTCTTCCTGCCTGGAACAAAAATTTTCTTTCAATTATACAGATGGCTTTACCACCTTCTTCCTCTGATGGCCATGGGAGTTTTAGGAATCCTAGAAGCTGGGAGCACAACCAGTTGCTCCAAAGTAGATTTCCAAAGAATCCTGCCTCCCGGGGGTTCACAAATCACCCTGGATTAATTGTTGCTCCACACAGGACTTGTACCAGCTTGTGTAGCAACCTTCATATCTCCTTGGGTATCTTCTCTTCAAGGCAGGCCAAAACAATGCTACTGTGTTCCCATCTCCCTCTCCTACAGTCCAAAGAGGATTTAAAAGGACAAAAGATGTGGGTCATCATTCTTTACAAGAAGAAGGCTCAGCAGAGACCCTCGTCTGAGTGAATGTCACATTTGAATTGAAGCCCTGTTAACGTCCAAATTAAGGATACAGTTTAATACTGTCTTCTGAGATCAAAAAATGGTTGACTATCAAGGGCTTGGACCTTAAACTTGTACCATACTTAGTCCCATGTTAACATTACTGTGTCTGCCTCAATCTCCTAGGAAAGCTTATGTTGAAAATAGACACTGTTGACAGAAATTATTTGCACACAGATAACAACTCAAAGCTCAAATTCTAAAGACTTTTGCACTTAAAACTAGTCTGAAGACAATGTAGACTGAACTTTTAATTTTTTATTTTAGTATTGAAAGGTATAATACAATGCAATTCAATACCCACAATGTGGGTATTAAATGTTTTTTCAAAGATCAAGTAACCTATTGTCACTGTACAAGGTATTTTGTCAGAATGTACTCCCTCCAGCTTAAGCACAGCCGTCTCATCCTATGCTACACTGAAATAGTTGTCTTGTGTGCTTTAAGGGCTTACCTAAACACTCTCTCTCAAAAGCAGATGTTTGAAGAGTTCATGTTTTCACAGTACCAATACAAAGATTGCTGTCTTCCTTGGTCAATTCATTACAATGCAGAAAAACACCATGGAGTTATCTCCATACCATACTATTATGTATACAAGAAGTGGCTGTGGGAAGATCTGTTAATTTCTATCTCCTGCAGTTCATAACCTGCCTTTTCAAGATTTAAAGTGCTGTAACTATAGCCACTTCAGCTTAATCTGCTACTAGACAATGGTAACAATCTGCCTCAGTACGTAGTCTTAAACTTGTCGGTTCCATATAAATTGGCTTTATCAAGGAAGAAAGAATTTCATTGCCCAAAAGCTTTTTGAAAAAAACAAGTTCTAAACAGACACAGTTTCTGAAAGCCTGAACATCTTAGAAGATCATGGTGCTGTCAGAGTACTATCCTTTAGAGAAAAATACATATGAGATCCAAGACTGACAGCCTTCTTATGCCTAATAGTTACTTGTATTGTGAAACGTCTGTTTCTTGGAAGAACATTGTCTACAGTTCAAGTTTCATTATTTGTTCTCAGTGATTTTCAATGTACACAGTAATGCCAGAGAGTGCTTTCTGTTGCCTCAGTTAATATTACATAATTGACTAAATATTCCCTTTTCTTGCTCTTGTGAAATTCACAATATCCTTTGCTGCGTGGAATAATAATGTTCAGAAGTAATGTTAGATGCCTCACTGAGCTGTAGAAGTGAAGCTCTCTTTTACTTTCATTATATTGTAGTATCCTTTACTGTATTGCCATTCCATGAATCTGAAACTATCCTGACCTGGAGACTGGAATGACAGCTTCCCAGCTAGATGATGTTGTATGCCAGAGTGACATGTGTTTGTAGACAGAAGACAATGCAGGTGCTGGAAATCTGCAACAATTTGCCTAGCACCTATATTGTACTGGTGATTCTTTTCAACCATGAACAACTACTCTCAGGAGAGGTGTCTGAAGACACAGGCCCCTACAGTACACAGGCAACTGCAAGAATAAGGTATTGCTTGCTCTGAGACAAGCCAGAAGAGATATGCTAGGTATTAAAGGAAAGAACAGCACAGAAGCTCCCTCTTCACAGAGAAAATTTATTGTGCTGTGTAGTGTAGAGTAAGGTAACTTCTTTAGGCATGGGCAAATCTAACTTGCTTTTGGATGTGTCTGATACTGTGAACATTTTTGCACTAGAAATCTGGCTTACTTTAAAATTGTGTCTGTAACTCTGCTCACATGTGTTTGTGAGTTAAGCTGATGACCAGAGCTGTCTGAGTTATGGAAGAAAAAAATAAAATAAAAAAAAGCAAAGTATTCATTTAAATAAAAGAAAGAGTTGTCATTTCTTTAAAAAAATTGTTAGCTGATATGAGTTAGTTATATTAGTGCCTCTATACAGACAGCTCTACTAGTAACAGCTATCTTTAAATTAAAAATAATAAGATTTTAATAAACAGAAATATTTATATTTTTTCACATTTGCACATCAGTCTGTTAGTACAGTACATGACTTGGATCTTTCTCTTACTCTTTATTTTCCTTTTGTTCTTCACAGCCAGATGGTACCACATGATTACTTGGTGTTTGTGTAATTTACCTAATGGACATGCAGAAATATACCACAGAGAAACACTGTCTTGAAGTATTTCAGACCAAAGACAGCTGGAATTTTTATGTGCTGTAGCAGCAAAGACTACTCACACATGGCGTATATTTCTGAATAGCAACTAAAATTATTTTCTTGAGGAAATATGCTCTCTTTCTTGTGACAGGCAGAGATGACTGAGGAGGAAATAGATGTCTACCTGATAGATGTCTGTCAGAAACTTCCTACCATATGGAAATTATAATTGTGGCAATCATTCATTACATATCTATAATGAAATCTTTGTCCACAACAGTTCAATAGGATAAGGATGCTATTACAAATGTATGTGGACCACAACTGTATGAGTGAGTTTGAGCTGAGCTGTCTACCAGGGCTTTTTAGATGTTCAGCATCTCTCAGAACAAGGCTCTTTACATGATAAAAAACAAGAACTTCTTGCTTCTAGAAGCAGTTCTTACAGCTTACACTTCTTCTATCATATTGAAAAATATTTCACTTTCTTAGGGAAGTAATGCTGTCATGGCAGAAGAGTAGCTGTTTATTCTGTACCTTGACATCATGAATCTTGGCAGTAGTGTACTGATTCAAAGAAACACAGATGATGCAACCTCGTGCATGTATGTATTTTAAATAGTTTAATAAAAGACAAAATTTTACAATCCAGAGTTGCAGCTGAAATGTTCAGTTGCTGGAATTTTATTAGCCATACTGTTTGCCTTTTTTTTTTTAGTTTTTCCAGTGCTGCATGGAAACACAGAAAACTGATGCTACAGTTAGTTCTCTAACAGATATCTCAAGTATGGTCAGGGTCTACTGCCTGAATTGGATATGGTTTCATGTTATCCTACATTCAGCTGTATTGTAGATTATCTTGGGCATGACGCTGTGTGAATAAAGACACCAAGTTAGGAGATTTTGCTGTGTCATGTTGGGCTCCAGTTCTAAGACCTCTGCACTGTGGCTTGAGGCACTGCAGATGCACACAAAGACATTTAGAGTAGCGCTAAATAACTGAGTGGGAGAGAACTATATATGCTTATTTCTTGGTTATTACTCTCTACTTTAAAAGATAGATAATTGAATTGTGAAAAGAACATGTATCTAGGAAAGTTACACTACTTTTCTGTGCTCTCTTTTGATCATAAAAAATTTTTGCTCAGACTCCCTATGCATGACCCTACTATCAGCCAGCTGTCTTGGCATCAGTGATAGATCCTTGGATTTTATTCAGACTTTACTTGGGTAATCTTTTATTTTGAATTTAGCATTTTCTTAGATTTTCAGGCAGTTGCACAGTGTGACTCTGGAGAGTACCAATTCAGACACAGGATTGTGCAGTACAAGGAGAAATTTCCTGAAAAATTTCAGCTTCTAGCCAGTCAGTGCCTCTCACAGGTCATAGTGGAATCAGGATGTCCATGCAGTAGATTGCATTTGAAATTAGTAGCAACTTGAGGAAGTTTTAGGGAGCATCATATCAATACTGCTTTATTTGTTTAAAATTATTGAAGACCTGGTGGTAGGGCAATGGAGGTTTTTATAATTCTCATGGCCATGGTTCCACATACTACCCTTTTTATCTCTGTCCAGGTCTTTTACTGACAGTCTTCTTCTCATTATAGGTTTTTATGGGCAGCTTCAGACTTTGTGCCCTCCACATTATGCTGACACTCAGAAGAACGTACAAGACAGTGTTTCTTGCGATATGGTTCCTCCTGTTGACTGCTCAGCTGTCACATCAGCAGGCCAGGCAGGGCTTGGTGTTTTCCATCGAAGTTTTTCAGATCATTCTGGTATCAAAGGTAAATAACAGCTGGTGACTCCATGTATGATTGTGTACGGTTTGTGAACATTGGCAGATGTGCATGACCTGTGTATTTGGGTGGGACATGTCATGATGGATTTGACGTTTTACAAAGAGGAGATAGTTTTCAGACCTTTATGGAGTGGTTGGTGTTGGGAGGCTGGAAGTCGCCATATGTGACAGTAACAACTGGCCTGTGTGCAGTCTGAACACTGTTGAAGGCTTCTCAAGGTTCTAGCCTGTGGGGCTTAGACAGTCTCTGGCTTGTGTATTTGAGTTGAAATATGGTCCACTGAGCCCTCTGTGATATTTGTGCAGCCATGCCACTCCACTGCACATATTGTGGCAGGGACCTGAGATGATTCAAGCTACTGATTTTGCTTGGCACATGTTTGGTTTTTACCAGTCTTGAATTTCATTTATTCACATTTTGATGACAAAAACTGCCTGGATGCATACTCATCTGTGTGCACTTAACTTAGTCTATGCCTAAATGAAAAGTACTTAAGGCACTTGCATGCTGCTCTGGAAGGATCAAAGATCTCTGTGTGAAGGATCAGTACAAGACAGTGAGCCTAATCTTAGCACTCAACTAATGCCGACGTCTTTTACTGTCCTTCCATACAGGATTAATCCTCCTAACATTTATTGTGTTTTGAAGTCCCTTTTATGTCTTGGTCCTTCAGAAGTGTATTGCAAAGCCAGTGCACCTGTAATTACAAAGAGGAATCTCACAGTATGTAAACATGTTATCCAAAAGACAAGGATATGACAGATGGGACTGTGTCTGCAGACAGTTACTCTTGGGCTTACTATTGACACTTGTAAAAGGCAAATTGTAAATTTCTGTGCCAGGGTCTACTTTGCAACAAATACATTCTATAATATTTTGTTGTCTTTTATCCTGTTTTCAATATGATGAAATTTGTTAAACAAGCATGAAGTTTATTTTTTAAATTATCACAATTTTAACACCCATTAAATGGGGAGTTGTTAGTTGCAATGAAATCTGCTCTACTTCAGACTTGATTCTGACAGAAGAGAAAAATCCTCCCTTGGTAAGCAGTAAATTATGTACTTAATTTCATACATATGTTGTCTTGTTTATTTTATTTGTATATTTGATTTAAAACCATATCCAGTTCCATCCATTAAGTATTAGGACATGCTTAATTATATAGTTATCCTACTTGTTAACAGAGGTTTATTTGTTTTGTTTCTTCTCCCAGTGTATGACTTTCCAGCAGGGTCTGTAGGTATCTTTGGTGACTCAGCTTGCAACATGGCAGAGGACAGCAGTTTCCTACAAGTAAATGCAGTGGATCATTGTTCCAGCCAGCTTTCTTCTGTATACACTGAAGGCTAAAGTAATGTATATCTAGTTACAAGAACTTGATTCTGTTTCATCTTGCCCTTCTGTTATTTCCCTACAAATTTTTTCTCTCCATGAAACTGCCATGTATGTATGGGGATATGACTAGATATACATACATAATGGAGAGGAAAAAAGCAATTACCAAGCATTCTTCATTTAATCAAGCAGCCAACTGAGAAGGAGAGTGTTTGGAGAAAGCAAGCTTTGCCAAAACCTTAGCAATTATTTCTTTTCTTCTCATCTGTGGTACACCAACTATACTTTTAAAATTATTTCTTCTTTTAATTTCTCAAAGGGAATTCAGAGACCAAATAAGAAAACTGGTTGTTGGCTGTAATCCTTTCAAGCTGAATGGGTGCACTCACAGAAGAACACAGCTCCTTTTTCAAAAAAGGAAAAGAAGCAAAACCAGAGCACACTACAAACATTTCAAAGGCATACAGTTTTTGCACAACCCATCTGCATGTCATAGTTCCAAAGTTTTACACACACCAGTATCCAAAAGGGAGAGAAATCAGACGTATATGTACTACCTATTGGAGGCATTGGTGTGGCTTCTTTTTGGATCAAAGGTTGTTGGTAGAAGATTTCTTACAGGCCTCAGGTTAGGTGTCCTTTCCTTCCCTCTTTATTTTAAGCCGTACAATATGGCTATTACTGTTTCCCAATATTCATTCTGACCCTTTAAGCATGAATAAGAAGGTTTAAATACACAAGAAGTTACGTGAACTTTGTCTCTATTTAGCACATCTGCCAGATAAGCATAAATGCATTTTAACTTTCAGTTGCTTTTTAATTAGATTGTAGAGCATTGTTGCTGTATGTGCTATAGTCTTCAGCAGGAAGGTTTAAAATCTTTTGTAGGAAAGATTCCTTAAATTCCACGTATTTTTAAAACGCTATCTATACTGATTCAATTACATTTTGATTGTCCTAATCTTTTTCCATAACACAGTTACCAAAGAAGAACTACTCTTAAGTGTACTGTGTCTCCTCTGATTACTTAGAGAGATAAAACTGGACTGGTTTGGTGGTTTTGATTTTTCTGATCAATGTCAGGCTCAAGGTCCTCAGATTTAGTCCAGGATGCCAGCAAATTAGGTTGTCTTTCATAAAACATACAAGGTTATGAGCTAAAACCAGTATTTTGCAGTGGAGATGTCATCACTGTGATCCTGTATACCTTGAGAACAGCTCTTATATTAATAAGACTGAGTTTTTAAGTGTTAATTCCTGTTCATCCATTTTGTGGACTTCTTACTGTGTAGTGTACATCTTAATATTCTCATGATCTCATAGAGTAAGGACAGAAAAGTTTGTTCTTGCAGGCTGGACCATAACTATGCTTCAGAAATAACTCTTCTAAAAAGGTTAAGAAAAAGGTTTATCCAAACTTTTTTCTCCTGGCAAACTTTTGAGAGTTGCTAAGTCCAATTCGGCTCAAATTCATAATTTAATCTGCAATTATGTGGAATATATAAATTTATGTCCAGATGTTTGTGAACACTGGCAATCTTTTTGAGGTTTGTATTCATGAAGAATATTCTTATGTGCAGTCATAGGCTTAAATATTTAATGGAGAGATTTTCATCTTATACAGAGAATATATGGATAAACCATGCACATAAATGAAGTACAACAAGAAGTAAAATGCAGCTGATTCTGTGCTAAATTCTTCCCCCATATATTCCGTTTCTCACATCACAAGAGAATGTGTCCTTCTGCTCCAGCTTGCACTAAGAGGTCTAGATGTTACCGTATGTGATTTGCATTGCATTAAATGACACCAGGCATCCTTCACAGCTATACATGTGCATCAAAAAGACAGTCCTTTTGAACAATGTGCATTGACCCCAAGTTTCGCTTTTTAATAAAGCTTTAATTTTGTACTGTCTTGAAACTCATTCTGTGGTCACTGCACAAGCATAACTTGGTTCAGTAGGAATAATTAGTCACACTGAACACTTCAATTTCAAATGTGTGGAATTGTGTTTTGTTCCACCAAAGTCAGCAAGGGCAGGATCAGACTATGTGAGGATATATGCATATACATAGACATGTACCTATATACTTCCACATATATAAATCCTTCAAAATTCTTTTAACCACATGATTGTCCAGAATTTGTCCATTGCTGTTTACAAAACTGAAATACTGTTGCTGTCTTCAGATCTGTACCACCTTGACTTTTAAGTCTTTCTAAATGTTTTTTTCTAGTTTCTGAATGTACAAGTTGTTCTGTAGAGTTGGGGGATTATACATTTTGAAACATGCTGACCAAAGGAAAAGTGGGAGTACAGCATTCAAAAAGGGCATTTTTAACATGGGGGTTCATCAGTTCATTTAAAAAAGGAAACTTTTGCAAGTCATTAATTCATTCTTTCACATACATAAATTATATATACATATATTTATATATATATTTTTTTTTCCTAACTTTCCATGAGCCTTAATCCTAAAAAGAAGGCCCTAGAGAACAGTCAAATCAAGCACATGAATGTGGGCTACCAGTCTGTAAAAAAGTATGCCTTTGTTTAGACAAAGAGGATTCTTCACTATTATTTCATTATTCTCTTTGGAGTTGGACTGACTTCGAGGCATCAATTTAATCACTGAGGGAAATTGCATAATAAGCCCCATTGTATCTCATGTATATTAGATATCTAAACAGGGAATCCTGTTTGTCACAATCAAAAATGGTGCTTGAGAAAATACAATTTTGTGGGTTATCTTCATAACTGAGTTATTTGCAAATACTTGTGCCTCAGCGAGTTTTGTGTTATTATTCTACTTGCTGTATTGTTAATTTCCGAAAGGGATTAATATCTAAGAGATGAAGTTATTTTAGACAATGGACATTAAACAATATTCAAAAGAAATTATTTACAATTATTCTTTTATACAATTCAACTCTTTCCCGACTCAGTGGCCTATTTATATCTGCATTAGAAATGATTCTACACTGGAATTTAAAATACAGTTTCAAAGTCCATGTGTACAAGTGGAAGTGTATGAGAGTGCATGTGTGGATTTGGGTCTCCCTTTCTATGTGTGTATTCACACAAACATATAGGTATTGTGGTTTACTACTACCAGATGCTGAAGAATGGCAGTGCTAAGGCTATCTGTTACACTGTATATTGTTTTCAGCTTTCCTTGAAAAGGTGTGAATGAGTATAAAAATTACATTTTATCGGTTCATTCCCTGTTTTCCCTGTGTAATTTTATAGCAGATTTTTTAAATGGCACTTTTTTCTTGTTTGTATGAAATTTTGTTCTTGGTTTGGGGCTTTTTGTATATATATATATATTTCCTTGAAGCAGTTAAAGCAAAAAACCACAAATTAAAATTAGCTGAGTTTTTATTTAAGAAAAAGAAATCCTTTTGTTCTGTACAGAAAGCAACATCTGTACAGAAAGCAGCATCTTGTGTAATATTTTTTACACAAAGCACTTTGGTGAGGAGAGAAAGTGGGATTATGTTTTTTCCTAAACCTTACAGAGTAATCTACATATTTATACATGCTTACATATATACATATGATCTTAATTTGCCATACTGTATATCTGGCTGGTACATCTTGCTCTAAAGAAATGTGTGTTGCATGTCATGAAAAAAACAAAAATTCAGAAGAATTAGTTACACCTTTTGCCCTACTAGTATGTGTAATTTTGTGATTTTTTACAGTTATTTTTCATACAATCATAAGTTATTTTTGTCCTGTTTCATAACATTCTGTTTTATGTAAAAGGTAAAAGTGAAAGGTGTATGTGCATGGTACAAAATAAAACTGGAAAACTGTAACTCCATTACATTACCTGTAGAACATTTTATTGTGAGATGCCTTTAAAGAGAACTGCTCCAGGCATTGTCCTTCATCATAAAATTACTAGTATTTGTATGGATTCATATAATTAGAAACAGAAATAGGAAACAAACTCTTGGAGATTTCTCAAAAAAACCCACTCGACTCAGAGTTTTAAGTCTGGATTTAATTATTGTTTTGGTGAGGCTAGAGATTTGTAGAGATAAATGAATGCCTTGGTGTGTGTTTACACCCTGGGTGGAGACACAAATAAAAGAAAATTTAAATACATTTTTGTGCTGTGATAATTTTTAATTTTTATGGGTTTCTTTGGTCATGTGATTTGACAGTACAACATATCAAGGTATTTTGGTTTTTTGGTTATTGTTTCTAACCTACTCAAGCAATTAAACTATTTCAGAGCACTTAATATAAGGAAAAGAGCATTTTTAAAACTCTGCATCAGACAAAATGAAAACAAAAGACAGAGGCAGAAGTTGATGCATGCTTATGTCCAAAATACATCCTGAGAACCCAACATGTTTAGGAGATAAGAAATTACCTCATACCACACCCACATATTGGACTAGAAATCAAAGGACAAAATACAAACTAATAAAATAATTAAGTGCAGAAAAATCCTGTTACAGGACTGTAAAGAGACCTTTGAAAATAATGGTCCTAGTTAATCTTACTGTGAAATTACTGACATGGTTGGCTCTGTGTCAACCACGAGCAGATAAAAAACTACTAAGCCCACAGTTGCTGACACTTATATATGTGATCCTGTGGAGTTTTGCTAAAAATAAGCTTTGGCCAGTGCAATCTTATTTACCCTGCATCTTAATTTAATGTAGGAAATACACTCCATGTTTTAGCAAATATTGTTAGAGAATTCTGTATGCTACCATGAAGAACTGAGAGTTGCTGAATTCAAGTGTTCCAAAATTCAATTTTTTTTTTTTTAATGAAGAGCTCTTAAAATGAGAAGTATACAAGAAGTATGCAAGTTCCATATGGAGTGGAAAGTAACATGGCTCAATATACCTCAAAGCCATGTGCTTTTTCCTGTCTGCTTGAGCTGGACCAGTGTTTCATGATGTACTGCAAACTATCCTATAGAAAAATAGTCATTATTATGTCATTATGTGACTGGTATATTTCTCCAAAGAACGTAATTTCTGAATGAAAGTTGTCTAAACCTTTTATTTGATAAAGTGTTGGTGTTTGGGGTTTTCCTATTTCAGAACAGAATCCTGTTTTGAAACATCACAAATTCTTACAAGATAAAAATTTGGGGGGGCAGGAGAGACAATGTTAATTCATTGTGTTTGTAATTACAGCTGTGAGATCTCCCATGCAACTGTGCCAAAGCCCACTGTATTCATGAATTTATATCAGCTCTGCCCTAATGGAAAATACTTCAATAAAGCTTTATGTACAGCAATCTCCTTCCATAACAGGGGGAAAAGTAAACATAATTTTCTATCAACTCATATTTACTGCACCTAATTACACGATATCTTATATTTGCAGGTAAGAGTGAGAATGTCTATATGAAAACAAAATTGACCACTTTCCTAGACCATGTTCCTCAGGAAAATTCTTGCCGTGATCCTAGAGAAAATGCTACTCATTCACACTTGTGTTTCCTACTTGGATCACTTCGTAACTCCAAGTATCATATATGTTTTGAATCCTCTGATGTTTAGACAGAGCCTGTTACCCACTGTAAATAGGACTCCTTGAAAAGCAGTTTTAAAAATATCCTCCCATAATGGATAGTCTTAAAGTGGACAACTTGTGCATGACTGTGTATACTCACTTACTGCAATGAACTACAAGAAACAGAATGGTAAAATCAGTATTTTTTCAGAATGAAAAATGTTAGCTCTTTTAAGATTCCTATGTCTTCTTCCAAAATGTTAATTTATATTTTTCCTTCACCTTCCTTGAAACTATAATGTTCTCATTTAAAAGCTAAGTATGAAAAATCATTCTACCACATCTTCCCATGCCATTTATAGATTTACAACCAAAGTAAATTTACACAGCAGTCAGTATCATTAATGATTCACAAACGAGATGGGTTAGTTCAGTGAACTGTAACAAAGAACACCTTTCTATGTGTCTAGTTAAACGCTCTGACATGCCTTTGTTATAACTAAAAAATGCAAACCTCATGCATGGTTGCAGCTAGGTACACAGGATAAAGCATTACAAATACATCTAGGCAGACAGAACAAAATATAACCGTTTCCTCAATATTATACTTTTTTCCCTTTTCATCAAAAATGTATCAGAAGGCAAACTTCAAGCTTGGCTGCATGTAGGTCATCTCCCTTCAGCTATTCCAGGAATGGACAGAGTGAGATTGATTAAGCTTATGAAAGGGTGAACCTGTTTCTTAGTCTGTTGGAATCCAGGGCATAGGGAATATTTCCCTGCCTGTATTAGGGAGCCCTGACCCCCAGTCAGACACTGTTTTTAACCTTTGTCCCAGGGAAAAATTGCTAAGGCTTTGGGATGAGTTGGAGAACACAGGTGTGAACTAGGTATGTAGCAGTAGTAGTAGGAGTCTATCACAGGGTGAAGAATTTAGGATTTTTAGGATTTTGGTGTGAGAGTGAATGGGAGACAAGATGGAGGATTTTGGGTGTGGTTTCCTTTCCTTCTTGTTCTTCTTCTCCATTTTCTGTAGCATTGGTGGCACAAAGTCATTGGTTAGGGATGGTAGCAGCATAATTGTTACGTGTGTAGATCAGTAGGAATCATTGGTAGTAAAGTAAAAACAAGATACGTGTTAGAAAGTAATTGGGCTGATTATCTTTAAAAAGACCTTGGTTTTGGGTATCGAGGCCATTTTGCCATTCTTGTCCATTTTATGCCTTGCTTCTCACGCTCAGTCTGGCATGCAGACAGCATACTGAACTTAAGGTAAGAGAAAAATAAACAACAAACTGAAGAGAAACAGTGAGTCCTGCTCGTCTTTCATCCCTGGCAAAGAACTCACCGGAGGGAGCCTCCTTCAAGGGCCCTGGAGGTAGGTTCCCAGCAATGTGTGGGGGAAACAACAGCAAAGCCCCTCACATTAGTCCCTGAAAATTCTGGCTAAAATCTGTTGGAAGAATAAAACCCAAAGCAGCTTCTGAAACTGTGACTGCCATATTTACAATCCTAATAATTAGACTGGCAGCATTGTGATTTCACTTGTTAACCCACCACTGTGTTTAGCACACAGTTGTAATTCAGCTGTAGTTATGTTTGACTGGAAGAAGAGGAAGGATACTTTAATGATGTTATATTAGTAGTATATGAGGGAAGTTCCTAGAGAACAAAGTTAAAGCAGTAATACTGGGCCAGCTTACCCATTGAAGAAGTGTGAATAGTGTTACATGGCTCCATTATTACATGAAACCTTTATGCAATGAGTTGTTCTTAAAAGTTCTTAGAAGCTTTTTAAAGAAATTAAAACTAAAAGTTCTTAAAAGAAATTGGAAGTTTTTACCCTGGAAGTTTAAAATCAGTGAAGGCTGCATTTCTGTCATACATATTTTTTTCCAAACCTTCTGTAGAAGCCTAAGAATGCTTGGTAAAATTTTCTAGTTCCAATGTCAATTTTGTCTTTTGTAATGTCCACAAAAGCACTGAGTACAGCAGCAGCCTTGTTACCTAGGTATTTATAGAAGAGAAACTGTATTAAAATTATTAAACTGATTTTAGAAAACCTTCTAAAATAAAATCTGCACAAAGCAGAACTGTGCATATTTACTCAATATTAGAATTACTCAAACCAGCATTTATAATAAGGTGATTTTACCCATCTGATGGGAATGCTGCTTAAAGGTTGAACCAGAAAGAATGGCACTCATATCCACTGTGGTACTCTTGTTGTTACACTTTTTTTTCCTGCTTGCAGTTGTATGTTTCAGGTACTCAAGAGCCCATTTGATTGTTAGGTTCAGAGTTTGTGTTGGCAGTTGGGCTTTTTATTTTGGTGGGCCTTTTTCATAGAAATCACATGCTACACACTGCTGAACAAACCTAGTTTGAGTAAAGGAGGGGGAAGTTTGCATTTATCTAAAAGGGATTTAGATAATAGTAGCTTCATTACATTTACTTTAACTTTCTTCTTTGATCCTTACCCCTAATGTGACAGTCAAGGAGGCTATGCTTAATGGCTCAAAGGACTAAAATAAACATGCCAATCCCATTGTCCTTCATTTTACTTTCACATCACTATGTGATCTCTAACAGGACCTTTACTATACAGGAACAAGCAGAAGCCAGAATGCTTGTCTGATCAGTTTTTCATGCCTTACTAATGAAGTTGTTACTTTCACTGTATGAATTACAGCCTTACACAAGTCATCACACACAATGAAGGCTGTTAGCAGATAAACAAGGACCTTAAGGGAAATGATAGCTAAAAGGGATCTTGATGCTCCTTTAGACAAAGGGATCAAAAGTGCTGGCATGGTGATGCAAACTGGAGGACTCTGATGGCCCACATCTGATGACAGCCTGCACCTCTCCCAAATACACCTTCTGCAAAGGTCAGTGGTTTTGGTGACTCTTGCTGCCTGAGAATCCCACCACAGGAAGGATCCTCAGAAAGCTGGCAAGCTGCATTTTACACTAGACTTGGAAGGATTATGGTTATTAGGCAACAACAAAGGCACTGGATGTAATTCTGGCTGCCTGTACTAGAGAAAAACTGGAGCAGAAACCTAGTATTGGGCAGTTTCCCAATTAATGCAACATATTGCATCAAATTAACCCCCATTAATACTGTCTTGTTATTACTGATATATCTTTCTGTTTAGTGGTTTTAGAATACTTTTTTATGCTAAAATCAGTACTAGGAAAGGGGAGGGGAAAAGTAGATTTTCTATTGTTTTCTCCTCTTTGATATATTTTCTCTTTTGTTGTTCAGAAAGTCTTCCTGACAAAACACACAAAACATTTAAGTCATTTTGAGGCTGCATAAATGTGAATAAGGGTAAATTTACCCCTTTCTCTTTGCAGAAAAAGGTAAGTAGGAAAACCGATGTTGTATGTCTTGCCTGAGAATCATACACAAGTCTAAATTTGAATTGAAGTTTGGATTCAAAAGCAAAAATAAGTCAGAGGTAAGTTCAGGAAACACATCACTGCAGGAAATGTGATATGTGAAGGAAAAAATAAAAACAGTCATAGTACAACATAGTACAATGTATCTCCGTATGTGTACAGAGAGAGAGAAAGGACATACAAGAGCTGGTAAAAACATTTTCCTTTCAAAGCTCTCAAGGCTTTTTCCTAAACCAAGAGGAGAATGCACAATTAACCTAACTTTGGGATTTTAGTTGCCAGTAGCACTTATAAAATTACATATTTTCAGCCCAGGTAAAGCCATTACCAACATAATCAGAAACAGAAATCACTACTTACTATAAGGCATAGGTTGCTTACAACCTGGAAAACCTTGCAATGGTGGGTTTTGCCTTCTAATTTTGTCTTACCTTGATTTTATGCCCACTGGACTTGAGAGTCTTATTTCAATTCCATGTAAACCCTTGTGCAGATTCTCAATGGCACTTTACTGTATGTACCTGTTAGTAACAAGTTGCCATGTTCACAAGTACTATCATTTTGGCAAAGTTGTACATCAACTCTTCCTTGACAACTGCATAAACTGTACCACAGAGGAGAATTTTGCATTCACAGATTCCTATTCTTTTGTTCCTCTACTCTTTTGTCTCACATTTTTTGAGAGAGAACTTATACCAGGTATGCAGTCTTCCTTGGTATTACTGTGGCACTTACTGAATACTCAGAGATTCATTTGTAAGACAAGTGTGCCTATGTGGGAAATACACAAAATCTCATCCTAAAGTCAGAAAGAACCTCTGTGATCTTCTCATTCAGTTTTTTGTTGAAGGGGGGTAATAGAAAAGTCTATGAAAGAGTGACATAGAAATGTAAACTTTAATCCAGGCCCCATTTGACCTGAACAAGGAGTGATTCTCCTACAAGTGAGTCTATAGTGCAAAAGCCTGTAATGAACATGAATAACAAATCAAGCCTAGCGAGTGCCACACTAAAAGCTCATCTAAATTTCATATACTTGGGGTTTGGTGGAGAGGAGAGAAAAAGTGAGTAATCTACTTCTTTAGCGTCTCAAAGCTGCTACTTGCTAAACTATGTGTAAATCTGTAAAATGTTGGAATTAATCCTGTAGCCTTACCTCATCCCACAGGCATTTAACAAAGGCAGTATTCTTGAATGCTGAGCTTCAACTAATTATCAGAAGTGAGAGAGAAAAAATGGGACAAAGAGCACCTGACATGATGGCATGTTAATAATTCACCGAGACGTCTAGGAAAACATGCTTTCAGTACAACAACATTTCATGTGCTCCAGAAATAGGCTCGCTCTTCTCAGCAGAGGAGATGGAGCACTTGATGAAAAATGGCAACTAGTAAGTGTGTCACCTGTTTGCACATCATTCAACCTGCATAAGTGTGTGAAGGCTTGTTGCAGCAGGGTTGTATTTTACATGCAAGAATTGGGAGGTTCTTCGCTTCTCTGAATCTCCTTACAGCCTCCAGTTAATTAATCCTGAAAACGGTATGTGGAAATTTCAAACATGTCTCTTTGCACAGTAACAAAATCTAACGGCGTGCACAGGCACTCCAGAAACAACAGGGTGAAAAAGGTTGCCTGACCACACTTCTTCAAGGGGTCACAATTTTAATGAATTATTTGAATCACATAATTGTGACAGCCCCCTAAAATACAATCATGGCATATCTTGAAAAAAAAACCTGAAAAGCAGAATCAAGTTATGCCCCAGACCAAATTCAGAGCAGAGATAACACCCCACCATCTCTGTCCCCCAAACTCTCCTTTGTGAGTGTGCATTTTCTAAGTGAGGATACATTGGAAAGATGCGTTGCCCCGATTATCTCCTGGACTTGCTGTCTTTCTACGAGGTCATCACCATCAAGCATCCCTGAAAGTAACAAGGCCACTTTCAGTGTTACTGTTACTCACGGTATTGCCAGGTTAGCACCTGAGGAAAACTCAGGGATGTTGGTGAGCATAACTTCTCTTCAGCCAAGGTTAAGTTCTGTTATGACATGTTGAGACAATAAGAGCTGCTATCTAAAATGCAGCAATTGAGTGAAACAACCTTGAGGCTTTATCCCTTTTACCCTCCTCTGTCTGCAACAAGAGGAGAGTGCTGATAAAAATAACAGCAACTTCTGCCTGGGCTCTGCATTTGCTGAGAGATCTAGGCCCTACACCTGCCTGTTCCCTTGGCATTCTAGGTGTCTAGAATATTCTTGAGAACGTCAGGGAAGGTCTCCTCATGCCTTTTCAAACTCAAGGAATTCTTTGTTGTGTAAAACAACTTACAAGCATCTAGAACAAAGAACAAAAGCTGGTACTGGCCACTGAGTTATTTCAATACCAAAAAGCAAAAAGTGAAACTAGCAAGAGGCATGTTTCAAGCAGCCAAACAACTGCAAACAGGTGTTTCTTCTACTATTCAAGAGACTTTTTAATTTGCATTAAACCAAGAAAAATTACGTGCACGGAAAAAAGCAACAAAACACAGGATAAAGTCTCTATTTGTTTCAGAGCAACAGCCCTGGTAACACATGGGGCAGTTGCATAAGACAAGTGAAAATACACAAATTGTTAAAAAAATCCAGTCTTATGCCAATCCAAATAATGTTGCTGAGTCATAGAATTCTAAGAAATTGTGCCATCACTCCTGTAACTGTTCATGTGCCTCATTCAGTTGGTATGTGATATTTCTAAATTTGTTGAGTGTCTCAGTCCTCAGTCTTACTGCTTGACAATGGTAATTTTGTTCCACTTCCTTTCTTTATGTTTGATAGTTTCGGTTTTGAGCTAAGTTACTCTGATTTTGAAGTGGTGTCATTCTGTTTCCATGGAAATAATTTTATGCTTACAGTGGGAATACACAGAATGCTTGTGTTTAGCAGAAATGTGCTGTGTACTGTATTGATGTTTGAAGGGTTGCGCTGATAAAAATATTTGTGATGTTAATATGATGCCTATGAAACTGAAAGATCAGTTTTCTGTACAAGGGAAAGTACAGTCAAACTTTAGCAGGTATCTTAAAATGAGCTCACAGGATTCTTTTCCTTTCTGTAGGAAGCTGGTACTGATCAGAAATGTACTTGTGGAATGACGGTAGTTATAATCCCACAGTAGTTTCTCTGAAATTCCTGGAACTAGCTTGACATAGATCAGTATTGGCAGAGTCAGAATCAGGCATTCAGTCTTAGAAGGTAACTATGCTGGGAAATGTGTGCAGATCCATTCCCTTGGAGCCCTAACTCTAAAGAACTCAAAAGAACATTCTACTATGAAAGTATTTAAATGAATTTTGGCTTTTAAGACAGCTGGTAGCAGTTATATTTTGCTCCGAGGATCTCCTCTATTATTTTCTGGGTAACAAGATAGGCTATAAAGAATCTACAAACTATTTGCAAGCAGATGCATAGAAATTTGTCATCAATGTCACATTCTTTACTTTTCAAAAGCAAATCTGCCACAGGTGTGGCAGCATAAGGTGACCTAGAAGTGAATGAAGAGAGAAATTTATTACTTAGCAGTCTTAAATGCGAGATGGAGTGTGGATAAAATGGTCTCATTTCTACAGTCAAATTACAGTGAAATCTGGACTGGCATAATTATGTCTTCTTAAATTCAACTGAGACCATACAGCAAATTGTTAACTGTTAACAATTTCTTCTCAGAGGCAAAAACATGTCTTGCTGGTCCTTTTTTGTGTTTGGTTTGTTGTTGTTTTTTAAATTAGATCCTTAGACAGAAATCCCTTATATTTCTTCTCACACGTTACACCAGTGGAAAATAGCCTCTGAAGTAAGACCAGCAGAAAGCTTCATGACTCATACACTTCATGGTTAACCATTAATCCCCTATTTGTGATCACACTATGATAACAATGCCATGTCTAAGTAATTCTCTTTTGGTAATGCTGAGAGAAACTATTTGCACTGCACATCTTCCATCTTTGTCTACCATCCATTAACTGTAAACTGTAAATTAATGTATCTCAAAATGCAAAAGTCAAATCTGATGAGTTCTTATTTGCCAAAATCTCTGTAAGAGTGATTTTAAAAGAGCAGTAGATTATAATGACTTATTTGAGTCATGCATCTTGAAGTGGTATTTATTGGTTTTTCTAAGAGCTGTTTAGATTTAGTTCCATATTCTTGTACAGTCTGTACTGTAATGAAAACTGACTCACTGTATGTATCTGCAACTGGAAAAGAAAGGCAAAAATAAAAATCTCCAATATGACAACTGATGAATAAATTATATTTTTTATCTTGAAATTTGTCTGTTTTGGGTCAGAATCAACTGTAGTAAATCTGGCTCCAGATTTAACAGTTTCTTATTATGCATTTTGACCACACTCAAAAAATTCTAAGAAATTATGGATTTTTATTTTATCCTATTATCTCAATAAGGCCTATATTTTTTTCTTCTCTGTAGGTGTTTTTGCACAGTTATACCTATTTATGAGCACATTTTTGTAAATATTGACCGGGAATACTTAATATATTTTCTCAACCATTAAGGATATCATTAAAACTGTGAAGTTGTAAAATCTTGTTTAGCAAGTTTTTAATGGACAAGCTTGTGCTATTCAACACAACAGGGAAGTATGGAAAGACCCTAAGCAAAAAAGCAACAGGTACCTTTTTCAAGTATTAGTAAATGCTCAATGTAAAAAAACCCCTAACAAACCAACCAACCAACTAACCAAACCAAACCAAACCAAACCAAACCAAACCAAACCCAACCAACCCAACCCCAAAAACACAAAACAAAAAGCCTCAACAACAACAAACCAAAATCACAAAACTCAAAGCACCCTGTGATCTTTTTGCAAAAGAATTTAAATATCCAGAACAAATCAGTGCAGTGTTTCCAGTCACATGGAATAAAAAATAGAAAATTAAAATCCAGGGAAGCTGAAGGGGAAGATCAATATGAGGATTAGGGAAGTGAAAGATTTTGACAAGAAGAAGAATATGAAAATCACTCAATTCTACTAAGTGTAGTGCCAGGAAAACTTTTTAAGGCTGAGTAATGGAAATGACTGATGTGAAGTGCAGGCTAGACTTTTGACCTAGACCACCTTCAACTCAGCAATAACAGAGACCATTCAACAGCAAAAATCTCTCACCATAGATATTTGGGTTTGGTTAAAGCATTTGAGAGCCTTTATCAAATTTCTGATCATCATCCCTGGAACAACTTGGAATATTACTACTGCTGTCAAAACCAATTAAAAAGGTCAAGGCTTTACATACAGGTACAGCAAGCACTTTTAAAGGAAACACAATCAGCTTCAGTGTACAGTTTGGTACCAAACTTCCAGTCTCTCACTTCCCACTTTTGATATTTGAGTTGTAATGAAAAATTTGCTGAGACAGAGTTTGGCATAGTAATGAAAAACAAATTAGGAAAGACATTTTGCATTTCCTGATTAATAGAGCTTTAAAAGAATCCAACAGCTATTAAACAAGCAACAAAGGAATCTGAAATGCTGCAAACAGCAGAACTAACAATGGTTTATTAAAAAAAAAAAAAGCAAATCCAGTGGAAACTCTAGGAGATTCTAACTGAAGTGCAATTTAAAAGCTATTTAAAAGCTAAGAAATGTAATTGCCATACCTTAACAGTAAACTATCAGTCAAAGAAGTCATTTGGGAGGAAAGACCAGCACAAGCTGGAAATGTACCAACTGCAATGATTACCTTAAATAATAACTTTATGAATAAACTACTGATCTTCAATTCTAAGTGGATTACTGCCAAGAAACTAACTCAAGAAACAGATAGGTGTCTAAATGTATTTGAAAGAAAATGCCTCAGAAAATTACTTCTAAACCCATTTTTAAACCTTTTGATTCAGCGGAGTTCACACTTTAAGTTACCTGGAAAAGATGGTAAGGATATATAATTCATGTGAAAATAACCTGCTGCATGTTTGCCAGGTTATTAGCAGTCAGCTGAAGGAACTCCAGTATTGTAGAGCATTTAATGAGGGCAACTATATGACACTTCAAGCCAAGGATATGCAGAAAATAGATGGCAAAATCCATAGCTGGAGCACTAAAAGTCTTCTCAGCCTTCCTTCTTCTTTAAAACCTAAAAATAAACTTTCAAGCCAAAGTTACAGATTTTTAATAGGTAAAATGAACAGACTTCACAAGTATTTCAAGAGGGTGTAACAATAACTGTAATAAGAGGATGTTACAATTATTTCTGCTAATAAGACAGGAGAAAACAAAGCCAAAATTAAATAAAAACAACAGCGTTTTCTTGTAAGAGTCAGCAGAAAGTGTGAAAGCAAAGTAGTACAATGACTACTCACTGGTTTGTGCTATCACACTTCCTACTGCTATTGCTTGCATCTGATAATTAATTTTATCTGGTTTGTCCTCCTGTAAATTTCAAAATGTTTGGCTTTAGTATACTTAACTTTTCCTCATAGAATCTATCCATTTACAGGGATAATGGCCTATAAGGTTAATGACTTTTAAAAAGTAAACTTACTCTTTTGCTTAATCTGGCTGCCACACTTGTCTAAAGAAACCCCCCTCACATTTTTTTCTACATATTTGCATATAATTCCAGCAGTTAATTTAGAGACTGTTTTTATGCTGTTTCCTTACAGTTATGTTGTTTCCCCCAGGTTAAAAACAAAACAAAAAATCCCACTACAACACCAAAACAACAACAACAGAAAACCAGAAAAAAACACTTACATGAAAAGTAAAGTTGAATAATTTAAAGCCACGTTTTTAATGGCAGTCAAGGACAACAATAGTCTTAAAATCAATATATAATTTCCTGTCCAAATGGAACTTCAACTAAGAAAGCTATAACATCTTTATGAAATGAAAAAAATAAGCAAAAGCATTTAACAGCAACATTATTCTGTCTGCAGACCAATTTCAATTGTATTGCTCTTCTGCAAGGCATGGGAAGGTATGGTATAATAGTTATTTAATCAGGAGGAGTCATAGAATCAGAGCAAGTATTATTCACTGCTACAATTATAATTTTCTTTTTACTTTTCTTCCCTTCTTCAGCACAGAAACATTTATTACTCTGGGGAGTGCACAGGGAATTACAAACTAGTACACACATTTATGAGAGGACATAAACATTACTCAACTTGTAAGAATTCTTCTGAATAGGTTGAAGAAAGAAGTGAATACTGAATCAACTACATCTATTCCAGAGATGGCAAAGGATGGTAAAGTGCATTCTCATACTTCAAATTGTCAACTTCAATATTATTGCACTCCATATTTAATGGAGTCTGCAACATATCCCATTGTTACAATTTCATAGATAGCACTGATAGCAAACCAGTGTGCTACTTTTGACTCTTACAGTTTCATAAATGAAAGACAAGTAAAGATAAACTGCTGTCTGCCAGGAAACAAAAAGCCCCACAGCAACAAAAAAGCAAACACACACTCACTCCTACAGCCAAAACCCAGATTACCTATGTGTTTGTAAATTGGGAATGTTTTGTCAATATCTATACTTACATTAATGACTATTAATGACTTGCTATGTTGCCTCCCTCCTAGGAGAGTGTTATGATCTAATGATAGGAGAGATGCCTCTGCCCAAATTAAGGAGCAAAAAAGACTATATGCCAAAGTCAACGGTACAGAATTTATTTAATAGTAAATGTTAGGTGAAGAGACAAAGAAATAGAAAAGAGAGGAGGGAGGGGGGGAGGGGAACGAAAGAGAAACAGATTAAGAAGAAAGATAATCACCACCCCCGTGGATCCAGTGGTGTCCTGTTCATCCCCTTCTTCTGGTCTGCTCAGCAGTGAGGATGTCCCACAAAACATAAAAGGGCTCATACGTGTTCAGGCATACATGGGAACACCCAAGCATATTCCCTGTGGGTATATATTTGGGCTTCAGCGGTCACAGATTTTATACTCTTTGCCATAGTAGGCAAAATCCTTTGGTGATCTTAAGAGTGTTAAAGACAATTATGAGAGGCAGACAGAAATTGAATTTGTTTTTCCAAGTTATTTGTCTCGAAGACGGTTCCAAAAAGTAGTATGATCTGTCTTTGCTAAAAGATATTTCTTTCTAATAGTTGCCATTCTTCACTAAATTGAATATAAAAAGAGGTGAGAAGGGAATACTTTATTGAAAATGGCTGTCAAGAATATTGTGCTGCTAGGCTCAGAGAAAGACTATCACCCATTGTATTTCTGATTCTGAGAAATGTTTTTCCACAGTCTGTATGTGAAAGTTAAATTTTAGCTTTCTTTGGTCCAGTAGAAGGAGTCAGACAGCATAGGCCAAGTCTGACAGATGTATCTATTAAATGATGAAATACAGCTTTGGTTTCACTGAAGACTGACAGTATGGAAAACTTAGTGAGCCTAATGCTGCAGTCTGGCATGCATGCATATCTGCTCCTGATCTGTAGAAGTTCTTAGAGCATAAAATTTGACGGGCAAATATCTGAGATGAGCGCAGGTGCACCGACAGCTCATGGCCTTCTGCCTATCCCAACTGTCACAACGGAAAGTTGCAAAAAAAGTAAATTGATTACTTTTCCTAGGTGAGCTGAGCAAGGCCTGCTTACAAAAAGTAAACTATCAGAGGCTTCAGAGATCTATTTGCTATCATTTTTCTGCAAGAGGCAAAAGTGCTTGACAAGTGTATAAGGAGTATTCACGCTACTAGAGCATTTTCCTCAGTGCTGCCACATAACAATTTTGAGATCTGTGAGATAACACCAGGTTAGACACTGATGGCAAAATATTTTTTCCTGGGTGTGGTTTTGGAAGAGTCCAGTAGTCTTTTCAGTATTACTGTTGAAAACACTTAAGCTTACAAAGATGCAATTGTCTATCAACAGTATCAAAGAAGGTGACAACAAACTCTAGACAATTAAAAGCATTAAATATACTTTATTAGTGCTTTTCTGTTTGGAAGTAAGAGACTGTATTAGTTCCATATACATAGTTGCTGTATATATATGCATATATATATGTATGTATGTATGTATGTATGTATATCTCTATATATATGTGTGTATGCGTATATATATTTAAAGCATAAAAAGGAAATTCAGCACAGGTAAAGTACAGAACAGATAGGGAAAACTGGAAATTCTTAGGGCATCATTATATACACTGAATGTATTTCCTGACATGCTACTCAGCCACAGAGACTGTATTTGCTGAACACCTTCTTGCTTTTATCTCTGATGACACAGCTTCCTTATTCTTGACCTAGGCTATTAAATAGGTATTTTTCAGAGAAAAAAAAGCAGTTAATATTATTAATTGTACAGACCTATAATTCCTTTATTGAGTTAGGAATGTCTGGTCTAAATCAACACTGCTGCATTAATCTCAGCCAAAGCATGTACATTTTCTCTCTGGTTACCTTCAGCCCACCATGACCATCATGATGGTAAATCAGATATGTATTCTTGGTAAAACAGAGTATGTCAGAGCACGTAATCTTTTTGAGATTTCAAAAAAGGCCATAAGGCAACTTATGAAACATACAGAATCTATGGAAACTGCTAAGAAAGAATATTTTTGTTGGGTTTTTTTTCCATATTTTTTGTTTTACACATGATTTTCTTAAATTACTATTTTAATAATTTCTTTTCACCTATCAAGCTTCTTATCATAAAAGCGTTTGAAGACTTCAGCAATATATGTAGTCAAAAATATATATAAAGACCCAGATAAGGACATAAAAACCTGAAGTTCCAAGCATTTTTAAGGTAATTGTCATGAATGTGTTACAAATGACAGCACAGAAGTGCAAAAAAAATGGGCATTAAAATTCTCTCTCAATGCAATGGTGTGGCTGGGTTAGATATCTCTGTGCTAAGGGTTTTTCCTGGGAGTAAAGGCAACAGTATGTTTTACTTTTATAGCTTAGCTATCTCTAAATATTTGTCCCAATCAAGTCTCCTCCTGAGCATTTTTTAATGCCTTTAGTCAGTTTTAGACAAATCTGACACAGGTATCAATGATAACAGCTCTTGCAGACGCACATAAAATGGAGCAAAGAAGAGAAAACTAATCAGTGCTCCAGTGACTCACTGTCAGGGTGTGGCACGAATGCAGTTTGCCTTTAGAAACTGAAAACATACAGATAAAATTTCTCATTATAGGACAGATTTTAATATGAGTGCATCTAATCCAAGATACAGAATAATGCAAACATGAAACAGAAACCACAGGAAATAGTGATTTTTTGCTCATGGAGCTGGATGTTCTAGAAATGTGGAAATTCTGAAGGTGGCTAATGTCTTGGGTGGAAGGTACACTTGAAAGAGAACTTAGAGGTCCTCTGAAAAGAGACAAATCCATGTGTCATAGGTCTGGTATTTAGTCTAATGGAAGTAAGGTGATCACTAAATACACCTACCATGGGAAGCAATAATGAAGTTTAGAGCAGACAGCAGGTTAGCAGACAGACTTTCAGGCATGACAGAGTAATGCCAGGACATTTATTACTGTCTGAACTGTGGTCTGTTGGACTCATTTATCTGCCCAACATTCTAATACACACACTTTAATTACACTACCCGACTATCCTAGACTTTTAGAAATCATTTTCCCATTTCTAAACAAAACAAAATCCTGGATTAGGGAGATGCCATTATTCACTAGCAGAAATAGTACAAAAAGCACCTCAGACTCGGTCTGAGCAGCTGAAGCTGCTGGTTTTGCTGTTGCCACCCAGAGCTTAGCTCTCATTGACTCTGTTGTCAGGCCTGGATTAGGAAGCACATCCTAAAGTGCCTGGCAAAGTGAGTTAAACTGTTTCCAGTTTATGTCGAGAAGTCTCTGAATTTGACGGAGAACATGCTTGATCTGATAACTCAGCATCAACAAGTTTGGTTCAGGAAAATATGTACTCCTTCTGTAGTGTTTTAGTGACAAAAGCCTACAGGTAACATGAGCCATACTGACATTACACAGCATAGTTTATTCCCAGCAGTACCCATTTCACCCAGTGTTGGAAAAGGAGTTACTTACTAGAAGCGTTTCATTAGACAAACGTGTATCTGCTTTCTTCCTTGTTGCTGCCTTTCAGACACATTATAATGCCATCAGATCTGAAAAGTGATTTTTCTGCTGTCAAGAGTCCAGAATTCAGAGTAAGATCAAATTTGTACCTAATGCAAGCTTTGCCACCTTATCCCATATTTGCTTTTACAAATATTTGCAAGGAACAAAAACTGTTATGGCACCTGCATTTTGTAACAGTTTCATTTACACTATTCACTAACAGAAAAATAATACCACATAAAAAAGACTCTTGAACTAAGTTGTCTGCCAAAGCAAACACTGTGGTCTCAGATATTTTAAATAAGTCTTCAGAATGCATTCTGTAGTTACAACAGGCTGAGCAATAGAGCTGTAAGAGGGTACAGGAACATTTCCAAATGCCAAGTCCTGAAGAAAGCTGTGAAATGTCATCATTCAGTTCACCTCAGTAGACAAAGAAAATTCAGACCTTTGATGACCCCTGCTGAATAAACTAAGCACTGCATTTAAATTATAAGTCAATATGTACTTGGAAGAACAGTTCAATGCTCACTATCATCAAAAAACCAAAGAAAAGCAATATGAAAAGGCTACATCCTTTTATGACATGCCAAAGAAAACAGCTTTTCTGCAGCCAGACTAGCACCAGACCTGAGAGATGTACAAGATAGTGTAATATCTTAAACAGGTTTAATCTAATGAACTACATTCCTGGATCCATTAAAAAAAAAAAAAAAAAAAAAAAAGAGAGAGAAAACTATCAATGCTGTATTTCTTTTACGACCCAGAGAAGAGGAATCTTTAAATGGTAATCACAAGGAGAATCCAGACACCTCCTGCACTGTCTGACATAGCTTAGGGCACTGAGAAGGTTCCTACTGCTCCTTTCCACAAAAGCTCTTTCTGCAAACACTCTGTACTAAGCTTGTGTTAAGTTCCTCCTTTTGGAGTCATGTATAAATGATGGGAAGCCCTTCATCAAACTAACTCAGTGACTCTGCACTTCTCTGGAGAGTAGTTAAGGGAGATGTAGAGTTAGATAATTATTTATCTCTTTTTCTTTAAATACACCAATTCCTACAATGACTATGATAACACACAATATAAACACCTCTTTAAAAGGACAGCATGATGTAGGTTATTGCATCACAACAGCCACAGAAAAAATTTGAAATTTTTTTACAGTGAAATGTTACATTTGAAATGTAACATCAATTTACTATTTACATCTGAAATGTCAAACTATTTTTTTAATATCGTTTTAAAGAAAGAAGCTGGAATTTGTGAATTAATTGCATACAACTGTTATTTCATTATGGGAATGCATATAAAGTAGAAAGCGCCTAACCTAGACATATGCATAAAAGTTAGGTCTGTTTTATAGATAAGATAAATCATTTATTACAGGTAAGCAATGTATTTACAATACAGACCAGCCGTAGACATTTCTCCACCATCCCTGGTCTTTTGGCAGTGAAATCTAGCATGTGTGTGGGAGACACAAGATAACTTAGAGCTGAAGCAAAGGACATTTTTACAACCCAATGAAAGGAAAAGTACTAAATCACCAGAGTAACACTTCTATTAATCAGTTACAAAACTTATCAATAACAGTAAAATTATTAAACAGACTGAAGAATTTCTTAGTGTAGCATAACATATTTGCAAGCAATTCTGAGTTTCACACATGGTTTAAATTCCCCATCTCTCTCTTCTCCACCATCCTCGACTTCAGTCTAACAAAGCCAGACAAATTTATTTCTCACCAGGAATTTCAGAAACATTACAGAAAACAAAGTATTTCTTGGAAAATCATGAGATTAATCAATTTGTTTCGAAAAGCAGGACCTGGGAAAATTGAAGTGTCACTGCAAAAAGCCTCGAAGATTCTGCTTTCTCCTACTCAGCAGCTCTTTTCAGGAGAAGGAATGCAGGCAGAGCTTGGAAAGCAACCATCCCTGAAGTGGCAAGACAAAAGCATATTCCCTTCTAACTCTGCTGAACCACAGAATGGAATTTCAGGACAATAAGCTTCCCATATTTCTTAAGGAAGCTAGGCTTGCTTTGCACACTTCTTCTAGGTGTTCATCAGTTAAAGGAAGGCAGCTCTAGAGAACACAAGAATCTTGTATTTCTTCAAAACTTATTAAAATACAGCATTTTGGTCTCTGTTATAAACAAAAATGGTTTCAGATTTAGAAAACCATGGCATGTAAAATTATTACTCAACCCAGCTACAAATATAGAAGAGACCTTTCTCCATTGGCCTAATCTGCCAACTTTAATTAACCAACATGTGTCCTTCAGCTATGAGGGACAATACAAAGACAGCCTGTGATACTATATGTGTATCTTGGGCTGTCACTTGACATTTTAGGTTACAGTTACGTGTGATCCAACACTATCTGTTAAAGTGTTACAAGAAAACCCTGCCACTGCTCTGGGTGATGAAGAAACCTCTTGCCACATTTAATGGTTGTTTTTTCAACCTGAATCAGTACATTATGTAACTGAAAGCACTGACCTAATAGCTAGCAGTGGTACTAACATAATGAAAGGGGAAAATAAGGGCCTCAGAAAAGTACCTTTTCAGCCAAAACACAAAACTGTGTTATCATCTGGCCAGTGGCTTAGGATACAGATACACCACAAAGAATATGCAATCTGCATAATTAATTTACATTGCTAGATATTGGACTACCTGAGGATGCCTGTGAAATCAATGAAAATACAGATCTTTGCAGTTTTTCTCTACTAGTAGAAAAAGGTAAAATACTTCCAGATACATACATAGGAAGAAACAGAGAGATCCAACCAGTTCTCATTGCTCTCCTCATCAAAATATTTCACCACATTTAAATTAGATAAGCACTGCAGCCCAATGCCGTGAAGTAAGGCCTTAAAGACTGGGTAACCCTCAACAACAAACAAATACATTTAGATTTGTATCTGTATTAATGTCCACACATAAAAATTTCTTCATGCACCAAATACACTGTGATCTGACTTTTATATAGACTGTTACACAAACCAAAAACTGTTTTGAGTTTCTCTGAGAAACAATTTGATGCTTATAGCAAGAGGATTTAATATTATCTGATTGCTCAAAAAGGCAGCCATTACCCTGAACAAACGCTAGGCCTTTCTTACAGCAAGAATGAAGTTTTGTTTTGTAACTTGACAGTAATATTGAATTAAATGCATCTAAGATACAAGATATTTGTGTTACTTCATATGGCTTGTGTAGATCAGTTTTAGTTTTTTACTTTGTAGCCTACTGTGAAAAGAGTAATAGCGTTCCCTGAATTTCTTTGATAGTGTGCTCTTCTTGGTGAAGCAGAGTGTAGTATTTCAATCACATAGACAATTTCTTTCTCTAAAATTTCTGGACAATCAAAAGTGGCAAAAACATTATTTTTACAAACAGAGATCTACTTACTTTACTAATTGCCAGCCTTCAGGGCAGTGTGAAGGACGTGTAGGTGTAAGAAGTTTCTCTGCCTGATCTCACAAACTAAAAGGGACACTGTCGGACTAAAATCTGTATTTTAAAATATCTTTCATAAAAAACATCCATGAAAAGAAAATCCCTTTTATGTGGATCATTTCTGATGGGTCTCTCTTTTTCTTTTTTGTTCAATTATAACAATAAAAGCAGACCATGCGGACTAATTTTTGGGTGCATTCATTTTAACATGCTGTCTTGTGGTAACACTCATGGATATTGTGGCACTGAACTGAAATCTCCTGGAGGAATATGCTTACTTTCAATGGACTCTACTGTACAAAATGTTTACAAACATTTTAAATCATTAAATGCAACTTATAATTAATCCCCATACATTAATGCATTTTTTACAAGTGTCAGTGATTATCCTTTAAACTCATAAAGAGAGAAAGATTCTTTTTCACTATTGTGATGTATTTAATCCTAACTTATTATCCTAATCCTCCTCATTATTGGTAACAGTTTCCCCAGCTGATTGTATAAAACTTGTACAGAGTACTTAAAAGGATAAGAAAATGTTATTGAAAAATATCATAATTAGAGGTTTGCTTCAGTAGCTGCTTTTAGTACCCAAAATTACTTCATGGGTTTTCCCTTCTTTCCCTTCTTTTTAAAGCCTGTTCCCTCTCATGCCTTTCTTAAAGTATCTGGAATTTTTTTTTACATACTACCTGAATGACAACAAGGTTCTGACAAGACAGACAAGCAATGCAACATGGATGAATTTTGAGATATCATGGTAAGATCATGATGATTTTTTTTTCCTTATTGTTAGCTGCAACGTTCTCCTTGCACCTCCAGGACAAAATCAAGAATCAGCTGCAAGTTATTCCAAACAGATACAGTAAACTTGCATATGCCAAGTGATACAGTTTCCTATGATGAGGTTATTACTCATAAAGAAGGCACCTTAATACTTACATGCAACACTCTTGGAATACAGATAATAAATGGTCTAGCTCTCTAAGACATTGTTATTACATCCACCAGTGAGAGATCAAGTACGTGTTTTCCTTTTAAGTCGGTAACTTCTGTACATTATCTAAATGTTTTTCAGAAATCAACTTTGAAATTTGATAAGATTTTTTTACAAAGAAAAAACATTCCAGAGATGCAGAGCAATATTCCAGGTAGATGTTTATTTTTCAGGCTGGATAAGGCCTTGAGCAACCTGGCTGAGTAGAACGTGTCCCTGCCCACGGCAGGGAGGTTGCGACTAGATGGTCTTTAAGGTCCCTTCCAACCCTTAACATTCTATGATTCCATGATTTTGTGATTTAGGAAAAGATCTGGATTCAACCTTAAACCCGCATAAATCATTCAGTACATATAATGATGCTTTCAAATGCCAGTTGCTACCATTCAGGTTCGTTTTCATGAAGTGTAAACCTACAAATATATGGCAGACTGTAAACCTAGTTTGAGAATTCACTACAGACTACAGATTGCAGAATGACCCAGATGCTATAGGATCACTGATGTATATTTATCAGTATTATTTTGTATAAATTAACCTGCAGAAGGACAAAGAATGGGAGGATGTGAAGACTGAAGGCACATCTCCTGGGTGAGACTAAACATCTTGTTTGAACCTCCCATTAAATATTTTTATCCATGAAAAAGTAATGGGCTAGATTTTAGGACAAGCAAACAAGCAAAAAGCAAAGCAAACCAAGACAACAGATTTATAGATATCTGTGTCTTCTGAAGGCCAAAGGTGAGGTGGAAAAAGCCTCTCAGAGTCAAGAGCAGCAAAAGAGAGCAATGATATACTCGTATGATTTTTTTCACCCTGCATAGAATACAACTGGATCCCAAACCACTTCACCATTTTTCCTTCAAGAAGAATGAAAATTTAGTTCTTCATTCTTGTTCCTCTTTTCTCTGGTGTCCCTTGAAGGAAGAAGGACCTTTTAACTTAGACATTACTATTGCCTTATCACTTGTGTTTTTCAAAACAACTGTTTTAACAATTTTATTTAAATGGCTGCAGAAAGGGGCCAACAGGAACTTCATGCAGTTTAACAAAAGGAGATTCCAAACACTGCACCTGGGAATAACCCCATGAACCAACAGTGGCTCAACCAGAAAGGCCCAGGAGGAAGGTGGGCCAGCAGTCAGTGCCCCAGTTCCCTGCCAGGGTCACTGGAAGTGCTGCCAGGGGGACACAGAGGGATCCTGCCCTCTCCCCTGCCCCATGAGGCCACACCCGGAGTGCTGTGCCCAGCTTTGGGCTCTCCAGCCCACCAGAGATGAGGAGCTACTGCGGAGAGCCCAGGGAAGGGCCACAAACACGGTGAAAGAAGGGGAGTGTCTCTCCTGTGAGGGAAAGCTGAGAGCTGGGACAGTTCACCCCGGAGAAGACGCAGCAGTACCAGACTCAGCACAGGACCTGACAAACTGGGGGGTTTAAGGCCACCAAAAGACATCTGACACGCCGTGGAGCGGGGTCTTTACCCCCTGGGCTCTCTGTTGTACTCGCCAGGCAACAGCCAGGTACCACAGGCTCCTGTATTCGCACGCTTGGCCCAGTGTGCGGCCTTCAGCAGGACCCAGGCCCTGCACTGGCAGTGCCCCACAGCACCTCTGAGGGCCCGCAGCCACTTCCTCTGCCCGGACCGCCTCCTGCAGGTGCCCTGTGCCAGCTGCGTCCCACTGGCTGGGCAGGAGCAGTGTGGAAGGGACATTTCTCCTGGAATGAGGGGCAGCGTGCCTGGGGGCAACGGAGCGGGAGGCAGCTGAGGGGCTGCTCTGTCACTTTCCAGTAAGTTCTCCTTTTCCTGCAAGGAGACCCTTCAGAGGCCCCTGTCTCCCCTCTCTGCCCCACACGGAGACCCTTCAGAGGCTCCTGTCTCCCCTCTCTGCCCCACACGGAGGCCCTTGGGGAGGCCCCTGTCTCCCCTCTCTGCCCACGCTCTGGGGCCTTCTCTGCTGCCCGGCTCCTGGCGCCAGAGAGGCTCCGGCACCGGGCCCGTCTCTCGGCAGCACATGGCGCGCGGTGCCGCGGAGGCCCTGCAGGAGAGCGGCTCTGCCCCGCCGGCCGGCACGGGCGGGCGGCAGCGGGAGGCGGCGGCAGCCGGGCTCTGCCCCATCTGCCTGGGCGACGTGGACAACGCGGCGCACCTGGACACCTGCCTGCACACCTTCTGCTTCGGCTGCATCCGGCAGTGGGCTGCCGTGCGCGCCGCCTGCCCGCTCTGCAGGCAGCGCTTCGGCCGCATCCTGCACACGGTCAGGGCGGACGACGACTACCAGGAGTACGTGCTCGGCCCGTCCGGCTGCCAGCAGAGCGCCGCGCCCGGGCACGGCGTGCGCGGCACAGCCCCGCACTGGCGCTACCAGCTGCGCCCGCGGCCCCGCCGCGATCCCGCTCCCAGGAGAAGGGGGCGGCCGCCGGGGGACCGAGGGAGAGCTCCAAGGCCCTCCGACACCTCCGCCCGATAGGCTGCAGCGGAGCGCTCGACCCGCCCTGCCGGGGGACCTGCCGGCCTCGTACACGTGCTGGGGGCGCGGCTTACGGCCCTCGTGCACTTGGAATGAACATCCAGAGGATTCCTGGAGCACGCGTCTCTCACAACCCCTGGGTATATTGCATGTGAATACACTAATTAGGTGGAGGTGTTATTTTATCTTTGTCTCTCTTTTTCATTACTCTTATTATTAGTCATAATAGTATTGTTGTTTTTTAATTTATTAAATTGTTCTTATCTCAACCCAAAAGGGTTTATCCTTTTTTTTCCAATACTCCTCCCCAGTGAGGAGGGGGTGGTAAGTGGCTGCACAGATCTTAGTTGCTGGCTGGGGTTCTCCAGCTGGAAGAACCCCAGCTTTCATTGGTGCTGGAAAATCATTGGTTTTGTGGACACTGAACAAAGATCCAGAAGTTTTTCAGAGCATGATTCTCTCAAAACCAAAGAAAGCCACTTCAGGCGATGCTTTCTAAAAAGTGCCTTGTTAGTGCAGGAAAACAAAAGGAGAGAATGTCTGGAACGTGCTTTGAACTTCTTCATATACATGCTGCAACAGAGCCCCCTTTCACTTGAACACCCCAAGCCTTCCCTCTCCAAGCACCAAAGCATTGCTGCCTGTAGCAGTGGGGAACAAAGCGACATGGAACCCCTTTCTGCATGCGAAGGAGATCACTTTATTGTAAAAATCAGCCCCGTTTTGTACCTTTAATCTCTACCTGACATAACAAACCAGAGACTTAAAGGAATTTAAGGGACCGAAAGCACCCATGGCCTTGCTCAGCTGCTGTACTGCTGCCCACGCGTGCTATCATCCAACCAGCTTCCAGCTCACATGTTAGCCTCGTTCCTCCAGCCAATCACAATCTCACTTCAAACTGTCACTCAACTGACTCTCTCCTCACTCGTGACTGCCTCTCGCAGCTCAACCCACTTCCGACTGGCCTGCAGCCCTGCATTTCCCATAGGGCCTTCCGGTGAGCGTAAGCCTTAACAACTTTAAGAATTATAAGCCCATATCCTACAGCTGCCCAAGCTCCATGGCCATCAGCCATAATGCCTGACCTGAAGCAAAGCCAGTTCCATGGACACAGGCCATGCTGACAACCCTCTCCCTCCTGGTGCCTCCACACCCAAATGGATTCTGTCATCCCCCTGTCACAGCCCTTGGAGCCTTGCTGTGACCCTTCCATACAGCAGCAGCCCAACTCCTCCAGCCCAAACCCCACTGCCATGGCTGGAATGAAGGAGAGGGCTGGGCTCATGAAGGCTTCACCAAAGATACTGCTGGGGACCATCTGCTGGCCTGCACACCTTGGCTTGGCGTTTTTGGCAGAGCAAAGCTCTAAACGCCAAGCATCCCAGGACTTCAGGAGCTGCCCAAGAAGCAGACTGGCATGAAAGCAGAGCATATCTCTGCCAGGGGCCAAAACATGGGTTTCCCACCCCTCTCTACTATTGGGTGGAGCCACGATATTGTGGCTGTGCCCAATAAACCGAGATGGGGGTTCGCCCAGACTTGCCCTGTATCCAGATGCTGGCCAAGTGGCTGCTGCTGAGGGGTTTGTCCTCAGAGGAACCACGGCTAGCTAGGAGCAGCAGTCTGCCCAGGCAGCCACATGAAACAAGTCCAGGCGTGTCCTGAGCCCTAGAGAGCGGAGAGATGGAGCTGCCCTTTGCAGGGGGTCTGCACCTCAGGTTACCTCAGTTGAGACCTCTAGAGTAGGGTGAAGAAGGAGCCTAAGTTTTTTCAGTCTTTATTCCAGTTCCATGCGGTATCTGCCCCCAGCCTCTCCCCGCTGATGTTACTGCTGGCTAACCTGGTGACTCTCTGTGATGTCTCTGTTCTGACTCTTGGTGATGACCCTCTCGACCATGTGGTCACCCAGCCTTTTATACTTTTATACAGCCTTTTATACATGGGGAAGGGCCATCTGAGGGAACAGGTAGCCCACGAACCAGGTGGGGACAAAGGTGGGCTTTAGGGGAAGATGGAACACACGGGGAGACCTGTCTTTTTCGGAGCATTCTTTGACTCTTTACCAATCACATGACGGCTTTGTGGAATGTCCTCAAGAAAAAGAGGACAATGGCCCAGACAGGTATTTGTATATTGGCCTGCTCCCTGGGTGGGAAGAGGGGGAAGGATTTTACCACAAGGAAAAACCCAGGGTGGGGACAGGATTTTGGGGATAAAATTAAAGCGCATTACAACATCCTACCTCTTGAGTCTTACTGGGCCCATCCCAGTCCCCCACTTTTAATCCTTTCCCCAGAAACACTAGCACCAGATTTGAACATTTCCACAAGCTCCACAACAATCCCCTCTTGCAGTGCCGGGGCAGCCTCACAGACTCTTATCCCACATCCCACATGGGTCCCCAGCCCTGCTGGCAGAGAGTTCCCACAGCCAGTGAGGCCCCTGCGCTGCATTCCTGTGGGATCATCACTCCACTTGGGCGGCCTGGGGACATCAACATGCAAATGGCACTGGTGGTGTGCCCTGTGGCCAAAAGGCAAAGAGGCTCCTGGCGGGCACTGGGAGCAGCAGGACAGGAGTGTTCGCCCTGCCACAATGAATTTTATTCCAAGAAAATTTTCTCAATAATTTCTCTAATATCAGTGGTAAAAAGACATGATAGTAATCTGTCTGACCTACAGGCATTTTTTCTCCAAGGAAGGGATCCCACACTCCCCACCATCCCAACCCTCTTCTCTGCCTGAAGAAATGCGCAAAATTCCATGCAAACACAAGATGAAACTTTACTCTGGCAGCGGTCATAGACTGGGATATTGTTGAATGTTGTCTATACATTTAATTGCAGTCTTTGGCCTTCAGTACCTTGGAAGCAGAAGGTAATCTTCTTCCATCTACCTGCTCCCTAGGTACTTGGTTATGCCGAATTAACCAGTCAAAATAAGGCAGGAACCAAGGGCCTCTTATACTCCTAACAACAGCTGTGATGAAGTTATCACTAATTACAGATTGTTTTCTATAAAATATGGATGAAAAATGCATTAAAACATAGCATGAAGCCAGATTACAGTTCTTGGATGGTGTGTTGTGTCTGAGTCAATGTTGTTGAGCCTATGTATCTAATCCTGTGTGGGACTCAGCACAAGTTCATATCTTTACTTCACAGAAAAATCTAGAAATTGACCCTCACCTTTGGAAGATCTACCTTCCAAAGTCACCTTAATGCTACTATGTCAAGGCAGAAAAACTTTGTATACAGCTTAACACAGGAAAGTAATAGAATTACCATTTTGTACTTTAGGCAAGTCAAAAAATATTTTTGCTTTAAATTCAGGAACTCTAATGCAATCACATAATTAGATACTATTTTCAAGTTTAAAATAGCCAGTGATCTCTGTATGAGGACCCAAAACTAATTTCCTCCAAGTGAATTTTATGAAGCATCAGAAGAGAAAAAAAAATCAAGAATGACCAGAATTTGTTTGAAGTGATAAGTTTGTTTTTTTTTTTAATGGGCACTCCTCCATATAGTTAAAAGATCAGGAGAAGGCATGAAAGATTAAGTGGCAGAAGAGATAACAGACAAGATAATTGCAGAGCATTAAAGACTCAGATTTATTTTTAAGACATTCAAGCTCTATTTAGAAAAGCTCTTTGTTAACTTTTGTGAATCTAAAAAGAATTATCCTAACATGCTGAACAATAATGGGACTAATGGTGCTAAAGCACCATCATTTCCTATTCCAAAGCCGCCCGTACAGTAACTGGCTGCAGAATGTTTCTGCAGCACAAATAGAAGATAACAAGACTAGAGGAGTCATAAAGCAGCAAAACCTCAATATGCCACAAAAAGAGATTTGTTGTGCTCTGTGCTCTCAGAGGGTAAGTGACAAGTCCTGAATTTTCTCACTGAGCTGTCATGCACAGCGAAGTTGAGCACACAACAGGGAAGTTGAGCACTTCCCCTCACAGGCTGCTCTCAAGCACCATTTTGTTTCTGTGGCACCAGAGAGGTCATGCTAATTCAGAGTGAGAGCTAAGGGTGTGAAAGCTAAGAGGACAGTTCCATGAAATGGAGCTGCACTAGTCTGATAGGGATAAAAACAAAAGCAAACATAAATCTGTGTTGATAAGTTTGCAGGCAAGCAAATGTGTAGCTTAGCAAAGAAACAGAGAGCTGGTTTCTGTATTAGTTTAGTTTTGAGCCTGCAGAGCTGTCTTGAAACTTCTTGGTTTTATTCCACCTTTCTGAGACAATGAATAAAGAAAAAAAGTTGCTTATTGTCAAAGCCATCTGCATGACTTCTAGTGCTATTACACTTGTGCAATTATCACATCTTTTCAAGAAACTTCTAGACTCTTCTGTTTAGGAATCCTATTCTCTGTGTTTTTACAGAAAAGCACTTTAAGAAAGTGCTTTCCTCCTATATTTTTCATCTCCTCAGATTAAAAAAAATTAAACATATATTAAATTATAATTTAAAAAAATATATGGAGAGGTACATGTATTTTTAAATATATATTCATACATACAGTTGTTTGTAGATAGAACTACATATACATGTATATATATTACACAAAACAATAAATACTCATTCTTGACTAAACACTATAGATTGCAAAATGTGGACACCATCACAACATATGAGATGATCTGTTTCCCTTCTATTAGTACATGCCTGGAATGACACCAAAATATAAATAAACATATTTAATTGCATTTTTAAAACTATGGCTGACAAAAACCAATTTTACAGAGGTTTTTGAAGATGTTCTTAGTTCTATCATTACAATTACAATAGAGATTATTTAGCCTTAGATAGTGGAAGTTGTTTCTGACCATAAGAAAATATGTGAAAATGTTTATTTGTGTGTATAAATAGCAGACAACAAATACTAATATAGACAGATTAGAGGAAGAACCTGAATTCCTGAGGGTGAGGAAGTAAAACATGGGAGGTAAGACTGAAAGGAGACATAAAAATGAAAATCAATATTTTATGGTTGGTGAAAAGAGAGAGAAATTTCCAGAGTGCAGCAGGGCACAGATAGGTAATGAAAATCACAATTTAGTGAAAGTACGTTTGCATTAGCATGCTAAAGAGCTGTAAGTGAAATATTTTACTTTGCTCAGGGATAAAAGAGAGTTGACATAATTACAGTTGAAAATTAGCATGGCAGCTGAGCCCTGAAAGACATTTCTTATTTGTGTGGATAGATTAGAAAGGCCTTACCTCAAATTTCATTCAGGGAGTGTATATAAGAGTTCGTTATGGCAAGAATTTGGGCATCTAGGCAAAATGCTGTGTTGAAGAGGATGCTACATAATACACTTGAATAGCCGTCCATATTATCATTTGTTCTACAGGAAATAAAATGTGCGTAAAGAAGGGCTTCTCTTCTGAAAAGCTTCAATAACAGTAAAAAAAAAATTTGAATTACCATGGCAACAACTAACAATCTTACATGCCAACATGGAAAAAATAAAACAGGGAAACAAAACAGAAAATCAATTAAGAATTTAAGCAATGATAAACGACATACTTTAGAGTCTGATTCTTTATCATGTATTTCAAATATGATTTCAGATTAAACAAACTATTTTCATGCTGTTGGTAGTTCAAAGATTCTCCAGAAACTAAGGCCTAGCAAAGTGGATGTAAACGATAAAACCATAAAACCTTATGTCTTTTGTGGAGGGGAAAGAGGAGGAGAAAACAGAAGAAAATGGATTTTTACAGAAGTATGCAGAAATAATTTTTATACTCTCACTTTCTTAACATGCCATAAAGTAACTCACAGAAGGTAAACTTAAGAGTTTTCCCATGTTAAATTCCCTACAGTAACTTATCTCATACTGTGACTGCATAGTAACAGAACATAAGCCAACAGCAAAATTCAAGTTCTTAAGACAGAAGAGAAAATAGAACAGTAGGATTGCACAAGAGAGGATGGGGATAAAGAACTGGAAGCAATATGAGGCAGAAACCAAATGAGAAAGAAATATGAAAGTATTCATTTTTCACAAAACAGAGTGTCTTGGAAAACATGCTAAGAATCATATCCTTTAGTCCCATAACAGGGAATTTTAGAGACCTGCAGAAGGGTTTTCTGTGTAGACCAAAAACTAGTGACACAATTTGGTAAGCCTTGGTGAAAAATATTAATAAAAATATACCCCAATATTGTTGCGCAGAAGTGTTAGCAGACTCTACACAGACAACTTCTCTGGGAAGGAGTAAAATTTTTCTATTTTACATCTAGCTCCATGTTTTTTTACATCATTTTTGCAATCTGCCTATCTGTCGTCAATCTTCCTTTCTAGCATACTCATTTATTCTCTTGTTTCTTGACTTGGATCGTTTCTGAAATTATTCTGAATATCAACCTTGCACCTGTGAAACTGCTTTAAAAGCTTGAAAAAATCCAGTACTGTCTTACTCATCTGAAAATTAAGACCTTAACTCAGTTAATTGAATGCATTTATTGCAAAGTGGTACAACTTCATTACAGAGGAATTTCAACACGGCTGTGTTTAAACACCTGACAAACAATGGAACAAATTGTTTTGCCTCTGAGAGCTGTCATATGTAGCTCCTGAAGCTTTACATTTACAACATGTGCAATGCATCTTTGAAAAGAGATGGAACCACGTCTGCAGTGGTAACAGAGAAAGTCTAAGGGTCAATTTTATATCGTTGAAATACTTCTGACCTTGGGCCATAATGAGTTCCTCTTGTGCTGAGCACTTAGTAAGTTGCATTCCAGCTACTCAGCAAAGAAACATCAGACATGATGAATGGAAGTCCTGTGTTAAAGAATAGTTAGGACCCTAGGTTCTGAGGCAGAGTTGGTTTATTTCAGCTTGAGCTGTGTGCCTTTGGAAAGGCAACAACCTATGTCTCTGAGGTTCAGAAACAAGAGTTCTCTTCCAAACTGTTTTTCAACAGCAGCCTAGGTGGACCATTTGCATGCTAACCTGACAATGGTTGTGATACCTCTCTGGTAGAAGTGCTGGTGTATTCACCTCTTCACTGTTAAAATTAGCACTTCTAACTGCTACTGAAACCTAAATGCAGGCAAAGCAGGGTTTTCTCATATCTGAGATGTCAGTTTCTGTGTCATAACTCCATAATTTCTCAGATACCGGCTGAAGCTACTCAGTAACATCTGCTGCTTCTGCTGAAGCTCTTGGGTACCTGTCCTCAAGCTATAGAGCAGTTTGCAATTTTGATATTTATATATAGATTCAGTCTGAAAACCAATCTTTTTCTACATGGAACTCGGCACTATTCTAGTGATAAAACCCCCATATTAGTTTTTACAGTCAGGCACTACTGGTTTTCCAGCTAATACTTATACCACCAAATCTGCCACTAAGGTCCTCTCTTGTTTCTGCCTTTGCACGTCTTCACTGTAGCAAGCAAGGTTCTCTTGCAAGTTGTGATCAATAATCCACTATCAGTTGCTTTTAGCTGACTAGCCATCTACTGGATGGGGACTGACCAGTGTTTATCACTAACACTGGATAAGCTAATTTTCACTTTCGTAAATGTCAATCAAACCAGGGAAAAAAGCCTGAGTTAGTGAAAGGGAGTACACAGGAAACAAAGTCAGCAAGGCAAACTTGTTTTGACTTAGAAGTTTACTTTTTCTAAGTGAGTGAATTAAGCCAAATTATTCAAAATTCTGCAAAATCTGGGAGCAAAATTGTGCCATATAGAATTTTAAAAAATAATTATTTTTTGTAAGAATCTGGGATGCATGTGTATTCAACATCTTCCCTTCCCAGAAAACGCAGAATAAAGGTTGTGTAAATTCATTTTCCATCCACTCAGTCAGTAGAAATCAGGTCAGCTCTACTTACAGCTGCATTAGCATTCAGATCAAGCTCACTTCACTCACATTTCCACCCAAACATCTCATTACAGCAGCCAGTCTAGGCTCTTCTGGGCACAACAGATATTTTCATCTTTTCCACATCTGGCCACTTGAAAGGTGTGCTTTCAGCTTCTCTGACTTGTACTAAAGCAGTCAGAAGCAGTCTTTGTGAGGTCATGGACCAAGTTTTGCTCAGGTGTGAGTCATCCACTTCCAAATCCTGATACCGTCCAAGTCAAGTGTTATTTGCCTCAATGGCATTGACCATGCATTAGATACTGTCTAGAAAAAAACCCCTGATGTACCAAGTACAGTAATGTTGCATCAAAAACAAACCTGACAGAAGTTTGCCATTTCTTGCAAAATCCTTTGAAAGAACTTTGAGGACTAATATGTTCTAGTTTATAAAGATAAATACTTGAACAACTGTAATACAGAAAAATACAAGGAGATCAAAAGTGAAGAGATAGACTTATGCTGTTTCAGGAGATATCACAGTTAAAGTCAAATCGATATTTTATTTTAAGTGTGCTAGGGTACTGCTTTTGAAAGATGTCATACTATCAGAAAGTAATATTTTAACTAACTGAATCTACAGAATGATTGAGATGTCCTAGGAGAGAAAATACACCCCAGTGTTGACTGCCAGATTTAGAGCTCAGAACTTGGTTGCCAGTGTTTTGGGAACAGCATTTCCTCTGGGAAATGAGACTAGATGCCACTTTTAAGTAATCCCTACACCCTTTAAAAAGCAGACAGACAGAAATGTCAGTAGGTGGAGCTGCCTTTCCTGCAGTCAATAGAGAGGTTTCTCTGCAGAAATTGCATTTGCAGGCACCCAGTCAGCTTTTCCCACTCCCTGGCAGATGGTACTTGAACAAAACATGAACATGCAAGAATGCAGGTTTTTCACATCATGTTACCGAAGTGCACAAGTCAGGAGAAGACAAAACACAGAACTGACAATGTTTGTCAGCACAAGCTGTTTATTTTTTTTTTTTCTTCCTCAGTCATGTTGAATGGTATTATTTTACAGTGATATGCTTTTGCTCCAGAGCATCTTGTTCACAACAGCAAAACACCCTATAATTCATGCTTGGACTGAAGGTAATGCTAATGTAAATACGTCTGTTTTCATCATCTTCAGCATTGAGGTACATGAAGTACATCTTTGCAGATGATAATCAGGCTGACAGTTTTTCCTTCCATTATTGTTCTGGTGAAATAAATATGCAGTTCATCTATTTATTACTAAAGGGTACTTCCACTTCATCTCTCAGCTTGAAGCTGTACAGTGTAATGAGGGCTATGATCAATCCATTGTCTTTATTTTAAAAGGGAGATTCATGAATCTGATTAACTGAAAGAATGAATGTGGTATAAAAACTTCTGAGAATCACTCATATGAGGTGAAGAATAATCATGGTATGAATTTGTGATACATGTCTGAACATTGGCTTATTTCATATGAAGAATTTAATGTCTGCTTTATTTCTGAGGCCTTGAGTAAGTCTGGCAAGGAAAGTTCTCTGACTATCATCTTCAAGTTTGACTTTGCTGAGTAACTATGGTTCATTTTTTTTTAACATAGCAGGCCACAAACCAAAACATTAATATTAAAATGAGTAATTTTGGTTGTGAATGAAGAGTTAATGCTGCCCTGATAGTCATAGATACAGTAAAATCAGCTCCTCTGGATGTTTACAAAGCACACAGAACATACGTCATGTTTTGATTTTATGCATGTCCATATGGGGTTCTTCAGCAATCGTAATCTCCAATCTCTACTCCAATATGTCCAAAAAAACTCAGGGAGGCTGATGAGCACATGTATGTCCAGGTGATATGCTGGACAAAGGTAGTCTGTCAAAATCTTTGAAGAATTTTTCTTGTTTTGTGGTAAGGGCAAAATGCAAGGAAATGTTTATTTTGTGATTATGGTGAGCAAAATATGCACAGAATGCTATTTGATTTCACTATGCTGGTAACAGGTGCAGTGCCTTTGGGCTCAAGTCTCCTGATACCTTTCTCATTTTAAAATTTCTAAAATAACTAAGAAAGACATTTCTAATGAGGACCTGATATACACATCCAGATGACAATAGGAGATGCTTGGAAGCAGCTCTGAGCAGTAAGGCACTTCAGTGTTCATTAGACGATAGAGGTACATGGTTGATATATTTATCCTCAGAGTGACATTTAAACATTCATATGACAGTAAGATCTTGGATTAATACACACCCCATCCCTGGTTTCTGTCTGGCCTTAAGATCAGAAGGTGGGGACAACAAAGCAAACTATATAGCTTTGTTTACTTTTTCCTATAGCTTGTCTCAGTGAAACGAAAAAGTGCTCCTGAGCTACAGTTCCGTGTACGTTGTCACAGATACTGAACAATGTTATTATATTGTCTTACGACGTGCTGCCCCTTTTATCCTTCTGGCCACCGGCTAGCTGTTGTGCGCCCGGGGCAGCTGTCAGGTGTGGGTGCAGGCCCTGATCTTCCTCTGAGAGAGGCTAGCGTCGGGCCTGCAGCTCTGCCACTTCCCCCTCTCAGGGATCTGTGACAGGCTTGTCCTGTAGGTTGCCAAGGAGACGGAGCAAAGAGCACAGGAAGGATCTGACTGCTTAGAGTTCCAGCACAAAGTTTATTTGCCCATAGGGGTCCAGGGCAGAAAGACCAAGAACAGCTCTGGGTAGCAACTTATACAGGGAGGTGGGAACTTGGGAGGAGTTGACAATACAACCAGTGGGGAAGCTTCAGGGGAAGGGCCAAAGGCAGGGATATATTATAATAAAACCAATGAGGGAGGAGGAAGGCGGGTACAATCATTCAACAACCAATGAGGGTATAAGAAACAGCAAAATGGCAGGGAACATTCTAGAAGTAGGGGAAGGGTTCTGTCTTGACAGGCAGCACAGAGAGGCAGGGTAACAAAGATTGGCATGGAATTATCCAGGGTAATGGGAGTGGTAAAGGGTAAATGACATGTAGCAGGGGAGGGAACAGAGTCTGGGGCAAACCATTATGTAGGGGAACAACTGGGACAAACCATTAAAAGAAAATCACACGACCACAGTCTTAACAGTCTTTTTTTAATCATATTAGGTTTTAGCATCTCTTATGAAGGCCTCAGAGCCAGGGCCCTTTCCTCTTTCAGTGAAGAGTCTCTAGCCAGCAGTGATTTAATTGAACATCAAGAAGATGAGTAGTTAAATGGTTGACGATTCCTTCCAGCACATGATATAAAAGCAGTTGTTTCCATGCATATACCAAGAGTTGCACAATTTTGAAAAGTTCTTTTCCTCATTTAAGCTTAATCCATCTACTAGTTACTACAAAATATCAACTAAATAAACTGAAGGTGGTAAGTCTATAGCCTCCAAGTGTTGTCTTGACCAGGAACAAGTTTTCATTTTTAAATTTATTGGGATAATTTGTAAGTGATTCTTACTTTAATTTATTGCTTGGCTATTGGTTAAGTGTGTATCCTGGTGAACTGAGAATCCTGAAGTAATGGCCTTGAAACTATTAATCTAAACCTGGCAGCAATTTAGAAGAACATGGTGGGTGTTTTTCTGTATCTCTCAGTTTCTTCTGCCAGGAAGGGGTTGGACCTGGCAGCATTGCTTATCAGCTGATAACAAAATCTTTTGAGGACATGGCCCAATCACCTCTGTTACAGTGTGATAATACAAAGGCACAGTACGTGTTTAAGCTTCTGTCAGTTAACATCTGTATTACTGAAGACTAATCAAGAGAATAAAGTTTGCAGGATGTAATCAGTACTGAGGGGATTTCAGATCAATAAATTTTAAATTAACAACACCAAAAATGTTTTTTGCAAGGCAATGTTGTAAAAAATAATACTTCATTCCCATTCAGAGTTGTTATTTTTATTTTAACAATTGGAAAAGCAGATAGGGAAAAGTGTGGAGCCCTTTATTCAGTGTTGTTCAGTAGCCAAGACTCCTCTGTAGAGCTGCTGCCTTGCCAAAAGTAAATTTTAAATGTGTAAATTAAATGTTTTGCTTTTATAGTGAGAAATGTCTTAAACAAGGGTGATAGTCTTTAATACCAGATTTGTTTGCCTTCCTTCTGTGAGAGTTTTTGATCTGGTAGGATTATAAGATCAAAATCATGTGGTAATGTGGAATCAAGACCATCATGCTGAAAAACTTAAGATAAATTTTATGCTGATATCACATGGTAGCAGCAAGGATGGGCAGAAGGAACAGTCCCATGAGATTTTCATTTTAGTTGTCTAGCTTTACTGCATTAATACAAAAGCTTGATTTCTTACCCTATATTTGTTCACTTATGTTCCACTTCATAGTAAATATTTTACTACTATAATTACTATTACTATTAGTATCACTTAAGGTAAAGAGATAGAGTCTACTATCCATTGGGGTTTCTTACCTTTTCTTTAGCATCACCATGAATGGAGATCATGACATAAACTGAAAAATAAAACAAAACAGAGAGAGATATTTGACAGAGAGGAAAGATAATATTTACTCTTAATCAACATTCTTTAACTTGAAGTTACACATGCTTAAAAGCATGTATGTATTCCAATCTTAGCCATACTTCTCCCCCTCACCTTCCATTAATTTATTAACTTTTATCAGGAATTTTGTTCTAATGTATTTAACCTTGATTTTCTAAGTCGTCATGTCCCATGCAGAAGATAGATAATAATGTGCATTTTCTCCACTTACTGTGAGCATGATCTTTGAAAGGTTTCAGTCATTTCAGTTGATATGTGTGATGGAGTAATTTTAATGAACGCCTAAGGAGATTTCATCTAGCCCTTTTATGTAGTTAGGAATAATTATCACTAATGAAAAAACTATTAGCTAATTTCTCAAAACAGTTTTAGACTGTACCTTTGTATATGTCCTCCAAAATGCTTCAGAAATTCTTTAAAATCCTATTACCTAAAAGTGTGGTCTAAGATGACTTCTTCTATATATACTGCATAGTATCTTTGGTGATTTAACCATTAGGAAGGTGTAAAATAAGTTGCAAAATCTTAATTACTGCTTTGTGAACATGTGAGAAAAAAACATGATAAATAGATATGGCAGAACAGATTTCACCTAAACAAACAGATTTCAAGCAGAGCCAGATTTACCTATTCCTTATTCTACAGAGTATATTTTAGAAACTATACCTATCTCAACATATTAAATGCACAAGAACCTCTGATTTTACCTTTAGATCCCTTGTAACAAAGCTCAGAAATATTATCATACTGTATAGAGGAATCTAATCCATGTGAATTTGTTTGGGTTTTAAATATCAGTTGTCTAGATTACCCAGTAAGGACTTTGACATTTTATTAAACTGTCTTTTTCAGACATGCCTGCATATAGTGTGAGTGACTCTTAGATGTATTTCTTTCCCATATTTAGTTTTGTTTGGGGATGGTTGCATGAACTAGGAATAATACGGTGTGTTATGTTGTGAACACTTTTTATGAATATGATACTGTAAATTTTAATAGAATTGAAGATTACTATAAATAATACTATAAAGTCTTATTCTAGAAACAATTACATATGTCCAGCAAAGAAAGAAGTTGTACTTAAGCAGCCTATACTTAATGAGTGAGGAAAAAAATACAATTTACTTTAGCTTTCTTTACACAGGATGGATGGATCATGTTCTCTTAAAAATAAACCAGGAATCCTAGAGAAAGTAGAGAAAGTGATGGTCCCATTAGGCCAAACAAGGAGATTAGTAAAGGTTAAAGGAGATATTGCTTCACTTAAACTGGTAAAGTTCACAGTGATTGAAAAAGGGGAACATAACTCGCATTTTTAAAAAGGATTAGAAAAGAAGACTGAAGGAACTGTAGTATGAGACCCAGTCAGTCTCACCTCAGTCCCTGGCAAGATAGTGGAGCAAATCCTCCTGGAAACTACGCTGAGGTGTATAGAGGACAGGGAAATGATTGGTGACAGCCAACATGGCTTCACTAAGGGCAAATTGTGCCTGCCTGATTTGGTGGCCTCCTAATGGGGTTATAGCATTTGTGGATGGGGGAAGAATGACTGACATAATGCACTTGTCCTTGTGCAAAGCATTTGATACTGTCTCATACTACATCCTTGTCTTGGGACTGGGGAGACATGGATGGGTGGAACATTTGGTGGATAAGGAATGGGCTGGATGTTTCACTCAGAGAAATGCAGCCAACAGCTTGATGTCCAGATGGAGACCAGTGATGACTTGGGTCCCTCAGGGATCTGTACTGAGATGAATATTATTTAACATCTTTGTTGGCAACATGGACAGTGGAATTGAGTGCACCCTCTGCAAGTTTGCTGACAATGCCAAGCTTAATTGATACTCTGGGTGCAGTTGATATTCTAGAAAGAAGGAATGCTATCCAGAGGGACCTTTGCAAGCTTGAGAAGTGGGTCAGTGTGAATTTTACGAAGCTCACTGTGGCCAGGTGTTAAGTCCTGCACCTGAGTTAGGTCAATCCCAAACATGGACACAGTCTGGATGATAAATGGACTGAGAGCAGCCCTGCAGAGACAGATTTGAGCATGTTGGTAGATGAACAGCTCAGCATGAACCAGGAATGTGCATTTGCATCCCAGAAAGTCAACCATGTTCTGGGCTGCAGCCAAAGCAGCATGCCCAGCAGGGCAAAGGAGGGGATTGTGCCCCTCAATTCTGATCTCATGAGACCCCACCTGGAGTGCTGCATCCAGCGATAGGACTTCTATGGGAGTAAGTCCAGAGGGCCATGAACATGACCAGGGGCTGGGCCAAATCTTCTGTGAAGATGTGCTGAGACAGTTCGGGTTTTGGGACCATTCTTGTTCTTTAAAATATGCTTGCCTGAGGTTTTGCAGGATTAATGACAGTATTGTCATGAAGCTGTTCTGCAGTGTGAGCTCACTGGATGCAATGCCAGCTACCTCACAGGTCTCCACGGAAGACTGTGCAGGTCAGCTAGTGCTATCTGGTAACAACTAGTGCTTAATTTGCCACTCTCCGTTTTAATATCAAATCATGGCCTTTCCTCTCAAATACTAAACTAATTCATTTTATACTCTGAGGGAAATGAAATAAGGTCTCTCCTAATTATTTCATTACTGATTTCACATCTGTGGCAAAACACTTCCCTAGCACATAAATTCAATACTAACTGTAGCACAAAAGTTATTGGAAAAGATCAGACACAGGCTGCACAGGTCCCCCCTGACTTGTGGACCAACAGGCTACTGGAGGGGTTTTGCCTGTCCATTGGAAGTTTCTCAGCTCCTTCTGTGCATTCAAGGCCAATGCAGACAGATCATGAAGGCTGTAAATCATAGCTTCATGTGATCCCTCTCCTCTCAGACCTCCATCAAAGCCCCTGCTACAGAAAAATGGAAATACTTGTGAAAAACCTCATTGAATACTTAACTCTGATGTGCTAGGATTTGTTGGTTGTACTAAAATCTCTCCTACCTGTCTCTAGCCATATTCACCCTTCAGTCATTTCATGTCATCATTTCCTCTATTTCCGCAGGAATTAAAGAGTAAACATACATAATTTAAAATACAAAGGGAAAAAATCTAATTTAATTTGTGTACTGGCAGAATAATGCAATCAGAGTATTTCCACTTTTTGCTGATTTTGCTTTGTCTACCTCTCATCTTTTGGTCATGATTTGGCTTTTTTTAGATCTTTGTATCAAAGGGACTCTTTTGACTGCTATGAAAGGACTGTGGTTGACTATTACTGCAGTAACTGTACTAATCCTAGTAGAGATTTTTATTCCAGTGACTGAAAATATTCATTTCTTGGAAGCTAATGGCATTTAAACTAGCTGTGAGTGAACAGCAGGCTCCAAAGCAGCCTATTGGTCCCTAAGTCAAGCTCAGCTGATGAGCCATTCCCTTTACACCTAACAGCTGGTAATGGATGACATAAATCAGATGTTAAGGTAACCATTTAAACTTTAGTGAGCCCTAGCAGGGCTTCCTCCAATGTAAATTTATATTGTCTTTTGGTATGTAGAAAGCATTTTGTAAATATTTTCTGTTCTGAACTATTTTAGCTGTTTTAGTGCTGCATTTTGGCCTATATAAATGCTGTCATTTGTGTCATCCCACAGTCTTAGACAATCCTCTTCCAAGAGAAATGGTTAAATGCTTCTTAGTTCCATCTTGACTTGAACTTAAAATTCTATTATTATCATTATCATTAACTATCATTATCTTTACCTTTATTGTTGTAATGCACATGGTTTGCACCTGGACAGGTTCCAGCTTTTTCCAGGGCATTGTAGGAAATGTATATTATTTCCATTTGTTAATTTATTCATGTTAGCAGTAATGACAGACCTTGGTGTGTATATGTTGGCATGTAACTGGTAATGCTCAGCAGTCTCCTTTTCCCACCCAGAAGTCCATGCATTTCCATTACTTTCTGCAGGGCTGAAGTCAACAAGATAGACACATTTTCTCTAAAATTAGTATTTGTTTTCTAATTAAGTCACATAAGCTAGTACAGTTAAGTGGAAAATTCAGACTGCAAAAAACCCCATGCAGATTACATATATGAATTAAGAAAAACTATCCCAAGTTTAGTTGATATATTACAGCAGCAGCCTTTGAGCTTTGATATCTTGATATTGCTCTGCTAGCTTAAAAGCAAAGCATTGCTTCTCCCAAGTCAGAGAATTTTCATACACACATAGGTGTGTTAAATTATTGCAGAGTTGAATTTTCAGTAAACAGGCATTCTGAGAAGTTGACGCTAAAATGCTTTCTGTAAGGTTTTTTTTCCCCTTTTTTTAATAAAATGAAGACCAAGGTTACCAGGATTTGCTGTCGTTCTGTGTGTGGGGAAGATAGTTGATTTGAACAGGACACTGTGAAATGCTGCTTAGAAAGTCTGAGAAGCAAAAGAGATGTTGGAAAATGTACACTAGAACTCTAAAGTGAGAAGAGAAGGTAAGGAAATGAGACACAGGAGTACAGAGAATAAACTGCAAAGTAATTGGAGGCAAGACCAAGTAAAATGTTGCAAGACACTAATTGCATTTAGAAGGATAAAAGGCAGGTTGTTTGTCTTGTAATGGCTGGGGATTAAAGTAGTTGTCCTTACAGAGCTAGAGGAAATATCTCACACATATTCAAGGCTGTATTTTAACCTTTAAAGATTACTTCATTTTGGGAACGTGTGACTCAGGAGGAATACTTGTCAAGGTAAATACAGGCTGAGCAAGTATAATCTCTTTAAAAATCTTTAAAATTTCAAACACTATTTTCTGGAAGTGGTGACTAGTTATTTTCACTTGGCTACTTTGGCAGTATTCGTTTTTTTAATCCATACCCATGAGTGCCATTATAGGGATAAGGCTGAAAAAACATTTCCTTACCATTTGTTTATTTCTTTTTTTTTTTTTTTCTCTTCAGTTTGAGACATGGTGTTACTCCTGTGAAAGTGGAAATACTACTACTAAATTAATGTTCTCCTATAATAGAAACCTTCTAACTGGTTTCTACATTAGCTTTCCAAAGGTAAAAATAGATAAAATTAATCTAGCAGCATCAGGACTACTTAAGTTTAGGTTCCTACATAGTTTTGCTGGGAAGTCTTTAAACATTCTGCCACTTATTTTTACTTCATAAGACTGACAGATAATTTTTGAAGGTCCTATAAATGTGGCTGTTAGGGACAAAGAGTGGGCTGATGGTCTGTATGAACACTTATCTGCCAGTGGGTGTGGCATTGCTTCCGGCCCTGACAAACAGGAAAGGTCAGGATGGAGTTTCCTATAATTTCTCTTAGCAGGAGACACAGCAGAATCTGTACAGCCATTCTTAGAGGCTGAAAGAGCCATTAGCAATTTTGTTTTGGTTAGCAAATTGTTTTGATTTGTTCCCTACTCTCTCTTTTGATGGTGGTGGTCCCAGATACTGTGGCAGTATTCCTTTATCCAGCTCTTTTGGGAAACTGACACCTTAGCAAAATTGAACTATGATAGCTCAAAATGCTTGCATGGCATTAAATGGTGTTCAGCTTTACTACTTCCTTGGTGTTTTTCTAGTACTGATATGTACTGGTTACAGCCATATAGATATTTTAAAATGCCAGAAAATGACGTTCAGTATTTCCTTCCTAACATGCACAGAGGAGTTACAATCTGAGTTGGGGTGTGGAGGAGTGATCTCTTCAAAGTTTTAGAAACAGCAGAGGCAGGACTGACAGAGACCACCTGTGTTCTTAAGGGCAGTTTTCCATTCTTAAATTTTCATATGTAATGGAAGGTTAATGCAGAAAGCTTGACAGTTTTATACTTAGTTTCCTTTGGACTGCTGTAAGAACTCAAATTTTCTTATATTTGAAAATTTACTCTTAAGATTTCAGAATGACTTTTGAGAGTCTCCTGGGGAGGTGTCCTAAAAGTGCTGAGCTAGCTTCCTTCCAACAGTGACTGATTAGAAAAGGACTTGTGTGCTCACACAAGCCCATAATATAGGGAAAAAAAAGGCTACTTGAGGCTACTTGCTGCATTATGCATTCAAAATTTCAGTGCTTTTTTTTTTTGCTCTCAGGCACTGCCAGGCAGACTTACTGGGGCAATGAAGGAGAATAATAGGACGACCCTTTCCATAAACTAGCAGCCAGCAATGCATCCACAGTGCATCTTGTTAGCCCCACAATATCACACAGGTACTTTCCTCTTCTGCTTTTAATTATTTCTGATTAGTTCTTGAATGCTACTCAGCCTCTGCCTTCACTGCAGTCACTTATATTTGGGTTACTATTGTCAAAATGTCTCCTGAGAAGGCATAAACACATTCCAGTATACAAACAGAAGGCTGAAGAATAGTGGATAAAGTCCATGCTTGGCATGCTACCTTCTGCAGTGGTTAAATGCATCCTAAGCTGGCTCCCAAGATATTTGTTTCCTATTGAAGCATAAAAACCAAGCAAACACTGCAAAACCCCAGGCTCTTCCTTTAAACCTTTTTTCTTTGGGGCAATTGGGCTCTTCTCTCGGTAGGACACGAAGTCCTACAGGGCTTACATGTAGCTGTGAAGCTTAGTTTTCCTCCTCTCTTGTTTAGTTCTTCCCCTGTCTCTTACACTGCTTATGAGATCTCCAGGGTTCACATCATATCTGACTTGTCTGTATATACAGAGTTGTTGTCTAATAAAAAAGGTACCATATTATGAAGTCATTTTTCAGATATAGTTTTACTTTAATTATTAGCATACACTGGATTTTTTTTTTGAGAAAAGTGAGAAGATAATATTTTGGAAATTAACTATCATTCTAAGTAAACGAATAACTACATAGATTTAATAAGCATGGAGCCTAGAGACTTAATCAAAAGGGCCAGCACAAGAGAAATTGCTTTTCATGTTCTGATTCAGTCTATTTGAACCCAGACAAAAGTGCAATATATAATGAGGTAAGAATCTAATAGAATACCATTGATTTTGCATCATATATTGTATTAAAAAAATACAAAATATGAAATAAAAAAATAGAGCTGCAATAATCTTGAAATCTCCAAGGAATTTACAAAAAAAAAAAAAAAAACCAAACCAAAAAACCCCCAAACAAGCAAACAAAAACCCCAAAACCCCAAAGTAACCCCAATCCCCAGAACAAAACAAAAACCCCAAAGTAATTGTAAAGAAAGAGCTATTGTATAAGAACTTATAAAACAAAAAAATTCTCTTATTAAAAACATGACTTACATTTATAAGAAAGTACATGTTAGAATTAATATATAATTTTACAATAGTTTCATTCTAGAGTCCTATTTCTTCAACTAAAATGCATAAACAAGTAAACAAATTTTTTATGAAGGCATCCTCTTGGCTCTTTGGGTTTGTAGACAGGGAATTACATATAATCACACGTGAGTATTCTAAAAGTTCATGAGAGTCTAATTGGCTATGAATGACATGACATGACAGAATTATCTCTACTGATGATTCTTTTAACATTCCCTACAGAAAAAAGCAGGTTGAAAGAATATTAAATTTGTGAAGTTACGCTTAGAATTCTAGAAATGCCAGAATCAAACTTTAAAATTAAACTTAAAGCTGCCTCAGTAGTTCATCTATTATGCCGAAATCTTTACATAAAAAAGGGACCCCCAACACCCCATAATTTACAATCACCATAATGTCTTTGCTGTCTGCATTAAAAGCAACATGCAACGCCTGCATCCTACTACTAGGGGTAACACAGCAAAATGGCATCATGTATCAAAAAAGGTGAAAGATAACAAGCTGCAATAGGCAAAAATATGTGTAGCATAACAAATTTTGGTATTTTATTTTCTTCTTTTACTATCCTTGAACTTAACACCTACTAAAAAATTGTCTGTCAAAATGCTTTTTGGCCTTGTTTTAGGACATATTCTCTCCTTCCTCCTACAGGCCTCTTCACTCTGTTTTGCAGAAATAAGTACCTTCATGTTGCTTTTTCTCCCCTTCACAGGATTTTACTCACAAATACACAATGTGTAACAGGGAGTAGGGGGAATCAGAACCTCATGGCTTTGTTGATTTCTGTCCATGGGCAAACAAGAGAGATTTTAGGGCCTTGGGATGAATGGTCAAAGGATCAGGAGCACAGGTAGTGTTTGTTCTCCTCTCTCCTGCCATTTGCAGGGAATCATGAGAGAAGAAACAGGAAGATCACAGACCAGTACTTGGCTCTGATCTTGGTGTCACTGGCAAAATTGTGGGTTCTTTGGTCATGGGGTGGTTTACATGACACCAGGCCTGCTTGCAATAGACAGGGTACACCTGTCTCAAAGGAGGAAAAGGAACTTACACAGGAGCCAACAGGACTCATGGGGAAAGTCTGGGGGGAAGGGATAAAACCAGGCCTGCTATAGATAAGCCTGGGGACAGCATGACACTGAGGAGTGGTATGCTACCAAGGTTGCCTGTGCAGCCATCTCAATAGACATAGGGGATTGAGACCATACAACAGCAAAGACGTTTGGGCTTTTGATGCCTTAGAAAGCACAGAGGTGCCTGAGAGCAGTAACATAAGCAATAGAGCTTCTCTCCCTGAAAAGGTGGCAGGATCAATATCCCAAATTAACTGCTTCTACACCAGTGAACACAGCATGAGCAAGAAATGGAAGAGCTGGAAGCCACTGTGCAGCAGGAATACTATGACATAGTCAACATCACAGAATCATGATGGGATGATTCAGGCAACTAGAGTGCTGCAATGGATGGCTTTGAACTCTTCAGAAGGGATAAGCAAGGAAAGAGTAGGTGGGGTAGCCCTGTGTGCTAGGGAATGTTTTGATTATCTAGAGCTTAATAATTGTGATGATGGGGTTGAACGCTTATGGGTGAGAATCAGGGGAAAGGGCAATAGAGCAGATATCCTGGTGGATTTCTTTTACTGACCACACAACCAAGGTTAAGAGGCAGATGAAATATTCTATAAGCAGCTGGGAGAACTCTCANGACACCAGGCCTGCTTGCAATAGACAGGGTACACCTGTCTCAAAGGAGGAAAAGGAACTTACACAGGAGCCAACAGGACTCATGGGGAAAGTCTGGGGGGAAGGGATAAAACCAGGCCTGCTATAGATAAGCCTGGGGACAGCATGACACTGAGGAGTGGTATGCTACCAAGGTTGCCTGTGCAGCCATCTCAATAGACATAGGGGATTGAGACCATACAACAGCAAAGACGTTTGGGCTTTTGATGCCTTAGAAAGCACAGAGGTGCCTGAGAGCAGTAACATAAGCAATAGAGCTTCTCTCCCTGAAAAGGTGGCAGGATCAATATCCCAAATTAACTGCTTCTACACCAGTGAACACAGCATGAGCAAGAAATGGAAGAGCTGGAAGCCACTGTGCAGCAGGAATACTATGACATAGTCAACATCACAGAATCATGATGGGATGATTCAGGCAACTAGAGTGCTGCAATGGATGGCTTTGAACTCTTCAGAAGGGATAAGCAAGGAAAGAGTAGGTGGGGTAGCCCTGTGTGCTAGGGAATGTTTTGATTATCTAGAGCTTAATAATTGTGATGATGGGGTTGAACGCTTATGGGTGAGAATCAGGGGAAAGGGCAATAGAGCAGATATCCTGGTGGATTTCTTTTACTGACCACACAACCAAGGTTAAGAGGCAGATGAAATATTCTATAAGCAGCTGGGAGAACTCTCACAAGCATTAGATCTTGTTCTTGTGAAGAACTTCAGTTTTCCAGATGTCTGCTGGAATACAACAGCCCAGGAGGTTTCTGGAGTGTGTGGCAGAAACCTGCCACACATAACATCCTGACACAGCTGGTGAGTGAGCAATCTAGGGAAGGCATTTGCTAGAACTGTTGTTTGTGAACAGAGGAGGACTGGTGGGTGATGTGATGGTTTGTTATGGCTGGGGTTTCTGGGTCTGTCTGATCTAAGGCTGCCATAGGTATCCCGGATAGAGGGGTCGCTTGTCCAGGTGCCTCAGTCTTCTAGCCTCAGGCTATCTTAGCAAGCAGTTCAGCTCTATAGTGATATCAGCTCTTTGGTGATTTCAGCTCTTTGCTTGCCAAGTGCCTCTGCAGAGGCAGGGAGGAGAGTGGAGAAGAGATGTGTGAAGTTCCACAGATACATCTCTATTGCCAAGGGGTCTTTGCAAAGGGGTCAGTGACAGCTCTTCTGCTATACTGGGCAGAAGTAGGGGTTTATATAGGGAATGAGGGTTTTGGGAAACAGTCCAATAGTAAGGGTTGAGGCAAATGTGACCTATGGTCTTACAGAGAGATAACGGGGGTCTGAAGGTGGAAGAGGGGTTTCTTTGGTCAGTCATCATGACTTGGCATTTCTTATCTTAGACAACTGACTGCCAGGGAGGCCTCACAGGCCCTGTAGCTGCTACAATGGTTGTCTTGGGCACAGCAATTGTGAAATTACAGTTTTCAATTCTCAGAGAGAAAAGAATGGAGGTCAGCAAAACTGCTACCTTGGAATTCTGGAGGGCAGACTTTGGCCTGTTTAGGACACTGATTGGCAGAAACCTGCGGGAGGCAGTCCTGAAAGGTAAAGATGTCCTGGAAGGGTGGACATGCTTCAAGAAGGAAATCTTAAAAACACAGGAGCAGGCTGTCCCCATGTGCCAAAAGACAAGGTACTGGGGAAGAAGATCAGCTTGGCTGAACAAGGAGCTTTAGCTGGAACCCAAGAAAAAAAGAGGAGACTTTAAGCCTTTTTAAAGAAGGGGCATGCAACTCAGGTGGACTACAAATATGTCATGAAATCATACAGGGAGAAAATTAGAAGGGCCAAACTAGAACTTTATCTGACTACTGTCATAAAAGACAATGAAAAATGTTTCTATAATATATTCGCAACAAAGGCAAGCTAAGGAGAATCTCCATCCCTTACAGGATGCTGGGAGAAAAATAGTGACAAAGGATGAGAAAAAGACTGAGGTTCTTGATGGCACCTTTGCAAGTACTTAATGGCAGGACAAGGTGTTCTGAGGGTACCTGGCCCCCTGAGCTGGAAAACAGGGATGGGGAGCAGAATGAAGCTCACACAATCCAAGGGGAAACAGTCACTGACTTGCTACACCACTTAGACACACAGGTCTACGAGGCCAGATGTGATACAACGAGAGGTACTAAGGGAGTTGGTATAAGTGCTTGCTGAGCCATTTTTCATGATTTATTGGCAGTACTGGCTACCTAGGAGGGTCCTAGCTGACTAGATTTTGACAAATGTTAGTTCATCTATAAGAAGAGCTGGAAAGAGGACCTAGGGAACTACAGGCCTGTCAGCCTGACTTTGGTGCCATGGAAGGGCATGGAATAGATCATACCGAGTCTCATCATGTGGCAACTGTAGAGCAACCAGGGGGATCACAGCCAGTCAGTATGGGTTTGTGAAAGTCAGGTGCTGCTTGACCAACCCAATCTGCTTCTATGACAGAGTGGCATGCTTACTGGATGAGAGAAAGGCTATGGATGTTGTCTACCTGGACCTGGTAAAGCTTTGGACACCATTTCCAACAGCATTTTCTTGGAGAAACTGGCTTGGATCAGTGCATTGTACACTGCGAAAGCAAAATGGCCGTATGGCCCGGCCAAAAGAGTGTTGGTGTATGGAGTTATATCCAGCTGGTGGCTGGTCACCAATGGTGTTCCCAGGGCACAGCACTGGGGCANTATGGATGTTGTCTACCTGGACCTGGTAAAGCTTTGGACACCATTTCCAACAGCATTTTCTTGGAGAAACTGGCTTGGATCAGTGCATTGTACACTGCGAAAGCAAAATGGCCGTATGGCCCGGCCAAAAGAGTGTTGGTGTATGGAGTTATATCCAGCTGGTGGCTGGTCACCAATGGTGTTCCCAGGGCACAGCACTGGGGCAGTTCTGCTTAATATTGTTATTGATGATCTGGAAAGTGAATTGAGTGCACTCTCTGGCACTGTATGGATGACACCAAGTTGGGTAGGAGTGTTGATCTGCTGGAGGACAGGAAGGCTCTGCAGAGGGATCTGGACAGCCTGGATCATGGGCTGAGGCCAGTGGTGTGAGGTTCAACAAGGCCCAGTGCTGGGTCCTGCCCTTGGGTCACAACAACCCCAGGCAGTGCCACAGGCTGGGGCAGAGTGGCTGCAATGCTGCCCACAGGAAAAGGACCTGGGGGTGCTGGTGACAGTGACTGAACATGAGCCAGGGTGTGCCCAGGTGGCCAAGAAGGCCAATGGCATCCTGGCCTGTACCAGCAATTGTATGGCAGCAGGACCAGGGCAGGGATTGTCCCCCTGTACTCAGAGCTGGTGAGGTCACACCTCACGTCCAGTTCTGGGTCCCCCACTCCAAAAAAGATATGGAGGTGCTGGAGCATGTCCAGAGAAGGGCAATGGAGTCAGGAGAGGGTTTGGAGCACAAGTCCTGTGAGGAATGGCTGAGGGTGCTGGGGTTGTTCAGACTGGAAAAAAAGGGAGACTCAGGGGAGATCTTATTGCTCTCCACAACTGCCTGAAAGGCGGTTGTAGCAAGGTGGGGTTTGACCTCTTCCCCCAGGTGGCAAGTGACAGGACAAAAGGAAATTGCCTCAAGGGTGCTAATGTAGGTTTTGTTTATGGATATAAGGAAAAGGTTCTTCACAGAAAGAGTGCCCAAGCATTGGAACAGGTTGCCCAGGCAAGCGGTGGAGTTACCAACTCTGGAGGGATTTATAAAGTGTGCAAATGTGGAACTTGGAGACAAGTCTAATGGTGAACTTGACAGTGGAGTTTAATGGTTGGACTTAATGCTTTTGGAGGTCTTTTCCAAACCAGATGATGCTGTGATTCCATGTTGTTTCTGTGTTGTTGCTCTACCAGAATGAAAGGCTTAAGAGCACAACACTGTGAACAGTGGATAGCCTGAAAGCTAAATAGTTTTGGCCTTCATAAGGGGCAGTGAATCCCTCCTACCAATCTGGCAACTAATCTTCCTGTGATCTTCACGGGCAGCCAGAACCCTAGCTTCTGCTTTTGGTAGATATTGTATACTCACTTTTGCAACAAATATGTTTGTGGGTATTGAGCTGAAAATACCTACCCTTCCACCACAACTCCCTTTCCATTGCCTGGACAAGATCTGCACTAATTTTAACCAAATTCCTTCCATTCTGAACATATTCCTTCCATATGAACGTATACTTTTAGGACTGCATGCCAAAATTGCTTCTTGTGTCTCTGCAGCCACCAATCACAACTTACAGATTGTACTCTCTGAATGGACATAGAGATAATAACAGTGTTATAAAATTCCTGGGTTTAAATTGTACCTTATGGACTTGTGCAATAATTGTATAGGTATCACAGAAGTAAAATATTCTTACCAAGATGCAGAATATGAGGATGCAAATCTTTTTATCTGTTGGTTCAGTGTGTGATCCTGGAAAAATCTTCACACTTCATGTTTCTGTTGTCCTGTCTTCAAAAACTGTCTTTGTACTCTTTTGGATTATATCGTTGTACTTGAATAGACACTGAATTTGGCAGTAAGCAACTTGCACAAACTAGATCTTACTGTTCCCCCTACACCTTGCCAAAAATAAAAGATAAAACATGCTACAGTTACTTGAAATAACTTCTAATTTGTGATACATTGACTAAATCACGGTCATTTAAAAATGCATTAATCTAAAACCTTACATGAAATTCTGTATAAGGGATGTCTAAATTCAGAAAATATACTCTTTACTTTTCTTAAGAGTGATGTAAAGTAAGAATACAGTTTTATCACATATATTGTATTTAGATTCTTGGGAAATGTGGTCCAAATACTGAAGTGCAATAGGATTTCTGTGATTCACAAAGATTATGAAAATATGTTAGTCATCATGACAGTGACAGTTACTTAGTGCTTAAAAGTTACACAATAACTATAAGGCCTGAAACAAGATTTGGTGATCAGAGAAAATGTTGGGACAGCTCACAGAATGGGAGAAGTGCAATGGGCAGATTCAGGGTCTGCAGGAAGGACAGGCTGGGAAGGTGAGGAGGGGACATCATCTTTTATGTGAGAGAGCAGTCAGGATGCATGGGTCTCTGCCCTGGGCTGGCTCTCTGCCTTAGGATGGATGGTGAGGTGGCTGGGTCCTGATGGCTAAGGATTACTAGGCAAATCCTAATGTGAGGAGAGGTGTTTATGAAGGGTTAGGAAAGGGTTATGAGGGTTGACTCAGATGAGGGATATTGGGAGAAAAAGAAAGCTTTCTACAGGTTCATTGTTGAGAAAAAGAGAAGGGAAAATGTGGGCTCATAGTTGAATGGTCAGGGATCTGGAAGTAAAGGACATGGTAAAGGCCAAGTAGTCAATACCTTCATCACCTCAGTCTCAGTCAAGAGATAAAGCTATTCCAGTTCACTAAGACCACAGAGAAAGACAGGGGCAAGGAATACTTATCCTTGGTAGAGGAGGAGCAGGTTAGAGAACACTTAAATAGCCTGGATATTCATGCATCCACAGGACCCGACAGGTTGTACCCATGAGTGCTGAGGGAATTGGCCCTTGTCTTTGTGAGGCCACTCTCGAGTATCTTTGAAAGGTCACTGCAACTGGAAGATGTTCCTGAAGACTGGAAAAAAGCAAATGCCATCCCCATCTCCAATAAGGGCAGAAAGGAAGATTCAGAAAACTACAGACTTACCATCCTCATCTCAGTCCCAGGCTCAAAGGGTTATGGTGACTTGCACAAACACCATCTGGTGTGGGGTGGTCGCTGCTGGTATGCTACAGGGATTGAGACTGAGTCCACTAAACTGAATTAACAATTTCATTAAGGGCCTAGAAGTGGTGGGACAAGAGTGCAACCTTAGCAAATTTGCAGATGATACAAAACAGAGATGAGCATTGCTATTCAGACAGATCTGGACAGGCCGGAGAAATGTGTCAACAGAAACATCAGGGAAAAATGCCAAGTCTTGCACTTGGAGGGAAATTGCACACCACTACAGGCTGAGGAATGACCAGCTGGAAAGAAACTTTGACCAAAAAACATCTGGAAGGTCTGGAGGATGAGTAGACCATGAGCCAGCAACATGCATTTACAGCAGAGGCCAACAGCCTCCTTATCTGCATCAGGAAGAGTGTTGCCAGCAGCCAGGGAAATGTCATCCTCACTCTCTGCTCAGCCCTGATGAGAGACACCTGGAGTGCTGTACACATTTTGAGTTCTCCAGCACAAGTGAGACATGAACATACTGGAGTGAGTCCAGCAAAGGGTCACAATGATAAAGAGATTGAAGCATCTCTCACTGAAGGAAAGAGCTGTGTGTGGAGAAATCTCAGGGAGATCTTATCACTATATGTAAATACCTGATAAGCAGAGTAAAGACAGAACCAGGCTCCTCTCAGTGGTCCCCACTGACAGCAGAAACAGCAAAAATCAAAATACACAAAATTCCTTTCAAAAATAAGAGGAAAGTTTTTTACAGTGAGGGTGCTGACTGAAGGCTGAACGAGGGTGGTTGTGAACAGGCTGCTCAGAGTTGTTGTGAAGTCTTCATCTCTAGAAATACTCAAACTTAGCTGGACACACAGCCCTGAGCAGCGTGCTGTGGCTGACCTGTTCTGGGCAGGGGTGGGACAGTGTGTGCTCCAGAGGTGCCAACCAGCTTTGATGCTTCTATGGTTCTGGAGCTAGAACCTCATTTAGACCCAATGGTAGCATAGCACAGTCACAGGAACAAAGACTGGACACACTGTGCTACTGTCAATATTCTCTCAACAAGAAAGAACAGGATCTGAATTTGTATTTAGAAAGTACAAGGGCACATGGAGTAGATCTGTAATCTTTCATTCTATATATCACATGCTTTAAAAAAACAAGACAGTACCTGAGGAAAAAAAAAAGGGTTTAGCCAGAAGAGGGATGAAAACCAAAAAATTTGTTTCTGCCCCTGTCTTCTAATGGCAGTCTGTGCCCCTTTTTCTGACCATTCACTTTTTGCGTTGAGTCTTGGCCTTTGCCTTTCCTAGTTGCTGTTGCAGGGCACATGAAAGCCGGGGCACGACTGTGTTGACTTACCTGCTGTTCTGCCATGCCATGCTCCTGGCTGGCAATCCCATGACCAGCAACCTGGTGAGGAAGCCCTGCCCTCACAGGATGCCCCTGCTTGCCCTGGCCCACAGTTAACTATGAGGTGGTCCAGCACAGCCTAGGGTAGCTTGCTGAGGAAGCTCATGTGATGCTCTTAGCAAGGAAGGATTTCATGCCCATGTTCTTCAAAGAACTGGAACTGGTTTCAACCCTTGAGTGAGGAGCCAAAGTTATGGAGCAGGCTTGCTGGCAGCAGTTGCACCTGCCCTGATTATCAAGCTCTTGCAAACAGTACTTCTGCTCTTCTTGCCTCCTGCCACTTCAAACAAGCATGAGGCTTGTTGTGGTTTCACAGCCCAAGTCCCCCAAGTCCTGGGGCAGGCCTTTTGGGCACTTGCACCCCACGCTGCTTGACCACCGTTGCTGGGACAGACCTGTCTGCCTCCATTTCACAGCCCTAAAACCACCACCCATACGCACAGACAACCTGGCTCCGTTGTAAGATCAGCTTCCAGAAGTATCATAGACTCTGAAAATGAGCTGGAGAACCCCACAGAGCTGCATTTGAGTAAATGGGACTCTGTCTATGTGGAATGGGATGTACGTTTTTTGAGTCTTTTTACATTATTTTAATTTTAGATGCTACCAGAAAGAAAATAATTAAATCCCAAAATAGCAACAAATTTTAAGCTTTAGTATGTAACAGGTTTTGAATTTGACAGATGTGATTGTACAAATTAGGAAAGAAATGAAAATATACATAAGAGGCTTGAATAAATGTTTTCTCCAGGCTCACTGCAGTGGGTATAAAAAATTTCCACTGTAGTGGAAAACTGTACATATTTATACCAAAAGAAGGCTATAATGCCCTTGACTATATACCACAACTCCCACTTACAAGTATGAAAAATTACTTGTTTTTCATAATATTGTATGTGTTTGGCTCATTCATTTGACTCAACATACAAAGCCTTGTATCACAAACAAGGGTTGTTGTTTACAGATGCCAAGCCTACTAGAAGACCATAGATTGGTCTACTCTAGCCCAGCCAGTGATGAAGTATCCCCATTTGACTTCAGCAAAGAAGCCAAATCTATGTAAATAGGTGGATAATTTGGTTTATAATTGTGTGCTGAATTTAAATTAAGATCTACTTAGCATATGTTCTTCCGGGTGGAAATTCGTATTAGAGAAGGCCTCTACTAGATTCTTAAATTTCATCTGCAATATCACCCACTCATGGAGTAGGCAGTAGTTGTTCTCACAAACAGTACTGTGTGCTGTATTCATTTACTACTTCAGGTATCTGAAAGTTGTTTTTCTGGAAAGGACAATGTTCACTTGGTCTTCACTGTTATGAAGTCCAGCCACACTGTGATGAAGGCAAGGACTTGCATTAACTCTGCTGGACACCAGTGTGCAGACAGTGACAATTAATTACTTTATCCTTTGTCAGTGTCCAAAGTGGATTGATTTAATCCGAACAGATCAAGAGGATATTTCCATCCACCCATTCAAAGACTTTTCTGCCATTGTCTTTAAGCATAAAGAAGAAATTTTAAAGCCTCATCTATGGCCAGCCAGACAGCTGAACGCTTCTCTGGTGTCTGTACAAACACCACTGTTTAGACTCAGGAATGTCATACGTTGCCATGCCTACAAAAGTCATCAATTTGGCACCATTCCCCTGACCTTAAAAATTTGGGGCAAAATTACTTTTGCAGCAATTGTTTAAATGACCATCCCAACTCTGGTTAAACAACTAAAAACCCTGAATTCTATAATCAAAGGAATTTCTTTCAGGATTAGGGCTGAAATTTTTTGTAATTTTCTGAAAGTATAGATTCTGAGTGACTTCTATAATCTCAGATTTTGCATGGCAACCAAACAAATCTGTATTTCTTTATTTCAGATACAAAGTGGCATAATATATGCCTACTAAATGTATTTTACATTTTTAGTATCATACTGAAGAATAACAAATGTCTTATGCTGGGTTATTTTTACTCATTAAAACAGGTAAAGGTGCTCCAGGAACATATCTCAATATAATTTTAAAAATAGTTAATGACACTTCTGTGTATGATACCTGTTTATTAAAAACACAGTGGAGCCAAACTCTAAGCAACTTTAAATCACATGAGCACAGAATCATTAGGTTGGAAAAGACTTTTAAGATCATCAAGTCCAACCTTTGACCCCTCACCACCTTGTCAATTCAACCATAGCACTTAGTGTCACATCCAGTAATTTCTTGAAATCCTCTAGGAATGGTGACTTCACCAAGTCCCTGGGCAGCCCATTCCAATGCTTAACAACCCTTTCAATGAAGAAAGTCCCCCTGATGTCCAACCTGAAGCTCCCCTGGCACATCTTGAGGCCATTTCCTCCTGTCCAGTCACTTGTTGCCTGGGGGAAGAGGCCAAACCCCACATGGCTATACCCTCCTTTCCAATTGTAGAGAGTGATCAGGTCTCCCTTGAGCCTCCTTTTCTCCAGCCTAAACAACCCCAACTCCACCAGCTGCTCCTCACAGGACCTGAGCTCCAGACCCTTCACCAGCTCCATTGGCCTTCTCTGGACATGCTCCAGCAACTCCATGTCCTTCTCGGAGTGAGTTCAAAACTGAACACAGGATTTGAGGTGTGGCCTCACCAGCTCTGAGTACAGGGGGACAATCCCTGTGCTGATCCTGCTGGCCACACAATTGCTGGTACAGGCCAGTATGCCACTGGCCTTCTTGGCCACCTGAGCACTGCTGCCTCATGTTCAGTCACTGTGACCAGCAACCCCAGGTCAGTTTCCTGTGGGCAGCTTTGCAACCACTCTGCCCCAACCCGTGGTGCTGCCTGGGGTTGTTGTGACCCAAGGGCAGGACCTGGAAACCTTGGCGCATGATTCAGCCTGTCCACATCCCTCTGAAAAATCTTCCCCCTCTCCAGCAGATCAGCACTTCCACCCAACTTGGTATTGTCCACAAACTTAACAAAGGTACACTTGACACACTCATACAGGTTATTGATGAAGACACTATACAGAACTGGCCCCAGTACTGAGCCCTGGTGAACACCACTGGTGACCGGCCACCGGCTGGCCATAACTTCACGCACTACCACTCTCTGGGCCCAGCCACACAGCCAGATTTTATCCCAGTGAACAGTGTATCAGTCCAAGACATGGGCTGCCAGCTTTTACAGAAAAATGCCATGGGCGACAATATCAAAGGCTTTGCTGAAGTTCAGGTAGACAATATCCACAGCTCTTCCATCATCCATTAGGCAGGTTACCTTGTCATAAAAGGAGATTGTGTTAACCAAGTAGAACCTGCCTTTCCTAAATCCCTGTTGTATGGGCCTGATCCTGTGGTTGTCCTGTATGTGCTGAGTGATCACAATCAAGATAATCTGTTCCATAACTCTCCCCAGCAGTGAGGTCAGACTGACCAGCCTGTAGTTCTCCAGATCCTCCTTCCAACCTTTTTTGTGGATGAGCATCACATTGGCCAGCCTCCAGGTCTGAGACCCTCCCAGCTAGCCAGGACTAATGCTGGAGATTTTCTTGGTAAGCACTTCTGCCAACTCCCTCAGTACCCTTGAATGAATCCCATCCAATCCCATAGACTTCTGAGTGTCTAAATGGCTCAGTACTTCATTGTCTATTGCAGAAGATCTGTTCTGCTCCCTGTATCCCAGCTCAGGGGGCTGGTTACCCTGAGGATAAGAATCTTACTATTAAAGACCGAGGCAAAGAAGACATTGAGGACCTTAGCCTTTTCCTCATCCTTGGTGACAATGTTTTCCATACCAAATAAATGATGGAGATTTTCCTTGGCCTTCCTTTATTTGAGGTATTTATAAAATCACTTTTTATTATCTTTCACAGCAGTGGCCAAATTGAATTCTAGTTGAGCTTTTGCCATTCTAATTTTCTCTCTACATGTGCTAATGACATATTTGTACTCTTCCTGAGTTACCTACTTCTTCTTCCAAAGGTCATAAACCCTCCCTTTTTAGCTCTTAAGTTTGCAATTATACTGAAAATACTGATTAACATGTCAAGCTTCTGAATTATCCATGGATGTGGTACTACAGCATTTTAGTTCATACTAAAGCTCATACTCTGTCAAGGCAAATCGATTACACTCAGTTATTGTACTTTGATACCTTCATGATGCCATCTTAGTACACACAAACTTCATACAGCTTTTCAAAATACCTTCCAATGTAACCCATGGAAGGTGCATTCCATGAGTTCACATAACAGGTTTCATTTGCTAATGCAGATGCAAGAGCCTCAACTCAGTGATCAGGCTGCACCCACTTAAATCCACCAGTGTACAGTAAGCATAGAGGTAGGAGCAGAAAGCTCTCGGTATGTACAGCTTATGCCATACCCTGCAGTGCTTTTCATGCACATAAAAGGCTAGGTGTCACCAGTTTTACATATACTCTTTATGATCAGCCTTTATGATCAGTTTTTGCAATATTGTCCCTTCCTCATTCCTGCAAATGATGTTATTACCCATGGCTTGTGTCTTGGAATTATCAACAGGGGGCCACACAGGAACCTACAGGGAATCCAGGAAAGTGCACTTCTTGTAAAACTGTGTGGACAGAGAGCTCATAGTACAAGGAAGACACCAAATTGATGTCTACCAGTGATGTCTCATCAGCCACTGATGAGAGGACCAGCAGCAAGGACAAAATATAATTTAAGAAAATCAAGTATTTTCTATGTTGAAAAAGTATCAACTTATCCTCATCAAAACCTAGGACTTGCAGAGCAGCATAGCAGTATAACAGAGTGCCTAGGCAACCCTAAAGTGTACACACACCTGAGTCTCCTGCCCAGCAAAGCAGTGAGGCCATCTGTTCCCATCCCAAGGTCAAACACGCAGACTGCACAGGCAGTTGAGTCAGCAAAGGAAAAGGGAGTCTCAGTTCCTCAACTATCTGGTACAGACTGGTAGGGAAATCCTGATGTACCTGAATGATTAACAAGGGAGGTGACTGTTCCCTGTACTCTGCTCTAGTGAGACTTCCCCTGAAGTACTGCATCCAGCGCTGGAACCCTTGGTAGAGGACAGACATGGACCATTTGGAGCAGATTCAGAGGAGGGACACAAAGCTTCGGGCTGGAGCACCTCTGCTATAAGGAAAGGCTGAGAGATTTGGGGTTGAACAGCCTGGAGAAGAGAAGGCTCTTGGGAAATCTTATTGTGCCCTTGTAGTACTTATAAAGGGGACTTACAAGAAAGATTAACACAGACCTTTTAGTAGGGCCTGTAGCGATAGGACAGGGGTAATAGTATTAAGCTTAAGGAGGGTATACAGACTGGATATTTGGAAGAAATATTTTACAATGAGAGTGGTAAACACTGCCAAAGGTTTCCCAGAGAGCTGATGGATGCCCCTGGAAGCATTCAAGGTCATGTTGGACATGGATCCAAGCAACCTGATCTAATAGGAGATGTCCCTACTCACTGCAGGGACTCCAGCACTCCAGGACTGGATGACCTTTAAAAGTCCCTTCCAACCCAAAATATTTTAGGACTGTGATTCTGTGACATTCCAGGATGCTTACTGAAGAAGAAAAGTCAACATAAAAAATCCCATATACTATTAATGCAAATTCCAAGGGACTGACCCTATGGACTAAGGGTCAGTACTTCACCTAACCCTATACAAATCCCAAAATATTAGTAGGCATTTAGAGAACATGTACCACATATAGCTGGAGTAAAGGTATGCAGATCACCGAGTAAGAGGGGATATTCACTCCATAAGGGGGATAAGCAGAAAGTACTCAAGAGACAAATGGAATGACTTGCTATGGCTATAAGATAACGGAAGAGTAAGATTGTTATATGTCCTACTATTTACCAAAAAGGTAAGTAATAACTAAGCAACCAACTTACTTAGGTAGAATTGTTTAGTCTTCTGTATATTTATGACAGTATCCAAAAGATCATGCCTGGCAAGCAATTGGATATTGCAGTGTCTAGACCTGCCTAAGCTGCCTATCCTTTAACATCAGCATCTACACATAGTTCCTTTGCCTTTTTCCCTCACATCATGAGCACTCTTAAGAATTAAAACCACAAAAATCAATGGGACTAAACTTCAGAGAAAGCAAAAGGGCTTGTTTCCTCATATAACAGCTTCCAGACAGTTGGCTTTTCTTTACGAAAGATTTTGCAAATGCAAAGTTTATACATGAATTTAAGGGGTGACTAGAGAGATTCTTGGGAAAGATTCTCTGATGTATATAAAAAAAGATTAATCATGCAGTGTTTGGAAAATCACTGAGCTGAAGATGGCCATAGGGTGGCAAAGTTAAACAAGTAAAATGTGCTTATGCTTCCCATTGCACTTGTTGAGGCATTAACTTATACTATCTGGACCAGTAAGTATACTGGATTAGATGTACCCATTGTCTGAATCAGTTTGATTGCTCTCACACACTTTACTTTAGTATTTTGGATTGTCTTTGTACTGCGTCATAAGGTAGATAGCTACTGAGCTCTGCATAATATGTCTGACAGCAGTGACTTCTGGTAAGTTTTAGATATGCTACAAATAGCAGAATGTAACTGAAAACCATTTGGAAATGCAAACAACCAATGAAATGGACTTAAATAAAAATTGGGCAATGTTATATGAAATTACTAGACAGGCTAATTACAACTTTATAAGAAATATCCAAACTGTGTAAGATTCTGTATTTTGGAAAAGTTCTGAGGGATAGCGATGTAGCTCTGTTGAAAATAAAAAACTTAAAGCATTATAAATCTAGTATTTAAAAAAAAACCAAAGTAATTCATAGGAATAGTCTTTCTTGCATTACCATTCTCAACATACAAAATTACAGTAGAAATTTCTGCATATGACACCAGTTATTTTTTCAGAGGTGTTGAAATTTTGACTCTGGCAATAAAAAGTTATAATTTTCAAGGTACATGAGCAACTTCTGTCCAACCATCTTTTAGTGAAAAACATAGATTACGTTCTGTTTATTCCTTATCCACATAGTAAGGTATAAAATTACTTTGAGATATGCAGCATATTCCGCAGCTAAACACAAAACACAAGGCTTTTAGCAACACAACCACTTTTAATCAACACTGCTTTCATATTTAAATTTGGCAGGTTGTTTAATACTGTCATTAGTTAGAAAAATTCTATGAGGGGACTGAATGTTTTAGTGATTGTCTTGCAGCAAATAACTGTTGAGTAAGTTAAAAAAAAAGACGTCATCAAAAATAAAGATGAGACATGCCTTCTTTGATAAAGATCAAAATGATAAAATGTTGGGATACAAATTTGCAAAAGTTTATTTGAAATTATTTGAAACAGATTCCACTAGGTTGCGACTGATCTAAGTGGGCACCTCTGCAAATTAACTTCATAGATGGAAGCATCAAAATATTGAAAGCATGAAAATATTGAAGTGATTAAATAATCTTCCTGTAGCAAAAGTAGCTACTTCCCTTTGACAAAGAAATTAATCATTTTCTTATAGACTGAAATGTTATAGATTCAAATATTTGCAAATATACTGGCTCAGGGAAGATGTATAGTCATATATATTTTTTTATTATTATTTTTTTTTTTAGTGATATTTAGTATATTTTAAATTTCTGCCAAGGCCTTCATTTGTTCTTTCCACACAGATAGACACACAAGGTTCCATGATTTCAGGAAGAAAATCAACAGCCCATGCTTTTATCCTTCAACTTTACCACATTCACCAGAGCTCACCCCGCTAAGGCTGCCAAGCACATAACAATGCAAGTGACAATTGACACAACAGAAGATATCCAGAATTAAAATACTTAAGGTCAATGCTTTCTTTAGCAACATAGATGACACGAATGTTGCTAAAGCTTTACCATGGAATTAGGTCACATCACTCTGGCAACAATGTTCTGCTAAAACTTCTCAGTATCCAACACCTCCATTTGGTTTTCACCTTGTTTATATAAAATTTAAAATTGTATGAAACACAAATAATAAAACCTTTCCATGTACAAGTTAAATTAAAGTACCTGTATTTGCTAGATAGAATGAAAGATGCTTATCAAAATATCTTTTACCTTTAATTGAGTTAATTTAATGCATTGCTAAAAATCTAATATTTTTATTAGATTGTTTATAGTTGTGTCTCATTTTCATGTTTTTGAAAAGGCTAGTCATGTAAGTGTCAGCTCTTAAAACACCCAGACATCCAAAGAGGTTGAAGATCTCAGCTGAAGTTACTGGTTTAGCATCTCACAAAAATTAGGTTCCACAGCAGAAATATCAAGACATAGCCTCAGCTGTAGAAGTGTTTTAAACAGTTTTATTAATTCAATATGGTTCTGTTATAGACTTAAATCTCTGTCAATTAAGATCTTGTTTGTATATATGTAACCCTATTTCCCAGTATTTTTAGTAAAAAGCTACAGCTTAAGATGGTTACACAAGGCCCTGAAAATTAGAGTAAATCTACTAACATAAGAGCAATTTCAGTTTGTTTCTGTAGGAACAGGTGGAGTAGAGTTGGTTGTAGACCATTCCACACAAATGTCAGGTGCTTTTAGTAGGAGGTATGAGAAAGATGTGACTGGTAAACCATGTGTTGGCAGAACATGTGAGGACACAGACCAGTACATAGGTCAAGAGGGAACTCCACGGTTTACATGGATTATAGGCAAGCATTACCGGCTACACAGGCTGCTGCAAGTGTGTATAAAGCTTCAGAGATACTTTTCTGGTTACTAGAGGGTTGCAGATGGGGATGCATGGGGACTGCCAGGAGACACAGTAGCAGCCAGTAGATGCAGAGGCACTATACATAGCCTCGAAGTCAGCTACCCACAGGAGAAACTTCTTTACCTTGAGTTTGGCCGGGCACTGGGAAAGGCTGCCCACCGAGGTCCTGGATTTCCCCTCTCTGAAGACATTCAAACCCCACCTGGACATGATCCTGCTCTGGGTTACCCTGCCTTGGCACGGGGGGCTGGACTAGATGATCCCAGAGGTCCCTTCCAACACTGTGACTCTGTATACACCTGGAAGGAGCAGACACATCCTGTCCGGAGAGCATCCTGTTATCACACTTAGTGGTAACCTCCCTGGAAGTGTTTAAGGAAAGGCTGGACGTGGCACTCAGTGCCGTGTCTAGGTGACATAGTGGTATTTGGTCATAGATTACAGTCGGCGATCTCAGAGGTCTTTTCCAACCCAATTGATATTGTGACTCGGTGTGCCAGCTGGGACCGCGGCCCAAAGCACGCACTGGGGCCGGCAGGCCACGTGGGCTGAGAGCAGCCACCGTGCACCCCGGGGCCTGGGCTGGGCCCCCCGCAGAATTCCAGGGTCGGCAGGGCTGCCGCGAGGCCACCGGGGAGTCGGCGGGACAGGAAAGACGCAGCGCTTCCCCTTCCATCGCCGCTTGTCGCCAGCGACCCACTCCTCCTGCTCTTCCTCCCCCCCTTGAAAATGGCAGCGCGGGCCACGGGCGGTGGGGGAGCGGCCCGGCCGCCGCCATCTTGAGGCGGGAGGGACGGCGGCCGCCGAGCCCCTCTCGCCCGGCCTCCTGCCGGNTATAGCAACCGTTGCCTTGTGAGTCGAGCGCCATAGTCACCGTAGTCCTGGCGACTGTTACCCATCAACAACAGCCGCTCCGCTCCCGCTCCTGCTCCTCCTCCTCCTGCCGCTGCTCCGCACCCCCTGCCTCACCGCCACCCCCCACAACAACAANGAGACACAGTAGCAGCCAGTAGATGCAGAGGCACTATACATAGCCTCGAAGTCAGCTACCCACAGGAGAAACTTCTTTACCTTGAGTTTGGCCGGGCACTGGGAAAGGCTGCCCACCGAGGTCCTGGATTTCCCCTCTCTGAAGACATTCAAACCCCACCTGGACATGATCCTGCTCTGGGTTACCCTGCCTTGGCACGGGGGGCTGGACTAGATGATCCCAGAGGTCCCTTCCAACACTGTGACTCTGTATACACCTGGAAGGAGCAGACACATCCTGTCCGGAGAGCATCCTGTTATCACACTTAGTGGTAACCTCCCTGGAAGTGTTTAAGGAAAGGCTGGACGTGGCACTCAGTGCCGTGTCTAGGTGACATAGTGGTATTTGGTCATAGATTACAGTCGGCGATCTCAGAGGTCTTTTCCAACCCAATTGATATTGTGACTCGGTGTGCCAGCTGGGACCGCGGCCCAAAGCACGCACTGGGGCCGGCAGGCCACGTGGGCTGAGAGCAGCCACCGTGCACCCCGGGGCCTGGGCTGGGCCCCCCGCAGAATTCCAGGGTCGGCAGGGCTGCCGCGAGGCCACCGGGGAGTCGGCGGGACAGGAAAGACGCAGCGCTTCCCCTTCCATCGCCGCTTGTCGCCAGCGACCCACTCCTCCTGCTCTTCCTCCCCCCCTTGAAAATGGCAGCGCGGGCCACGGGCGGTGGGGGAGCGGCCCGGCCGCCGCCATCTTGAGGCGGGAGGGACGGCGGCCGCCGAGCCCCTCTCGCCCGGCCTCCTGCCGGAAGTGGCGTCA
>VXAX01000610.1:0-31869 GCA_013399835.1 Leptocoma aspasia | reverse complement strand
CCCGCCCCTTCCGGGGCGCTCGGCCGCGCCGCCGCCCCCGCCTCCCTCCGTCCGCCCGTCGGTCCCTCCCTCCCGCTCCCGCTCTCCTTTTGTGAGTTATAGCAACCGTTGCCTTGTGAGTCGAGCGCCATAGTCACCGTAGTCCTGGCGACTGTTACCCATCAACAACAGCCGCTCCGCTCCCGCTCCTGCTCCTCCTCCTCCTGCCGCTGCTCCGCACCCCCTGCCTCACCGTCACCCACCACAACAACAACAACAACAACCGCAGCCGCCGCCAGCAGCAGCAGCGACAGCGGGAGCGCCGCCGCAGCCCGCCCCGGCACAGGTGAATGCGCTCGGCGGGCGCAGCCCGGGCCTCCCTCCTCCTTCTCCGCGCGGCATCCGGGCCCGGACTGCGCCCTCGGGCTGCGCCCCTGCCCGCGGGGCGGCGAGGGGACGCGGGGGTCCCCGCAGACCCCCCGCGGCCCTCCCGGGAGCGCTGTGCGGTCGGGGGGAGAGGGGCGGCGGGCACGGACGGGGGTGTCGGGCGGGGAGCGGGGCCGGCCGCCGTGCGGGCCGAGGAGGAGAGGCTGGGCGATGCCGGGGACGCGGGCACGCTGCGGGACCTTCAGGATAATCGCTGGGATGCGGTGGGTGTGCGTCTGAGTTGGGTCTCGTTTGTACGGGTCGGGAGATGGAGAAATCGGGGGACGCGCTGCGGCCGCAGTCAAAGGTTAATGGCATTAAACCTGAAAAAAGCCGTAGGGTTGGGAGGAAAGATGCAGCCGGAGACGGATCCTGTAGGACAGCAAGAGTAGGGGTTGATTTCCCCCTTTCACTTTCAGGGGCCTTGTTCTGATTTGATGTGGCTACTAAATGACTAAATGTTGCAGGTTTTCGTGAACTTGCTGTATCTTTTAATGATACTCTCGTGCTATTGATCATATCAACCCCCCTTTTTTTTGTGCTTTCTCTCTGTAATTTTTTCTTTTATTCATAATTCATGTTGCAGTTTATTTTCGTGCAAGCTGTATTTTCTTTGTATTGTGAAGTGGGATTTTGTTTATTCAATATCCCCACCAATACACACACAGAGTAGCAGGTTGTTTTTTTTCCTTATTGCACTCTTTCTGCAGGGAATTGTTTTTAAATTATGCTTTCATACTGACAGTGTAGCATGGAACAGTGCATGTGTAGGTCTACTTTATTGCATAGTGAGTTACGTTCATGTGGAGAGAATCCATTTGTTTCCTAAAACTCTCCACGATGAAGGAAATTCAGGATACTGACTGTGGGTTTCAGTGCCAAGCAGCAAAGAAAGGAGAAAAAAAATAGTATGAAAAAGAAGTCTGTGTGATTTTGTTAGTGGTACTGCTTTTCAAGAGTGCTTTTGTGAAAGAGGGAAGGGGCAGCTAATTACCCCTCAAAGACATGTAGCAGGACTCATGTTATTAAGGAGTATGGTTTGGTTCTTATTTTCAATCCGAAATGCTTGCTTTCTTCATCCCTTTTGCTTATTAAGATCTAAAGGTTTGTGTTGTCATTGATGTCAAATCATACTTCATATACTATTTGAATTCTTTGGATGAAGTGAATTTTTGGCATCTTCTATGGCAATGAAACATTTAATATCTTGACACTTCCATACCCAGTTGCACTCTCCCCTTTGACTTGTTCAATCATGTGTTGTTTTGGCAGGCTTTATTCTTTCTGAAGGGGTGACTTATTTATTTCCTTGTTTATTTAGTAAAATAATCAGGAAAACAATAATGCACTTGTTTTTAATCTAAACCCTACATTTAATTGTACATACACCTTTTCCATTTTTATGTCCTTAGATATCCAGTGTAAGATATGGGATTTGTCTCACATTGGAGCTACCAATGAGTGTGACTGGGGCAATTTTTTCAAGCAGGATTAACTACAAAATCTGCTAAGTAGTTAGTGCATTGTTTGATACTGATATTCCTTGAGGTAAGGCATATTGGATCTTTTTTTTTCATGTGTTTTAATATTTCATAGTTCACAAGAACTTAGTAAATAAATTATTTTAGATAATGAGCAAAAGCCTCTACATCATCAGCTTTTAATTTTTCACTTGAAGATGAAACCACTTGTGCTAATTTTGTAGGTCCTGATGTAAATAACTTCTAAATACATTAAGAATTTTCACTGTGAGTTCTAGTAGGCTATCAATTATATGGCATGTCTTTAAGTCTTTATGAATTTGTTGTTAGTTTCTGTGATTCCTTGGTTTTGAAATAATTCCTGGCATCTACTGTTCTGGAAAAGAGACGATGTCAGTTCTGCACCATACCTTTCTTGAGTAGCTGTCCTAGAGCAGGACGGAATACTGCTCAGGATGGGATCATTGCTTGGTGTTGAAATCTGTCTTTGTAGAACATGTATCTAGGCCGCTGGGTAGCAAAGGAGAGTGCGTGCCCATGTGTGAGACAAAGTTTCTCTTCTAATTCTGTGTGGTGATGTATACAGGTGTTTCTGAAAAATCTTATTAAAAGCAGATGTTTTTGTCTAAAACCAAAGACCTTTATAGTACTATTTGGCTGCATTTTCCTTAGCAATTTCGTTTCCAATTGACTACAATTTGGAAAATAATAAAGCAGGCGTAATCACTGCTTTTAATGTTATGGACTTTACCGAGAAAAGTATTGACTCTTTATTCCTTCTGAGATACTGCAGTGACCACAGATGAGATCTGCATTATGCATTCTGATTCCCTAATGCTCACAGCTAACAAAATAGCTGGTGTTTGTGATGCTAACCAGTTTTTAAAAATTACATGGCTTGTGATTTTTATTTATTTATTTAAAATGCATAGGCTTTCATGACTCACGGAGTGTGACTATCTAGTTTTGTTTCAATGTATCCAAACAAAACAGTGAGGATCAGCTCTCTGTTGTATTACTAGTAAGCTAACCTACGTTATCCTACTTTAGAGAAATCCTTTCATTAAGGTAGTGTAGGTAAATGAAATCGACATCAAAGATACTGTTAAAAGCTGTTAAAGATTTTAAAGTCATGGTGCTTTATTAGATAATTAGATTCAGCTTTGTTAGCAACTGTCCCATTTCTTGTTCCTGCCTGACAGAGTATTGTTAATCAAAAACTGCCTAGAGAAATAAATGTTGTACTTTACTTCCATTTACTAAACTTTTGAGAGATCAGGCTGCTTTTTTCTTCTCTTGAAACTTAAGCCAGTGTCTAAAATGCAATAGTACTTTATCCTTGTAGTTCTTTTTAGTGTTGTAGCTAGTGTTTCTCATTTTCATTCTTTACTTTGAAAGGCTTTCTTCCCTCTGAAAATATTCTAGATTAGTTGTATTTTTTACCTGCAGTCTTCAACAGCTCACCATCTGCACGTATGTGTCATGTAGAATGCTTAAAAAATGAATAGACTTTAAAAAATATATGACTATTAAAATGGTTTTTGAAAATCATTGTCAGTTGGAAAGACATGAATGCTCTACAATACAAAATAAAAAATAAGCTTTCAGTGGCAATGTAGAGTCCTTGTAGTTGGAGTTCTATTTCAAAATTGAGCTTCTTGTCAAATTTATGTGATGGAATACAAAAAGAAGAATGTTTTGAAATTATCAATGAAAATGCCTTTTTTTTTTTTGGCTAAGAATTAGGACTGAAAACTTAATAAGGCTTTTAAAATGAATAACTAATGTTTAAGACCTTTTATTTCAATTAGCCACAAGTTTATTATCTATGTATTTTGCCTACAGTTGGTTGTCAATCAAAACAGTACTTCTCTTTTCTCACGGCTAAGATTTTGATTTCTAGATTTGGCTAAATCTAGTTTGTTAGGGACAGATGGCTGATTTAAACTGGTGTCACTTTCATTTCTTGTGCCTTGTGTTAAAACTTCCAGAGGTTTACAAAAGAGCTTCCTAAAGCAGATGGTGATCTCCACTTCTGTGATTAGAAAAATGTACTTTTGTAGGAAATTACTTTTCTAGTGACTAGGTGTATTTTAATAGTTTAATCTGTCATATTAGAGTTTATGCTTTAATAGTTAAAATGTCATAGCAGTGTTTGAAACGTTTCATATAATACAATAATTTTAAAATTTCTTTTCTCATTGGACTTCTAAAGGATATGTGAGTATTTTGGTGTGAAATTCAGTAGTTTGAGTGTGTGGATAGCTGTAGACCTAATAATTGTTATTATTGCAAGACCAAGAGCAGATATGTTGCTTGGCGTAACATTTTATTTCGCTATCTTATCTTTTCTACTTAAAGATTATTTCATTTTGGAATATTTTTTAATAAAAATGAATTACTGTTAAGAACACAGGATTAGTTTCAAACTAATGTGTGTTTAATTTTTTTTTTTTGGCACCTTGCTGTATTAGCATATCTGCAGGTTTCTTTTATTTTAAAATTTTTTATTTAGTAGATATAATTTCCTCAATTACAAAAGATTTTAATAAGAAAAAATGAAATTGAAGTTAGTTTTCTAATAGTTTTTTGTTATTTTTGTTTCTAAGGATTCTTTTTTCTTTTTTTTTCTGTTGAATTTTTTATTGCAATGACTGGTGTTTAGTTGTTTTCTTTCTAGCAGATGCACCAGAGGGTGCTATGCTATTTGAAATACAAAAAGGAAACAAAATCCTAAAAGCTTGTTCATTGAAATGCATTGACAATGCATATGAGACTTGAATTAACATTACTGAAATTTTCACGCTTTTTTTCTGTGCAGTGCAATATAGCAAACTTACTGTTTTGACAATATTATGTTAAAAATCATAGAGGAAATTGGCTGTTCTGGATCCGATTATGTCTGTGTGTGTAGATTCACACACTTAAAATGCAATTTCTGTTCGTCAAAAGAAAACATTTATATGTAAATTATGTCTGTTTCACATATAGCTAAAACTATATAAGCTTTATACTTACTGAAGTACTACATGAACTCATCTGAGACATACATACATTTTGGAGTGACCTTTATTGTATGTTATATTTTTCATTTATAGGTCCATATTCGTGTTTTATGTAGCTAATTTGATCATATGTGAACACTTTTTAAAAAATGCATTGTTGTATATATAAGTTTTTTCCTTTCTCACTGAAGCTCTTCCTAGATGAAACTGATGTTGGCACGGGGGGTATGTACTTATGGATTGCAAAAAGGCCAGGATATTTTTCTCCATCAATCTTTAGTTCTGGGGAAGAAAGCTACCAACCCNCCTCTACATATTTATAAGTACCATTACGTTTCATTTTAAAAAATTCTTTATGGATGTATGAAGCTTTCAGATTAGTAATTAATTGTAGTAACTTCTGTCGTTTAGTATATCTATTTTTTCATCATATCTCATAAGATTAATAAGGCAATATTTTTTTCCTATGTATGGGTGGTTAATGGTGTCGAGTTTAGTGTAATTTCCCTTTGGAAGCATGTGAAAAGACACAGAGTGTATCTAGGGTAGTACACCTTAAATTGCTTGGTTTTGCACACTGTTGCAAACAATTTAGTTGTTCTACCTATTCCACTATTGTAAGTTGTTTGGTTAGTTAGGATCTTCCGTTTTGGTGTCCTAAAATCAAGAGGTAGTGGATGGAATATATTGTAAATTCTATTTGATAAAGAAATTTCCCGTTTTACAATATAAATTTTAGTGAGACTTAGAAGGTTAATTTCTAGCCATTTAGACTTCCTCTTTGAATATCTAATTTATTTCTAACCTGTCTTCTTTAAATTCTTGTATGACGTTCATAGCAATACTATGAGAATGCCAAATATTGTATACGAATAACTGAATTGGAGTGTACTTGTAGCATTTATAACTTTATTCATTCATCAAAGAGAGGAAAGATCAATTTAGCACTATTTTTAAAGGTCATTTCATTCACCCATAGCCTAGTATGTTGAGTACATCTCAGCTTCTTAGACCATCTCTGAGTGAACAATATGTTTAGTTCTTTAATTTTCTTCTTATTGAAGACTGATTTCAAGTAAGTTTGTAAGGCCTTTAAGGCAAGAATCATGTATTTAGATTTTGTTCAGGCTTTGGATGCTGCTACTACAATGAATGACTCAAAGCTGTGTTTACTGTTTATGTACCGAGTAAGTGGATTCTCTCTTCTGTTTTACTTCCTCATTATATTGAATCTTACTATGCTTTCTCTTACATACCACCTCAGGGATTTTTTCTAAACTCTGAAACTCAGTGTAGTTAAATAATGCAACATTGCAAAGTAGAAATAGAAAGAAGCATATCTGTTAAAAGGTGAAGTATGTCAGTTTGCAGGTGCCATTGAGTCAGATTATTCCACCTCAGTTAAGGTGTTTTGGGGTTTTTTTGTCTGATTACTTTTTTATGTGCTATTAACTGTGCATCCTTTACAAAGAACTTTAAAAGTATAATAGGTTTCTGTGACAAAACTACTTACAAGGCGGTTATTAAGGTTATAGACAGCTATTTATTTATTCAAAAATACATTTTTGGCTCCAGTGAACTAGTTAATGTCTGCTGAATTTTCAGGTGATTCTGTAATACCTTTGGTCCGATTTTCTTTCCCCCTCCCTAAAAGTTCCTAAATCTGGGGCGGGAAGAAGGGAGAGCAGTCTTGCTTTCGTATCTCTCTTAATCTGACAATTATATTGGATGTTTATTGAATTTCTGAAGTTTTCTTTCTAGTAGATTAGATGACTAGAAGTGTCAATTTGTACTCTTGTCTTTTGGTGTGACCTGTTGCAGATTATCCACAAAGCATTTTGAAATGATGCTGTGTGGCATCATCTTAACAAAATTAGGGTCTTATCACCTAAGCTTTTTCTTCCTTGCATCATGGTAGCATTCTGCACTGTGAAGAGCTGGGAGTGAAATTACCAGTGAAACTAACAGAGTTGAATGGTAAAAGTAACTAGCATTATATAAGGAGGACTTAATCTATTCATTATTGGTAGGGGAAAGCAAAGAAAATGAAATAGCTGTAGTTCTCGTGCCATTGGAAGCAGTGGTTAATGTCAGGATTTCTTTTTTACATTAAATGTCCCATAAATTTAAAGACTTATTTTCTATTTAACTGCTGCAAAAAATATTAGAAATTCTCCATTTAGAGTTCTAACTGTTTTGTTTTCCCAGTAAGATGTCTGCTGTATTCTTAGCTCTTAATTGTTCTGTTGCTTGAGAGTAGATACAATAGAGTTACAGATTTAATGAAGGAAGAATGTTTCCTACCTCCTATTTTTGCTGATGAGATGCACGTTAGGAAGGACATGTGGCTATACACAAAGGATTGTTAATTTGTCTTTCTAGTTAACATTTTATTTATTGTGTTTATTATTGGAAGTCAGTGTTAATTACTTTGTATCTCAGAGAATTTAGAAGATACAGTAAGGAATTAACCTTGCTTTAGAACTACTTTCTTTAATTAAAATCCCATTCTTTTCAGTGTTTTTAAGAAAAATAGTTGTTCTATGGTTGCCATTTAAAAACTAAATTTTCTCAAAATTTCTGATTGAAAAATCTGGAATAATTTAATGATCAGCTGATATGCATTTTACAGTTAAGTTATGGAAAGGTATTGTTTAAATATATATAGTTTAAGGGACTATTACAATAATTTATAAAATACATGACTTATAAAAACTATTTAGGTTACTTCTGTAGGAAAGTCCAGCTGTTTTCAAAGTTACATTAGCCTTGAATTCTGAGGAGCAGTTGAGCTACCTGTGTAGTAGCTGATTTATCAAATTGACTGTTAGCCATGAGGTGAGTTGACACACTGTGGTGGCTAAGATCATATCAACATTTGCGTTTGTCTTTAGCATTTGGTTCACTCCTATTTTGTTTTGTGCACACTGTGGTGAATCACTTAAACTGAGTTGCAATTTGCAAAGGAGTTGATAAATAACTCTTCCATATTCATTGTATTGTTTTCCTGTCAGATTTAGTAAATGGAAAAATGTAGAATCCAGTGTGTTTCTAATTCCGCAGAGTTGATTCTGGGTAACATTAATAGCAATTCTCTGTAACTTCTAGGAAGTTTATTCATTGGACTTTCTGAAAGGCATGGAAGCTCTTTGGTGAGCTGTATCATCCTTGCAGTTGTTTTAGAAAGTAGAACATGCTTAGTGTTAAATCATAGATTTAATGTAATTTAATATAATTATTATTTAATAATAAGTGGAGGTAAGTAGGTCAGAAATATAGGTTTATTCCCTTATTTTGTGGAAATACTTTGGAGTTGCAAGACTGAATTTTGAAGTGAGGCAAGAGTGAATGAATTAAGATGAAAACGCAGCTCTTGGTGGTATTGTTTCTTTCCAGGTGCTTTCTGATGGAAGGTTGTCCTGAGTTGCTCTGGCTTTCTCCAACTTTGAAACTCCTTTCTAGTGTGAGGAGCACAGTCCTGAGAGGGTATTTCATGGAACAGTAGTAAGCAAGTAAATGTATAGAGATTTCAGTATGCTGGGTCTGTAGTGGTGTGAAGGTGAGAAAGGTTTGCAAACCTCAGGCTAGTTCACAGAATTTAGGTTTTGTGTCCAAAGTACCCTTTGCTAGCAAACTTAATGTCACACTGAGGAAATGTGTATTTGCAGTAAACTCAGAATTAGAGGTGGTCCTACAAAGCAACAGCCTAAGTTATCATGTGAGTAATGATTCTGTCTTATGAAACAGACCTTCCAGTGTTTTAAAAGTTGTGGGTTTACACTGATTCAGTTGTATCTGTTTGGTGTAGTGGTTTTTTAATGCTGTTGTTTCAGGTCATTCAGATGGTCAGTTGTCAAACACTATAACCTTACGAACTTGTGTGATGTGGGATATCCAGAATTTGTGTTACTATTTTATATCCATACTTGCTGTGGAGGGAGATTTAAATTTCAGATATTAAAATTTCCTGCCATGATATGAGCCATTGAGTCAAATTTCCCATCCTTAATAGGGCTTGAAGGTCTTCAGTATCTTCACTCCTTGGCCTACTTTAGTATTCACTCCTTGGCCTACTTTAGTATTTATTTCTCCTTATTGAATTCTGAAGAAACTGACATTTCTTTAATTCAGGGAAGAGCTGGACACAGGATCATGATTTCAGTGCAGGGACCAACTTTTGTGACCTGATAAAGATGGATTCTTCATGTGGTCTCAAATCACCAGTTACAAGTTTGTTTATCACAAACATATTTCAGGCAACTGAGATGAAGAGGAGTTTTAGGATTACTTTGCATGTGAAGGATTGCCATATAAGGGCTCCCACTGCTTGATTTCAGGACAAAATACGAGATTATTTGGCTAAGGTTTGTAACAACTCAGTGCTGTAAATCTCAGCAGCTTTTAATGGCTTGTGTCCTCAGCACAGATGTAAGTTTGAGATACTCAAAAGTTCTTGTGTCAGCATAGTTGTATTTTCCTTTACATGCTATGATCCAAGCATGGCAACTCTTCAGACACAGCTGAATTTCTTGAAAGCTCAACATCAACAGACTGACCATCTGTAGCCTACTAAAAAAAGGGTTAAGCTGGAGCCAGTAGTTAATTTTTTCCCTGTACTTGAAAATAATTAATATTTTGAAAAACTATGAGCATTTTCTTCCCATATTTTATAAAATGGGAAAAGATATAATGTCCAAGTCATAAAAATAAGTGGATCTGGCAGATAAGAAAATAGAATTTATGTTTTTGTAGTCTGTGATAAAGAAAGCTGTGTATGTGTAAGTTTTGGTCAGAAATGCTTTAGTACTTGTCCCGGAATTTGTAGTATAAGAAAGGGAAAGTAATGTTTTTGGCTGTTAAAAACAGCTTGAAAGTGTGATTGTGTGTTAAGAGTGGGAATTGAGATGTTGATTCATAATATGTTGTCCTCTAATAAAATTACCTCTGTCATCTCCATAAAACAAACTGCATGGTCACGAGTATAACTTTGTCTTATAACTATGCTTCTGACCTCCCAATGATCTGTTCTCTTTGACTAATATTTAGATTTTGTTTTTAAAAATATGTTCATTCCCCATGAAGTATTTCTGTCTTCCATAGACAGATTCAAAAGCATTTTTTGTGCTCTAGTTATGGCATTTAACTTGCTAGTATGGAAATGGTTAAGTTTACCATAATGATTTTTGCTTTCATATTTCATTCATATATATTTTTTTGTAGACTATTGTTATGTAGTTATATAATTTCTAGCTAGTTCCATTACTTTTCCCTACCCTGATAGGCAGGAAGACAAAACACATTCCAGAAACTCCAAGCCCCAGGAGTCCAAGGCCCCTATCTTGTCTTGGTTCTCTTTGAGAGAGTTTCAAACCAGCTCTTGGAGACACATTTTCATAAATAAAGTTTAGTTCCTATCTAAGGTGTGGGAGAATTCAGGAAAGGGTAGAACCAGGGGGAATTACCTCATTGCTTGTGCTTCTAATTGGGGATTCTTTTCAATTATGCTAATTTGCTTAACTTATAAAACTGTATTCACCCTGTGTGGGATGGGCATTTTTACATACCTGCCCCTTGCAGGTCTCCAGTGAAGACCAGCCTTTACATTACCTCCTATAATAATACTGTCTCAAAAGTGTTGCTCATTTCTAGGTCTTTAAGGCATGAATAAAACTAGAGGAACAGGAGATGCTTAAGATACTCAGTGTAGTATGCTGTGCAGTTTGTGGTTGGTTTGTGTCTGGTTGATTGTTTGGGTTTTTTTTCCTTGAAGAGTGAAAGAAATGTGGCAGATAATTTCATAGGAATAAGAATCCTCTAGCAGGACATTTTATTTTAATCTAGGTGGTTTAACTTGTCAAATGGAGTTACTTGTGTTAAGGCAAACGGTAAAACTGGTGGTTTTCACATCACTGACTGGTATGTCATTTCTGTATTGAGCGTATTTTCTCAAATAATCTGCTAGCCATCCTTCACAGGGTGTTAGAAAGCTTATCTTTTTTTAGAGCAAACATACAGATTACCTGTTATAAACACAGTTGTCTTGGGGAAATCTAGAACAAAAGCGTTCACTGAAAAAAATACTCTTTTAACCTACTGTTACAGTGATCTTCTGGCCAAAAGGGAGAGGAAGGAAAGCTCTCTAGGGCTTCACAGACCTGTAGCTGCAGACTGCAGACAGGGGACAAAGTGGCTGGGCCTACAGGCTGGGTAAGACTCTGAGGTCCGTGGTTGTCAGGTAGCTGAACATGTGCTAGCAGTGTGCCTTAGCTGTAGGGAAGGTGTATGGACACAGGTATAGGCATGAAATTGAGAGAAATGTTATTCACCTCTCTTCTGTATTTATTATGCAACATTATGCAACATTCACATGCACTTCTGCTTTTACCCTCACTCTTCTGCAGTTATGGGGAAGATGTTGGTTGGAGTAAGTTCAGCAAAGGGCCACCAAGACGGTCAGGAACTAGAGTGCACATGTCTGTGAGCAGGCACTGGAGGACATGGATTTGTTCAGTCTTGAGAAGAGAGAGTTACAGGGGTTCCAACAGCAGCCTTCTCTGGAAGTGCACTTCCTATGGAATTGTGTGGTGAAAGGATGAGAGACAAGAAACAAACACAAGAGGTTTAGATTGGACACAAGGAGACCCTTTTTCCCCGTTGTTGGGCCCACAGCCCAGCAATGCAGTTTGGAGCAAGTGAGGTTTTGTCATCTCCATCTTTGGAGATTTTCAAGCTCTGACTGGATAAAGCCCTAAGGAGCTGGTCTAATGCCAAGTCTGAACCTGCTTTGGGGGGGAAGTTGGGCTTGGCTGCTCCTGAAATCCACAGGAGCCCAAGCTATACTTTGATTTTACTTGTGATCCTTGCTCTACAGCAGAAGTTGCTGTGATCTAGTGATCTAGTTTGCCTTCTAGTCTTGTTGGCCAGTTCAGTTTCCTAGGACTGCATTTGAATCCTCACATCTGGAGGTAAAAGTAGAGGTATAGAGCTAGAGTCACAAAGTAGTCCTCTTGACATGTATCACAAAGACCTGGATTGGGTGCCCAAGAGATGATCTCCCTAACAACACAACTCTTGGATTCCTTTTTTCTTCAGTGTGTTACATTTCTGTTATTTTGGTCCAACATTTCATTCTATGGATTTCGCAAACTTAGGTCTGGACATAGACTGGGTTCCTCACATTTATTTATACAATATTTTAGAATGAAACCATGAGACTTTTCACTGGAGTCCTGCAGAGGCAAAAAAATAAAGGCAGTAGAGAAAACTGCAGTAGCAGGAAAACAAATTTTTCTAGGTCTCTTCAGGAAAAGACAATGATGAACAAAGGGTTTTATAAAAGAAGGAAGGACCTTGGTTGAATACCTGGCAAAACCAAACCCCAGCTGCTGATTTCTGTGGGCATTGACTTGTGTGTATTTATCAAAGTCTTAATTTGCAGTTTTTAATTCTTTTGTTGTAGCAAAAGAGAAGAATAAATTAAAAGAGGAAGAACTGCAGATGACATTTTTATTGGAGATTATTTAGAATTTTAAAATAAGCTGGATAATTTCCTTTCTTTGTTGAAACAAGTTCAGGGGTGTTGATGAAACATTCTATATTTGGCTAACTGCCTGGTGATTTGTAAGTGGTGTTCAATGTACATAACAGCCAGCAATCTGAAGAGGAGGTCTTTTTTGTAATGGGGGTATCTAAAATATTTTCCTGTAACTTGCCTATATCTCTGTTCATTTTGATAAGAACTGGACTGTGTCCAAAAAAAAGGGATTGCAGAAGCAAGGATGATAATTTTTGAGTGTATGTAAAGATATGTTTATTTTTAAAAAGTGTTTGCTTTATCATGTAGCTGCAGATATAAAATTATTAGCAATGATAGAGATCAAGAGCAAGGATCTAAGCAAGTGTGTATTGCAGTAACTATTATTGGTGAAATCAGAAAAAATGGGTCGATAATCAATGTCTCTGTTGACTGAAGTGCTTCTCTTTGGGGGTCTTTTGTGGTTTTTTTGGCTGGAGTTTATCATGGTGGGACATTCAGATCCATAGCAAAATTAATGTACTTTGATTTCTTTTACTCTTGTTTAGCACTGCTTGAGGGATAAGAAAAAACATGTGTATACATTACTAATTATGATAAATGCAGTCTTGATAATCGTGGCAGTATTAGAAAATAATCCCTTTATTTAAATGGAGATGTTTCATATCAGCTAATAAGCTGAGTTGAATTGAATGATTAAGGCCTGGATAACCAAATACATTGTTTAGGATGTGTTTTTATTTTATTCATAATTTGTTAAACTTACCTCTGTCAAATTTGAGAATTTAAGTTAAAGAGGGGTGTAGGATTTCCATAAAGTTTTCCAGTGAATTTTTTCCAAGGAAAAATCCTTTTTCTGATTGAACAAAGTAAGTGAATGCACAATGAAACTCAAAGTGTTCTAAAAGATCTAACACCATGACATAGTCAGTAACTTTTTCAAATACCTCTATTCTAATGTGCTTGTCTTTTAGAATGTTCCTGTCAAGTCCTTCCCGACTTTTCAAAGTCAGTGATTAAAATGAATATCAAGGAATTCAAGTAGTAGAAATCCTGCTGGACAATACAAAGAGCTGCAATAAGGAAAACAAGTGAAATAAACTTAAGCATATCTCAAAATTTATGTAATTAGTGTTCAGTGTTGGTGTTACATGTGTCATAGTTTAGATCTCTGTATTTCTGTATTATAAATGAGATAAGTAACGATATCTGTTTGATATTATTTTTACTGTTATTTGGCAATTATGGAAGAACAATGAAGTGGTATGTTATATAGGCATATAACTTAATATATATATATAAAGTCTTATATCTTAAGACTTAGAAATCAAATTCAGCTTCTGCTGTTCTTGACATAAATAATGAATAAATATTGTTGCTGAATATTCTTTATATTTGAATTGGGTTTTTTATTCTCTATAGGTGCAGTAGGCTGGAGTCCAATAAAAAAAATACCAAATAATTATAAAAATCAGTTACCATTACTTTTTGTCAAACCATATTTTGAAAGTAATATTACTTAAACTTCTTGGGCATCAAGCTTTTTGTCAGGTTATATGAAAATTTCTGTTAGGAGTGTTTTGTAACATTAGAAGCCAGAAAACAAATAAACAAACAAATACACTTTGGACCCAATTGTGCAATTCTCAATATTCAATTTGTATTATAAGTACAATTACTGTAAACATAGAGATTAGTTAAATATTCACTGTTGTACAGTACCAGATTGATTAATGGCATGCTTTCCTCTTTTTTTTTTTTATAATTATTGCATTTCCCTTAATTTTTTTTTTTTTTAATTTGCATTTCTGTGTGCTGGTATGCTTTTCATTATTTGTTACTTCACTTGGGTTTTACATTGTACTTCATTTTTTTTTAATTCAGTGTTTTTGATTTGAAGGTAAAAAAGCCATGCTAGATAAACCTAGCTAATAAGAATCCTTATGCATGTTTTCATTTTACAATTTCATGTTTTCAAATGCTTTCTACAGTCAATCTTAGCTAAGAGCTTAGAGAACTGTTTCTTTGAGAGAAAGGTAGTGGTGAGTAAAGAGGATTTAATAATTTTAGGATATTGTTTATAAATAAATGTAAGCTGAAAATATAAGTTGAAATGGTTTGTTCTAAGTCACACATGGAATAAAAATAAACTATTGGTATCTATCCAGAAAATCCAAGCTGTGGCTTGTTAAATCACCGTCTTTTCAGGTGCTCAGTACTGTTAGGTTGGAAAAGCAGAACAGAATGTGCTGTTTGGAACTGAGTGTCTTTTACAGTGAGGTTGACAAAAAGCCCTGTGGAAGGTTTTTTTGTATGTTTGGCTTACAGAATTTTTTGTGTGTGTGTGTGTATGATTTGTATGTATTTTAAATGTTAAAATAGATTTCATTTCACATGACATCAAAATCAACACCTGTAGTAACAGTCTTGTGAATAAATATCTGCTTGGGAAAGCTAATGTGTTGGGAAAGGTCACAGAGGAAGGCAAACAAAGTTATAATTAATATCTTAAATAATGTTGTCAAATGTGATAGTAAATTTCAAGCATGTTTGGTAAAATAATATTTTTGGAGTGAGAGTTTTTTTGTCATTGCTTTCCACATAATACATTTCTTGTATATTTCCTGTGGAATTGCTGCTGCTGATTTTCTCTTATATTGAGTATAAATTTCTTAAATAAAAAAGGAAAGAACATGGTAAACATAGTAAAATATTAGTTGCCTTGTTACAGTTACAGTACTTCGAATACATGGTTACAAAGCTAAGTAGTAGATTTCTGAAGAAATACTTAAAATTTAGATGGTAGGGCAGGGTAAAGGATATCTTTAGGACATAAAGCAGTATTTTATAATGAGACAGCTTTCTGTAAATGGGTTTCTAAATTTCTAAGTTTGTAAATGTTCCTTTCTCTCTTTTCTTCTTTCAAATTAAAGTATATTCCAGTCTTGGGGTTTTTTTAGTCAGAATTTTTTCCTTCCTTTGCAGCTTATAATGTAGTTTGTTTTTTTTTTTTTGGTGCTTTATTATATCATCATTGGTGATAGTGATATCTGCTTACTTATATTTTGCAATTACAATTATTTTTTCAGTACTTTTGTGGCACTAACTTTTAGTTACTAAGCTCTGCAATTCAGTATCCACAGTTTGGCTGTTTGTTTTTTCTTCCCCTTTTGTTGTTGGATGCCTGGCTTGGATGTGGTTTAATATTTAACAGTTTACCTGAGATAATGGGGTGTGACTAGTCTGCTAAGCATCACAGAGTGCTGACATATACCTAGTTGGTTGTAGGGATTGCCTACAGCTGCCCAGATTGGCTTTCAGGGACTGCCTGATTTTTTATTTGCCAACAGCCACTTTGCTTTCATGTTTGCTAATCTCCAGTTTTCTCTCAGGGTGCTTTAGCCTGCTTCATGGCAATGTAATACAAAATTGATACTTAAAAATATATTCAGAAGAACTTAAAAATGTCGGAAGAGCGTTCTTTTAGTCAGTTTGATGTAATTGGAAATAACTTGAATTGAGAAATTCAGAATCTGTTTCTTTTAACAGCTACATGAGAACAGGTAAATCTCCAGACTCTGCAGAAAATAACCCTACTTACTGAGGAGTGGAATGCTTGAAGAATGTCTTAAAATAAGATCTTGAGTTATTTGGAGGTTTTGGTGGAAGGGGTTATATTTGTTGTTGTTGTTTCAGGAAACTCAGCGGAGCAGTTGTACATGCATTTAGTCTGGTCTACTTGTGGTGGTAGTGAATTCTATCCAAGAATAGGATTTTAGAATTATGGGAGAAACATTACCTTCATAAGTCATCTTACTAATGTGGAATTGTCTCCTAGAGCCAAGGGAAAGTTCAGCTTGCACAGCTTATTTGAATGACCAGTTTACAAGGGAGTTATTTTCTGTAATAAAGGATGAAGGAATCTTAGGCTCATCCTTAAGCTAATTATAGTGAGATTCTGGTCAAATTTCTTTTAAACTGTCAGTGAAGACAACCAGAGTGTCTCACCAGGCTGGAGGCATCAAGGCCCTACTCTGTTTTGTGGAAAGAAACCACTGATGTCTGCAAATTTAGTTTCCTTCAGTAACATTAAAGAAGAATATTCAAGGAAAAATGGTGGATGGACGTAGCTTTGGATCTGTTCTTTTTGTCAAAGTCCTCCTTATCTCTAATAAATTCTTGGGCAACACAGAAGTACATAACAAGGTCTAACAAAATGTCGGCTGCAGAACTTAATTCAGATAATCAGTACCTATTTTTTAATTCTAAACCTTAGGTAGTTTTACAGCATGACATGCTTCTATTACACCTCTACCTGTATCTAGTTGTTGGCGTTGTCCAAGCAGCCTGTCATCTTTGAGGTCATGATGTCTAGGGTAACATATTACAGTGATCTTTTTTGTATAAAATCATAAAGAGTAAACTAGCAATGGTAGTTATACACAGCAATTCTTTAGATTTATGGATTTGGCCAGAATTTGTCTCATTCTGGCATTTTGTTATAGACTCTACTGGATTGGTGGCTGTCAACTGTTCCAGGCTAAATCCCTCAAGTACAGGGGCTCAGGCAGTTTTTTGTTGTTTGAGTGTTACCCTGACACAGGGGAAAAGTTCAGTTTTGCCTTTGAAAAAGATTTTGCAAACTTAAAAATTCTGGAAAAGCAACGAAGTTGTAGTTGGAAGAGTTTGAATTCATGACTGCATTCTGCTGATATTTGCTGTTTTACCCCCAATCATCTGAGATTTTTGTCTTCAGAACATGCTTCACATTTGTTATTGTTTTCATGGTTCCCCTAAAAAACATCAGCCACTAAGTAGTACAAAACATTTTGGGAAGGATAAACCCTAAGCATTTCCTTATGTGACTACTGGAATCCACTTTGTGGCACTGTCTGTTACATCTGTTGTCTAGATAACTGACCTTAACATTTCCAATAACTTTTGGGACAGTGCTTTAATTTCTTAAATTTGTACTCTTAAGAAAATAAGTTTGATTTATTGGTTAGTTTTGGGTTCTGATATGCCTGTCTGTCTTATTCAAAAGTCGATGAGAAGTTTCAGAAAAACATACTAACAAAATAATTAGATTGAAAAGGTGAGTAAAAATAGCAACCATTGAAGAAGAGGCATTTGCAACTCATTTTTCACTCCCAATATTCTGGATAGTCAGGCACCAAATACTCACAATCCATCCTACAGTGTTGTATGGATCCATTTAAAGGATCAAGCTGGAGGAAATGCTGTTTTCTTAATTCTGGTGCCATGGAACAACTTGCTCTTTGATGCAGACTGGAACTGCCTCAGATTATTAGAAAGAAAAGCCATAATAATCAGCTCTTTTGCATGTAATTTCTTGGCCATTCTTCAGCAGATTTACAAAAATATTGCTGAAAGAAATTAATCTGCAGAGGTTTACATAGATGTCTAATAGGTAGAATGTGTAAAGGTGATGAAGACACGAAAGTAGAACTCACTTGAAATCTGCTTAGAGGTTTGTTGGACATGTTTTGATATAGATAATAAATAAGAAATAGTCTGCCATTTCAGAGTTAATTAAGCTCTTTTTTTCCCTCAAAGTCCCACTTTTATGATCTAGAGTATGAAAATTGTATGAAAATGTATTGTTCTGTCAAAAGTTCATTATAAAGTATCTTTGCAGAGCATATTTAGCAACTCCATTATACTAGTTTAGTATGTGAAGTTCAGACTTTGACAGGGTTTGGAGTTAAAAGATTTTAGCTTTGCTAATTTAAATGATGGATTAGAAGAAATAATGCTGTGTGCTTTGTTGTAGCATGCGGTGTAGGTCAGATATATTGCATCTGTGTAATTTTTTGAGGGTTGTGTTTGTATACTGTATTCAAGTCTGTAACTTTTTTAAGGGTATGCCTGGAGCTGGGGTTGACTAAGGAGAGTGCTAATCTATGTAAATAAACTGGTTAAAGCCATAGGAGAAGGCCTGTGGTGTTTTCAAGGCTTCTCAGCCTGAAAGTGCTGCATAACCCTTTTAGGTTGCGTAGCAACAGGCTCCTAGCAACAATAATAGATTGAATTTCCAATAGTGACCAGGCCGGATGTAATAATAAAGCAAGAGTACAAACAGTTGTCATGGTTTTCTTTTCAAAGTAAACTAGTGTTGAATTTAGGGAGATTCTGTTTCTCAAAGTGGTGAACCTCTTTGCAAAATGAAAGTAATTTTGAAAATTGAAGTTCCAAAACCCTGACAAGGTGCTTAAAATGAATTACTTTGATGTCTTGTAGTCTGGAACACTGGGGAAAACAAAGAAACATTGAATTAGCTGCTAACAAAAAGTGTATTTAGTAACCACTTTAAATTGCTTTTAAATCCCAACTTCTTTTATAAATTGAACTGTACTGGATCTAGAAACCCCTAGCTGCACTGATACATATTGTTTAGAAAAGTTAGGAAATATCTTGTCAGTGTACTGTTAAAACGTAATGAATAAAACTGAGTAATGGATTTGTTGTCACTAATCTGTCAGTATTTCATATTTTCAAGACCTATTATATGTGAAAGGTAGAAATATATGGATAAGCAAGTGACTTGGAATGAGGCAGAAATCATCTCATTACATAGTAATAGTTGTAATTCTGGATAATTACATTTCAGTTTAAATGTTTTGACCTGGCTAACAGTTGAAAATTGTAACACTGGTTGTTAAGTAAAGATGTGGATTGACACTAGATTAACACGTCTTTTGAGTTCCTGTATCTGTTTTCAGGATGGTGTTGAAGTGTTGCTGTAGTAAAGGTCAGTTACCATATCAAAAAGGACAAATTAGTTATTTGTAATCTGCTATATTCCATTAATATGGCACTCTTTGTTTTCTGAATAGATGAAAATTGTTTTGAGAGTATAAAATGTTCATCTTTAGTTACTGATAACAGGGGCAACTCTGGGGGCTGTATAGTATTGAAGAAAAAATATAAAATGAAACATTTGGAAGTTACAGATTTGAGATGTTTCACTGGATTTTGATGTTTCAGTGTGTTCAGGTGTTTATCGGTAGTGTCTTATCTCAGGAATTTTTAAAACTGAATTCTGAAAAAGGTTTTTCTTTTCAGTGGACCTCTTAGGTCTGACTACAGCTAGTATTCTCCATTTTAACTGTTAATCTCAGTGTTTTGAAAGAAACATAGAATGTTAAGGGATTTGAAGGAACCTTAATGGCTGTCTAATTCCAACTCCCCTGCCATGGGCAGGGACACCTCCCACTAGACCAGGTTGTTAAAGGCCTTATTCAACCTGGCCTTGAACACTGTCACGGTTGGGGCATCCAGAACTTCTCTGGGTGACCTGTGCCAATGTCTCATCAACCTCACTGTAAAGAATTTCTTATTAAGTTTTTCCTCATTTGACACTAGAATTCTCATGGCAAAGGGTATTAGCATGGTGACAGAGACATCTTTAGGATATAATCAATGAAACAAGATGCTTTTATGTGATTGTATTCAAAAATGGAGTTCTCTTATTTGAATTGTGAGTTAAGCAGTAGTCTGAACAACATTCTGAATTTGTATTATGTTTGTAGTTTAGACTATCCACTCATTTAAACTCTCAAATTTTAAAGCTTAAAAAATTATTTAGCAGTGTAATCTAGTCTGAGTCTGACATCTAAGCAAAAGTGTTTGACTAGCAATTGTCAATTGTTAGTAATTGTGGATTGCTAACTAGTTTTGTGCACTGCAGAGGTATTTATGTGGTAAAGTAACTGCTGCCACAGCTGGAGAACTAGGAGAGTTTGATGGATTTAGCAGAATTAGAGGTTTGTATCTTAGAATAAGGTTAAAATCTGATAATGAAATTATAGCTAGAATATAGAAAGAAGAAATTTAAAATTACAGGAACATAACTTTTACAGCAGTCATAGATTATGACTGTTAAAGGTATTTTTACTGAGAATTGTTTTATATAGTACAGTTGTGGTATTTTCAGAGAAGTCTCAAGCATTTTAACCTTACATTGTAACAATAGTAGCTAGTATTTATTATGGCAAATACATACTCTTAAATCATGTACATTACAATCAGAATTCCTGTAAGAATTTACTTTCCAGAAGTGCCGTCATTAACTTTGTTCAGTTCCCCGTGCCCCTTCTCCTACATAGCTGGATTTCTATATGTTGTATTAGTGCTTGCTTTTACTTCTAGACCAGAGATGTTGCTTAGAATAGAGAGCTAGTGATAATGTTCTTGTTGGGCAAACATAAATAACTGGATTTGTGGGTTAAGGCTTCTATTTCATCCAGACCTGACCTATCAGGTTGTTTGGCTCATAATTTAAAAAACCCCAAAAAACCCTTTTCCATTCAAATCGAAAGAGCAGAGGTTAGATATTGGACTCTGTGCCAGATGTGATAATAATGAGTGTTTCTTTGCTTCCTGTGCTTTTAGGGCAGTTCAAGTGAAACTTACATCTGGAAAGGATACTTTGCATTTCTTAGAGCTTACAATTTTTATGAAAGAGAAAAAGATATTTAATTTAATATTTAATTAAAAACTGGGAGGACAGAAAACTGATTGTAGGGTCTTGTAGCATGTAACAATGGAAAATCTTGAGGAACAAAATGGAAGGTGACCTAAAGAAAAAAGAAAATACTTACTCCCAATTTTATTTATTTATTTTTAACTGTAAGAATATGTAGTTTTAGGAAATTCGTTCAAGTGCTTGGAAATGTAAAAAGAAAGACTGGGAGGAAGTAGGTCTCTGAAGTTCAAACGACAATAGAGAACAAGAAGTTTGGCAAAAAATCTGTGTAGCCTTTTGGGCTGTACATTTATCCTACTGAATTGCCATGAAACGTAATGTGTTGTTGAATGGCATGAGTGTTTAATCCTATTTTTTTTAATTAGTGCTGTTGATATGCAAATTTATTTTCAGAATTTTCCATTCCATGTAAACATATTCTATTCTCATATTGATTTATTGTAAGAACAATTACACTACAATTTAGTGTAAGGAGTAAAGTTATTATTTTTTTGTTTAATATCTGTAAGTTGAAAAGCGTAGTTTGAAATAATGGACCAGACACCAATTCTGAAACAAACATCTCATATGCTTTCTGTTTATTTTTTGTCTTTCTTTTCTCAATACACTGACTAAATAACAAATACAAGCAATAACTAAAATAACAAGCAATAATGTTGGTTTATGTACTGTCAATGAAATGTTGTGTAAAATTGCAAGATGTTTAAAAATGCAGAGTTTTTTTAATGGGCATAGAAACAGGCTGAAGTAGTGAATGCTTCCAAGCAAAAAGCTATATTAGCATTAAATGTAACTGTTGTGTGGAGGACTACAACTTTTTAACTTTTTGGACTTAACTGCTATTTGTACGCTAACTAAGCATGTATGATATTCGTCTTTCATAAATTTACCCATGTTAGTTATGCCACATTTATCTGCCAAGAAGAGTGAAGAATGCCAATGAGATGCTTTTCTGCTTAATTAAATACTTAACACCCAACTTAATAGGTCTACATCACAAAAACATAGCTGTTAATCAGATATAAGTACAGAATGCTGTTTGTGCATTGGACCTGAGCTTGTGTGCTCAGTATCTCTCTTTTTGATACACCCTTGAGGATTTTAAAGTTACTTGTACTGGAAGGGTAGGTGTAGGAAGCTACTGTGCAGAATTCCTGTGAATTAGACCTGCTTTTATCTAGAGATGACAAAGATGTACAAAAATAATCTTTGATGGTGACCTTTTGAAGAGAGAGATGGAATTTTCAGGTTATGAGATTTATGCCTGTTTATATTTTTATATTTGTATTTTTATATTTCTGGAAAGTAATTCTTCAGAATGCTCATGCTTTACTTTTTTTTTGCAAGGGTTTCATTACTGGAAAATTCCAAGCTGCCTAAGATTTGCAGAGTTTCTTAGGTATTTTCCTATGTTTCTGACAACTGAGAATCAAAGATTTCTGTGGTATTCTGAGAAAAATATTCTTTTGCCATTTTTCTTCCAAATGCATTTTTTGTTGTAATAGGAGAGTATTTAAATAGTATTGCTAAATATTACATACAGCTTTACATTTATACTTTCATGTACTAGTTCTTTGTGTTTCATTTGTCTCATGTTTTTAATAGAATTTTGACTTTCTGGAAGTGCTGACTATGATCATACAGTCTTAAATGTAGCACCTGGGGCTACCTATTTTGTATTAGTTATTGATGAAAAAGCTGTCATTAAGGACTTCTCTTTTAAGAATTTTACAGATACAGTGTGTGAATTGCTGTCTCTCATTATTTAATTTTTGAAGCATACTAGAACAAAAAGCCCCGTGTTTGGAACTTGGGTAATTTCTAGGTCTTTCTAGAAGCACAGAAATTTTCTGTTACAGTCATTGAAGGCGCTGACCTATAAAGCAAACCTTATTTTAATTTTCTGTTACTCGATCATGGAATATAACTACCGAGCCAGAATCAGTCAGTAACATCAGGTTATTCATGCCTTGAGATAATATGCCATTCAGCTTTTACATGAATATGAGAATAGTGGTAGTACCACCTTAGAGTCATTTACCTCACTGAAATAAAATATATTAAGCCTCTAATCATTAGATAAATAATACTGTAATTACTTGAAGTCTTAGTAGCTAGGCCTGTTTTTTCCTTTTATGTACTGTAGAAGACCGTCTCTTTTGAACTTGAAGGTGCTTTGACATGACAAATGTGACATTAAAATCAGTGTCATTTCTTTGAATAATTAATTGGCGTGCCAGTGCTCTTATAAAAGTGGCAAATGTAGGATGTATCTGGTGTTGTTATTTCAAAGTAATATTAATTTATAACTGCAGTAATGCTCACTGTAAAAACATTGTGTTATAGGTTCAGACATACATCAGTTATTTTAAAAAGTTTCAGTTCCTTAACGTGTTTGACTAGGCAATTTTATAAAAATTTATTAACATGTCAATTGTGCCATGTATTTGAGTTTGGGGGAAGGGGGAAGGGGATGTTCCCAAATGAATTCTAGTACTATTTCAGCTTTCTTTGATATTGTTGTTTTTAATATCTGAAACACAACTGTTGGAGTATTGAAAAAATATCTTTTACCAGGCAATGATGCCTCAAATGTGGAGAGTTTGACTCCCAGCTTGTACCGTTAGTCATTTCTGGCTGCACACTACAATTCTTTCCTGGACTTTTCACTTCCATTCTGTATTTCTTCTTCAGTATGTGAGGCAAAATGGGTAATGAAAAAAGCATGTAGTTTAAGTTTGAGTTGAATCAACAAAATATCAAACCGTAGCTGTATGACTAAAACCATTGTGATGTCACACTCTTGCATACCCTGCACTGAGTTTGATCACAAGGGAACAGCTATCACTGTGAAAAATAAGTTGCTGTCAATGCTCTCTTCGGGGATTATTTAAATACAGAAATGTGTGGAAGGGAGGATAGGGAATGAAATGTCCAGATAGTAATTGAAGATGAGTTATGTAGTTGCAATTTGGGACAGATTTGGTAGAAAAGGACAATGGTAAAGGGCAAGGTACCCAAGGTACATTCTTCACCTTGGTCTTTGTTGGTAAGATCTGCCATCAGGTGTTGCAGGTACCAGCTTTCCACAAGTGGAAAACTTGTGGATCGTGGAAGGTTTGCCCTCTGTGGAGGAGTGTCATGTTATGATGATTTAAACAAAACGGGACATAGAAAAGTTTGTTGGTTCAGGGAAAATGCACACCGGAATGCTGAGGGAGCTGACCAATGTCACTGGGAGATCACTCTTGATTGTTTGAAAGGTTGTGGTGGTCAGGAGATGTTCCAGGTGTGGGGCTGGGGACATGTGTTTTCGCTACATGCTTCTGTCTGTAGACAATTACCACAGAAATGCAGTTGTTTTATATAAACATATTATACATATATTATACATATAAAACATATATGTTTATATAAAAATAACTACACATTCTGCCACACATCTTACTCCATTTTATTAGACTGGTTTTTTCAAATTAATAGGTATCTATGTAGTGTTCACTTTTGCTTAGGATTGTATTTTCTTTTTTGGTACAATACTGACTAAAAACAGATACTAGCACTAGTTAATTGAGCTATTCAGCTACCAGTTTCAGAAAATTTATTCTGAATGCAACATGATAGGATTTAGTTAAAATGCTTTCAATGCTGTTTTGCTATCTGGTTTATTAAAGGTTCTTTAGGATAGTATAGACTCTGCTAAAAATACTAATGTAAGGAAGTAATTAAAGAATAGAATTGTTCATGGTGAGTTGGATTTCATTAATTTAGTCAGTTAAATATCTTAATCAATTAAAAAACCTATTGAGCTAAGTTTGAATTAAATGCCAGAGCATAGTGATAGTCTAAATGCTAGAGTAAGTTGCATAGAACTACTCCTTGCTTTTCATTTATGCTGGTGTGATTAAAAAGATGCCATGTCAATGTTCCCGTGGCTTTGTCACTGCATAACTTACTATGTGACCTGCTGTTCGGCAATGAGCTTATTCCTCATGATTTGCTTTTAAATGGGAAATCTAATTTTTGCAGATTATACAATTGCTGTTGGTGTCTATTGTTCATCTGGGAATGTTTGAATTAAAATTATTAGGTATTTGGGAATTGATTTATAGGTCATAAACATTAACCAGATCTTACTTCCATAGGAGGTATCTGTCAGGACTTAATTGTTATAGTCAACCGTTTCAGTCCTACAAATGTGCGAATAATTCATTTTGTGCTGTATATTGCCATTTCTTTACTACTCAGTAATACTGGTTCAGAGATAGGAAGGTTGATGAAGAGGATTGAATGGTTGAAAAGGCAAAGAGACATACTGAAGATCATGAAAAGGAGTGTGGGAAAACAGAGTACTGAATTTAAAGATTCTCATCTCTTAGAAAAGGATCTTCACTGCATGGGCTATGATGCCAGAGAGTTGTTTTGGTTTTTCTAGCCTAGAGGTTATATGGAGAATGAAACGTCTACTGGATATATTGAGATTTTTTTTTCTACACTTAAGTCAGTGAAACACTTAGGACATGCAAAACAGTAAATGGCTATATGGAGATAGATGTTCATTTTATGTCTATTATTAGAGTCTAGAGCTAAAGAGACTCAGTTCTCCTGCTAGCTTTGAATTCAGCCCTCTAATAAGATCAATATAACCATTCATGTATCACCTCTTAGAGGGTTGAATTCTAAACAGTCTAAAAAGGGGTGAGAAAAGCAAGAGGATTAGTACATTAGTTGCATTTTGAAGAAACTGGTTAACATCACCTGAGATTTGTTTTTATCACGTTGTACAGCACACGCCTTCTGTAAGGATATTGCAGTTGTCCAAATCAGCAAATCTACTCAAGTGGCATAATAAGCCACCACAATTTGTACTAAAATGAAGTTAGTAAGCAGCCAAAGTAGAGTTTCCATGGATTAGAACTTCTAGGATTACCTGCAGTTTAGCAACATTGTTAGTGTATTAAGGTCTATGTAATTCACATGTTCATAACTGTATTTCAGAAGCTAATGTAATTAAGGTAATTTTTGAAGTTTATGCTCATTCATGACTTCTACATAATAGAGCTACATTGGTTTATCAGCTTATCTTCAATGACACTATTGGAGTTGACCCAAAAACATCTTCATTAACTGAATTTTAAAAAGTAAGTTTCATAAGCTCAGTCAGTGTAGGGGAACTCTTGATGTAGTACATTAACTTGATATTCAGATAACTGATTTATCAATATGATCTAGTATGAGAGAGGTAACTACTCAAAGCATTTCAAATGGCATGTGGGTAAAAAAGATCATCCAGTGATTATATTTTAATCTTCTATTACATTTCATTCATTTCAGATATTTCATGTTTTAAAGAAATTTTTGCATACTACAACAAAAAAGATTAAAAAAGAGTGAAATTAAATAAATATTTATCATATGGCTTCAAATTCTCTCTCTATAGGTATCAGTCAGTCTCTATCAGTAATCATAAGAAGGTGGGAAAAAATTAGGTAATGGATTTCTCACAGGCAAAAACTACAAGGGTGTGTGTAGTATTTCTAGTAGGTGCTTCTTTGTCATAAAAACAAAGATTGGTGTCTCAGCCTGTTTTCAAATATCTCTACAGTAGCTAATTTTATTTTTATGCACTTGGTGTTTAAGGTTTCAGGAAGTTTAAAAACTTCCGTGCCATTAACTGTTTAAAGATGATTATGTAAATAACTGTTCTGCTTTCTTTGTACTGCTTCTGTAGTTATATCATTTAGATACTATGGCAGTAGTGGTGATGGGCATTTTAGTTAGGAAATGTTAATTTCTTCTGTTTGGGTTTTTCTTTGACCTTGCTTGAAAACATGTAGACCCTTGTCCTGATTATTGTTTTTTAGGCTGAACTGGAATACCACTATACCAATCCTAAACTGGAACAAGAACTAGACAGCATTCACTGTAATAAAGATTTATCAGAAATCCTGGAGTACGTGAACAAAGTTTTTTAACTTAAGGGTAAGACAGAATACACTTTGGGAAAGAGCTATGCTTACTAAACTGCATCTCTAGATACTAGTTCTTGTAGAAAATGTATAGGAAGTATTCTTAAAACTGTGCAGTTCAATATTATAATATACTACTTACCTAGTTTTCCACACTGTAATGAATGTATAAGAAAGCCATGTGAATAAATTGGTACCATACCTTATTGTTACACTGTGTGTGTGTGTGTGTGTATGTGTGTGTGTGTGTGTGTCTTTTCTGCCACCCTGTGGGTCAATTTTTTTTTTCCTAGAATGAATTCTTGCTTTGTTTTCTGGAGAGGAACAGTTATGTTTTTTCTTACATGGATTTTTATGCAGATGTTTTCTATTCATTTTTGTTTTCTGAGCTGAAGTTGAACAAAACTCCTCCTAGTGTTTTAAATTCAGCATTAACTCTCCTGGGAACCTGACCACTTCAGTTTCTACTATCAATGGCTGGAATTTCTCAAGATTCTAGCAACATGTTTTTTCTTCAGCTCACTTTGTAGCACATGGTGTCAGTTTACAAACAAAGACGTTTAAAATGGCCAAGAGTTTCAATTTTCAGATTGACAAGGTGGTCTCTTCATTTATTGTCCTCTACTTGGACACCTTTCTCTATGGACAGTTGACTATTACAGCAGTTTCTAAATGGAAGATGGTTTTGGAAAATCAAATTTTGTGTAGGGTAGGGGAATCAATGCATTTGTGGTAGCAGACATGAAGGAAGGTGAAGCCAGCTGGTGAGACCTTCACTATAGCATGGAGGACTGAGAAAGCAAGTTGTAATAAGCACGTGCTGTGATGGAGGTGGAAAAGGATCAAGACATTCAGTACAATAATAGGAAGGAAAAGTTTGAGAACTATTGTAGCACAGATAAATTTCTATAAAATATAGTAATTTTTAATTTTTGAAAAATACATAGTAAAAACTAAGATTTCATGAAAGCTCTAGAGGGCACTTCTAGAGGACTTCTGTACCTTAAACAGTTAGAAAAATGAGGACAGAAAGTACACTTTTCATCCTTTTCTTCCTGTCTGTCCACCACCCCTTCCTTTGCCCTTACTTTCTCCCCTTTTCCGCTTTTTTCCCTTTCTTATGCTTTGCCAGACAAGAAACTGTGATAGAAGAACACAGTGAAAGAAGAGAGTTTTAAAGCTCTCACTTCTTGTAAGTGTCCTTAAAATACATACTTTAACAAGACTTTAGGTTTCTCTTTGAAATCTGAAATGAAATAAAAATTGCAGTATTTTCCATTTTTGTGAAATATCCAGCCTTTCTAGTCTAAAGGTTGAACAATGCCACATAAAGTTTAAATTTGTAACCACTGTTCTTGCTGTGATTTTTAGATTAAATTTTTTATACAGAGTGATTCTTTACAACAAAATTCTAGATACGATAGTCAAAAAATGAATATATTTATTTTATATAGCATATGCATATTTAAAATAATACAGGGAATTGCTTATTAAAATTAATTATTCTAGATTTTATGCCTGATGTGTTCACTCTTTTATAGATATTTATTGTTTTGTAATAACATCCTAGTTTTCAGAAAGGAGACAGGGCAGAGGGGAATGAAGTTTGAATGTAAAATATATTTTAGCTTCTCCAAAGCTTATGTTGACATAAACAGGTCTAGGTCTTTATGGTTGGTGTTTGCAGTTAATTAGCTTTCTCTTCCTTAACAAACAAGGCAAATGGAGTCACAAGACATTTGTTACCTTTTCTGTCACTCTGAAAGTAATTTATGTATTTAACTTACGCAGTTCTTCAGTTGTTTTTAGTGCTAACCTTCCTGCATTACATGTAATGGAAGTGATAAGTTGCAAAACATATGCATTGCAAGAGAAAGCATGATTGACAGCTACATTCCTCTCTACAGGAAAAAAAAAAAAAAGCATGTGGTAGAGCCTAAAGAATGTCCTAAATGTATAAACCCTAACACTTCAGGTTTCAGAAGTTAGCTTTGAAAAATGATTGCTACTTTGGGTTGCTTTTAGTATGGAAGCAATTGTTTAAATATTACTTTGAAAACAGTGTTTTGTTTTGTTGATTTTGATTTTCTTTTTTTTTAAATTTTTGTCAGCAGTATCAGTAATGGAAATTACAGAGAAAAGAAAATTTTCTGAAATAACATTTTACCCTGTTTGAAATAAACCAATGTCAAAACTGTCAAATCCAAACAGGTAAAGTGGAAGACACAGGAAAAGAAATTAATATGCTAGAAACATACCGTTTTAATGTGAAATAATGTAGGATTTGTGGTTATACTTTGTGGGAGATGGTTATGAACTACAATAATGTGTTTTTCTAAATTAAAGGCTTACCTCTAGTATCTGTCATATCTTGAAGAGGAAAGAAGATCCAGAAATAAGGGTGTTGATCTAGAAACTTGCAGTCTGGTCCCTATGTTGCAAATTCTGTGTGTGTTGTCCAGAATTAATTGTTTAGGCCTACATACCTGAAGGTGTTCACAATTCTAATTCCTCTTAGCTGATCCTTAGTCAGAGTTTCTAAGTATTAGGGGTTTTTTTGGCTGTGATATTTTTTCTTTTTTTCTCAAAAGTGTGAGGTTTTTCAACATACTGAGTTTAGCATCTTGAATTTGTTGTGGAATTTAGAAGGAAATGGCTAGGATTTAAGAGGTGCTACTCTTGACTTACCTTTTTTTTTTTTTAGTACTTTTTATATGGAGCATTTTTCAATCTGATTGAAGAGCTTTTATCTGAAAAAAATAATATATTGGTATAAAATTGACAATATCCTAATCAACAGAGAAGAAATGAGGCTAAATTGAGGGCTAAAATTGTTTAGCATCTATCAGTCTCCAGAAAAATATTTTGGAACTCAAGTGGTTTTTTCTTAATCTTAGCCATTTATTTCACAAAGATTGATCCTATCGTCATTTGTCAATGCAAGAATGTAAATTGCTGAAGTTATTTAAAAGGAGATTGGTTTCTTGATGGTTTCTAGTCACTATCAACCACTATGTACAAACCAGTCCTTGCGGTTGTGTATCACCCACAAGCTTGCTGAGGTGCACTGTGTTCCATCCTCTAGGTCATTAATGAAGGCATTAAACAGTACTGTACCCACTATTGATCTTTGCAACTGATGAGTGGCCACCTGCTGAACTTTGTGCCACTGGTGGCAACCCTCTCTTGTTAAATTCCATTCAGAGCTCTTTTGAAATGTGGGTATCAGCAAATACATGTTTCAGAACTTCAAAGACTTTAGTATGCATGCTTTCTAGTCCTAAGAAGTCACTCATGGGGCAGGCTCTCTCTCGGGCCTTAATGTTGCACTTGTATGCTTATATAAAAAGACTCACTCAAAGGACATTCTCAAAGTTGTGTGTGCCCTGGTTCACTGACTAGTTCATAAGGGGGGTTGCATGACAGGCATTGCTGTCAAATTCTTACTACATGTGTTAGGCTGATTATAATCTTAATTCTTGTTTTTTTGCAAATCTCGTATTTCAGCACTATTTTTTTATTTTCCTATAATAATGGCTATATTCCTGATGACACAATAGTACCAGGTTTCAGGTATAGCCCAAGGTAACTGTATTGTGGTTTTGAGCAGGAAAGGGCGGGAGAGTACTAAGTCTTTGGCGTTTTTTGACACATAAGATTGTAATTATCCAAATCAATTTTTTAAAAAGATCAGACAAAATTCTTTCATGAACTTTCACTTTCCTTGTCTTGTGCTTTCATCAGTAGTATTCTTCCCTTTGCTTTTTTATTGCATTATTAATTTATTAGCTAATTTTCTATTTTACTTAAAGTAATGAGTGAAATTACATAAATGCTGCTCAACTTTCCTTATTTCTTATTTTAAAGCTCTCTCTACAGCATGTGGCAATAAATTGCAAGTCTGCGTGAGTTTTAACTTTGAAAACAATTAGTCTCAATAAATTGCTGGTAGTGACCAAATATTCTATAAACTTGATGATAGAATCACCTCTTAAGCTATTATATTTTATTGAGGTTTTTACTGTGCTTTTGTGAAGACCACTTCATGTTCTCTAGTCCATGAGGCAGGTTGCAGATGACACAGTTGCTACTTGTCTTGTTTCAGAGTCCGTGTTTGTTATCAGTTATTACCTTCTTCCATTTTGTCAGTCTGGTTTCTGGCTCCAATAAAATAGGGCTTCAAATAATGTGGTGCTTACCCTAAACTAAGACACAACAGAATTTTTTAATAATTTGATTATCATGAAGATACATCAACCTTCATGCAAAAGTTAGAGAATAACTTTTAAGTCTGAAATTATAAAGTGCTATATTGTGACTTCGATGTAATATATTAACTCCTGAATGTATTCTTATCTGACATTTATTGCAGAGTATGCTAACAGTAACAGTTTAATTTATGACAGTGTACTAAAGGAAGTATACCATTATTTGCTTGAGGTCACATTCAGCTTTTGCACTTTGTATACTAGTTGTGTGTATACTTTCTGTTAAAGTCATCCTTTTCTTCAGTGATATCTCTTGGGATTTTCTTGTTGTTTGTTCGTTTGTTGTTGGTTTTTTTCTTTTTCTTGCTTAGATACATCTAGAAACTTGTTAGCATTTGTTGGAAATAAAAACAGAAGACAACAAAATCCATTTTCTTAACCTATGCAACTTATCATATAAGGCAACCTAATACAAAGCAAGGAACATTGATGTAAAAAAAAACCAACAAAAAGTGGACTGTACTTTTGGAATACAATTTGTTTCAGTATCTGCAGCACATAGGAAGTCCTCTTAAGAAGGCAGACGGAAATTCTTGCAAATGTTAATATGCCTCCTAAAAACTATCACAGTTTTAGCTCACTCTTCCTTTTTGCTCCTGGGAGCCACCATGACTAATTTTAAAAGGTGCAGAATGTCATGGTTAAGACCTAAGCTGGGAACTAAGCACTCTGAAGCCTCTCACTCACTTCCCTTTCCG
>VXAX01000609.1:248777-291322 GCA_013399835.1 Leptocoma aspasia | reverse complement strand
CGGCACATCCCGTCCCGTGGGGTCCTGCTGCCACCTGGCGGGCTGCCACCCAGCCCCGCCGAGCGCCGCCGGTCCCCGGGCGCGCAGGCTGCGCGCTCCGCCCTCTTCCCGGGGGCGGCACGCCCGCGGGTGACGGGCGCTTCTGCTCCCGCCCCAGGCCCGGCCCTAAACTGGGGCGTGATTTTACCGGGCGGTCCCAGGGCTCCTGAGGCTAGCCTGTCTCTTTAGAGAAGGTCCTTCCAGGAGGCCCTGTGCCGTGGTGTAGACAAAAGAGAGGGACCGAGGGATAACACGACAGCCTCTGTTCCAGGAGGTGTACTGCGGGCTATTTTCTTCTGCCTCCGTTTCGGTGACCAGATTTGGTACGTCATGCTTACTACCAAGTGGAGAGTTTATCCAAGGCTGCATTTTCTCCTCCATGGTTTTGGAGGAATTATGAAATTACGACTGTGATGATCAGGAGAGGGACAAGAGCAGAGGAAACATCACCCCTACTGCCTCAGCACCCATACAGTTCTCACTTGAGTAATCTGATGTATGATGATTGCAGAGTAAGGGGACTAAAAAGACATGAATTTTCAGTAGAACAGTCCTTCCTTCAGAAATTTTGCTTAAGACTTGTGCTGAATGAGTTGAGATTATCGTCAGTGTTAACTAATATCTAAAATGAGCAAAATAATTTTTTTCTTTTAAAGAAACAATCTCCTGGATACCTTCAGTATTTGTACTAGTCTGCAATTAGTTAATTCTGCTTCTTACATCTTTCACTGAGCGACCCCTTTCAGAAGAACCAGTTGTATACTATAGCCAAGCCAAGGGTCCATCTGTGCATAAGCTCATCCCACTCTGTTGTGTCAAATGAGTACCAGGATAGAATTCCTCAGCAATTAACAATCCAGGACCTGAACACAAGCCCATTTTATGAGCCATTTAAGCTAATAAGGAGTCACGGGTCACTTCCAGCAGGACCCAAGATAGGTATCTGGTAAATCACTGTGTTTAAACTACAGCTCACCTGCCAGACACATTGCTGTGCAACTCTGCAGATCCTGATGGTAACCTAGGTCCCAGTGGGTCCCAGACCACAACTGGTTTCCTAAGGACATTTGCAGCACAAGCTTGTGATTGTCTTGCCTAATTATTCGTTTGATATGGTTAGTTATATTTAGCTTGGTATAATCCAGTCTGAGAAGGCTCTTTTCTATGGCAGAACAAAAAGCCATAATTCTTACTTCCATTACTGTGTAAGCAAATGACACAACCTGTTTTAACTGATGGTGTATCTGAAGTACTCACTAGCCACAAATCCATTATACGTATCCAGTGGACTTTAAGTTTAGCCCATGCCTTCCTCTGCTAGGTAGATATATTTGTGTCCTTTCATTAACGCTTTGCTGAAAACTTAGATGAGGGATTCATACATAAATAGGGACAAATCATGCTCATAACATTTATATTTGTTCCCAGATACTATTAGAAATCCATGGGTCACGGGGACTTATGGATCAAATATTCTTACATTAAAGTACTGCAAAATTTGTGACTGACGTGTAAATTGCACACAGAGCCATATTGACTGTCAATAGGTTACCAAGATGAGTGCAGATGACATTCTATGCTTCAAAGACTGATAGCTCTTGTATCCATTCTGTTACATCCCTCATCATCCCTTTTTAAATAAAGAATTTATTGACCCCCAGAAATTCCACACAGATTCTTTCCACAGACAAGAGAAGGATCCCAGATGACCAAACAATGAGGTGAATGTTTTCTTCATTTTTATTGCAAAAGTCTAGGAAATCTTGAATGTATTCCTTGATTCTTAGAATGTATCACTGCAGGAATCACTCCTAATCATGTTTAAATTGGAGTCATTTATTAGACTCATTGGGGACTAGGAACTGGGAAGTCAATGGCACTAGGGCCATTGCCCCTGCTTATAATGTGGCTATATGAACTAGAAACATCTGTAGCAAAATTAATTAGCTGCAGAAATTTCACTTGTCATTTCCCAGCAATCAAATGAAATGTAAAACAGAACCATTTTTTTCTTTATTTCCATCACTGCTTCTTCTTTTCCTTCTACTGAAACTGCTGGAAAAAAAATTAAACTATGAAATTATTTATATGATCATTTCATCAGTTCCCTAGGAGAAAAAGAAAAAAAAGTATATATAATATATATGTGCCTATCACACATATATGCACATATACATATATGTGTCTATATAAAATTTATGTGTAAATTTATAAAAGTTAGAGAATATATTAATCCATTTAGGCTATAGGTAAGATGTTAATCAAAGTGACCAGATTATTAACTATTAGATATTAAAATAGAGACAAAATTAATAATATTTACAGTAAAATCTATTGGTGCCACATCTACCACAACTACAATAGAAAAAATTCCATGCTTTGCAGTATATATCTTTGGTGTATTAATTAATTCACAAATTAAATATTAATAAAATCTCTAAAAAACACCTCTTGCATGTATAGTAACATATCAGTAATAACCATTAATATGTCTCTTTGCTTTCGTATCTGTTGTAATCTGAAATACCTCATAAATTCAGCAGCTCGAGGGCTGATGTTTTGTATGCTATTACAGCAGAAATTAATTCAGCCAACACACCCGCTTAATTCAAGTGCAAGCTTGTGCCTCACCTGCTCTCTTTACACTTTGATTGCCCTGTATCACTGACATTTCCACTCTGCAACATTTGTCTTTTAGCCACTAATTTTTATCAAGATGTCTCAAAACTCCACTAAGGCATTAGCATTTTCAACATTACCTCTATGTCCCTAGGGCTTAGTTACACCTTGTGCTCTGTGGCAGAAGAGGCTATTACATCGTTTACTTTTATCCATGCTCTTTTTTTATCCTGCGAAAGAGGGTTGTGGGAGAATCCTCACAGGTGTTCCTACCCCCTTTCCATTGCTGCCTCGTCAGTTCTGCTCCTGAGACAATTCCCTGAACAAGACTGAGAGAGAGCAGATCATGAAGAGACAACCTTTCCACAGGTGGGGGCAGGAGCTAAGTGCAGCAGGCTAACCACTGCTGAACAGGGAGGAAGTGACAAGAGCACTCTCATAATGGAGAGACTGAGAAGGATGTGGTTTCATAAAAATCAAGAGTGCTTGGGATCAGGCCAGTTAGAAAGAAGCAGTGTGCACGCAAGCCCAGAGCATCTGCTCTCCATGAAATATGCAAAGATGAGGAGAAAAGAAAAAGACTTCCTTTAACAAGAAGCAAAGCTATTCCACATAAAATATCAAACCTCAGCTTAATACGTGGCAGTGTCTACATTTGTATCTATGGACAGTACTATGGACATTTCCTTACCCTATAAAGTTTCTGAGGCAAGTACCACCTGTGTTTGTGCAGGCTTGGAGCCTGCCTGGGGACTGTAGGGGGTAACACAACAGGTACCTATCTCCAGGATTCAGGACACAAGACATAATATCCCACAAACCAGCGAAAGTCTTAGGCCTTATGCATAGCATCACAACCACAGGAATTACACCTTCCTTGAGAATCACTTGATCACCTGTAATTGATTCTCATAATTGACATATGAAGTCTCTTGTTTCTTCATGGGCCTTTTTGTGCTTTCTCTTTTTGACGGTGTTGGGGCAGATCTCAGCATTTCTTGCAATTCCAAATCTAGAGTCAATAACTAAGGAGAACTGTGAAGTGGGGAGTTACAGAAGATAATAGGGATCTCTGCCATGTGGCATTAGCTCAGGTAGAGTATTTCTAGAGATATAACAACCACATGATAAAAACTCTACTTTTAGCTTCCTTATAGAGTTTAAATAGGCCAAAACAAAATCAGTGCTTTGTCCATGTGAATAAATAACAAAACAAAGCAAAACAACAACAACAGAATCAGAAGAGTACAGTCTTCTTAAAAAGTCGAAATATTCCTTCTTTATTACTGGATGCCGAGTGACACGCTTATCAACCAGCAGGATAAGTGAGACACAGGTGGAATATAATGAGAAAAACACCAGTAAGTTTAACATTTTGTTGTCTAGATGTTTCCATGAAGAAGAGAATCAATTATGTACCTCTAAATTTGCATATAAATTAAACCCTTCATAGCTGCATATACTTGTGATGGAGATTACTGCTGTATAAAAGAGTAGCTGAAAGAAGGAAACCCATGACCCTGAGAAAGAAGGAAACCCTTCCACTAACTGCAGCTTTTTCACAGACGGTCTTAATACTGGATTACCTGTGAGGTAAGCCTTGGGGGTTTTTTATGAATATATGAGCAGGATCTTGCGAAACCCAAGAGAAAATTCAATTACTAGAAATTTGTCTCTAGGAGGAAGACAGGAGAGAGCTGACAGCATCTCTGCTGAGTAAGTAAGTAAGGTCTGTGCTTTGGTCCCAATCATAGATAAACCAGTGGCTAAAACTGCACAGGACATTCTGACTGTCCTAGTGTTTGTCCATAGGAGGTTTTTCATCTTGTGCTGAATTTCACAGCACTCCAACATTTGCAGAGAGTTGCTTTAAGGCCAGGTAAATCCTTCCTTCACATGAAGCACATAAAAACAGCAGACCTAGTGAAACTCCCACAAAGTGTAAAAAAAACTATGCCTAAATACAGTTTTGTATTCATCAGCCTTAAATGTGGGGTAATCATTAAGAGTGCCTGTTAAAGCTGTTTAGTGCAGAGTGGTTATGGTGTAAAAAAAAACCCCTCACAATTTCTTCTTAGTAACTCTTCCAACTAATACAAATTGATTCCGTATGTTGTATTTCCAAGCAACCATTTTCCTGGAAGGAAAAGAGCTGTTCCTTTGGGTCAAGTCACTAAATGTGCATTTCAAGAAAAATTACTATCAAATCCTTGAAGAAAGTAACTAAAAGGTCTGCAACATGGTATATCTCAGTATAAAACTTCCCAGTACTCTTGAACAGTATCAATTCAAGTCAAAGTCTGTGCAGGACATAAAAAAGCACCAACATGAGAAGGCAGTGCTCTGGAATCACAATCCCGAAACACAATTTGGACTATGGAGAACACTGAGACCAAGCAACATTTTTAAAAGCAACATGTTAAAATATTCAAAGACTGAGAAGTACCATATATTTCCCAGATAAAAGGTTTTTATGAATACAAACAGAAGATTATTGTAAAAATTTGACCACAGGATCAAACTAGGTGTGAGCAGTAAATAGCTAATAAGCTTTGTTTGGAAGTGATACACACTGGGCAACCTCCTGAATATCTGAAAGTGACAACCCCATCACCATTTCTACCATGAATAGAAATATAAACAGTGCTTTCTTTCTGCTTGCCTAGATGTCTGCATTCTAACTCAGCCTAAGAGCCAACTCAGTCTCCCTTATAACTTAAGACTTCATATAGGCAGCATCAACATTCTCTTCTCCAGACAAACAGCCACCATTGAAACATAATTGAATTCTAGTTACCTTCTTTTAAGATCCTGTCTCACCAATAAGAATCCTAAGGACATCTTCTTTAGTATTTCTTTCATCCCTTTCGAAGTACAAAAGCCATGTTCTCGCACAAAGTGGTGCTCTGAGAAATTGCAGAATAAATAATGTGTGGGTTAGTGTTTTAGCTTGTGACCATCCCAGAGTTGAGTGCTGAAGCCTTTGAGTCAGACATAAAACACCCCTGACATCAGCACTTCACTTTGATCCTCCACCCATCCGCTTGGCATGTGTGAGGCTCATTACAAGGCAACTAGTGTTCCTGGCTTTGGCATGAGACCAAGCTGGTCTGTATTGACAAGACTGACAGACTTTAGGACATGTAAAGAAACAGAGAGAGTGAGAATCAGCCTCCTAAACCTAAGGATAAGGATCACTTTCCCTTGTGACTTTCCCAAGGTTAAAAAGGAGGCAGGTGAGGAAAAAGGGAACTGAGCCCTGGCAGCACAGCCCTGGTCAGCTGAGGGGAGAACATGGAAACAAGCTGCCTGCAGGCACTGTGGGGAGAAAATTAAACCTGTGCCTCTGCTGAAGGGAAAGTACATGAGAGCCTGGAATTAAGTCAGTAACAGTCAGGGAGAGTGCCAGGGTTTGGCTGGAAGCAGAACCATGTTTACCCTTTCCTTGCTGCTTGGTGCCAGGATGGGAAGTCCCCATCCTGTATACCGAATCTCTGGTTGCACTACCCTATCCGTCCATCTCTGATCCACCTTGCCTGGCCACAGGGACCAACTGATATTAATTTTCCTGTATGCTTGCCCCTGAACAGAATCTTAATTCTGACTGACACATAACTTGCCTGCATAGGAATTTTGCAGACCAGAAGTGAATTCCTGCCCCAATTCTTTCTGCATCTTTCTGTGAGGTGAAAGAAGTACACCAACACTTATAGAATAGCAATTATGTCAGTCTAAAATCCTACAGTTTGCTAAATCATATTATTCTCAGAATAGTCTGCAAACACTAGACTGTATAGTTCATAAAAATCAACAGCTCATCCATAATACATATTTGTCATAGTAAAATGCTTACAGTTTATCTCTGTTAAAAGCTACAGATTTTTCATTAGGAACAGATACTCTCTATACTCCTCATCAGAATTCTGGCATCTTCCACCTTTTTTGCATTATTTTTTCTCTTCCATAATATTGTTGTATGTTACAGATGGTAAAAGAGGGTGGCTGAGTTTCAGCCTTTGAAGCACCAATGGGCCATCTGCAATGAGACAATTACTTGTTGTGCTGGTTTCAGTTTCCTTCCCAGTGGCTGGCATGGGGTTGTGTTTTGGATTTTTGCTGAACACAGGGTTGATAATACAGAAATGTTATTGCTGAGCAGAGCTCACCCAGAGCCAAGGCCTTTTCTTGGCCTTGGCTGTGTGTGAGCTTCTTGTACTGCCATGGTGGTGAGGGGACTGGGAGTGCTGGGGAGATTGAGAGGAGACACAGCCAGGACAGGTGACCCCAACTGACCAAAGGGATATTCCAAAGATATGACATCATGCTCAGTATTTAAAGTGGAGGGAAGAAGGAGAAAGGAGGGGACATTTGGAGTGCTGGAGTTTGTCTTCCCAAGTTACATATGATGAGGCCCAACTCTCCTGAAGGTGGCTGAATGCCCACCCAAACATGGGAAGTGGTGAATCAATTCCTTGCTTTACTTTCCTTGTGTGTGCAGCTTTTGCCTGCTATATTAAGCTGTCTTTAGCTGTAACCACAAGTTTTCCAGCTTTTACCCCTCTGATTCTCTCCCCTGTCCCACTGGAGGGAGAGTGAGTGAGTGGCTGTGTGGGCCTTCATTACTGGCTGGGGGTAAAGCACACAACCTGTCAAACAGCTGATAATTTGTCATGCTTCACTGTGATTTTAATAAATGTGAAGAAGGCAAAAAAGTGGCTTGGATAGAGTCAGAAATTGATCCAAACACTGAAACTTTTCCTATCCCAGCATATTGCAGAGTACTCTGAACAATTTTTTTGTTTTGGGAGGGTTTTATCCTCTGTATTTTTTGAAGACCAAGCTATAAATCTCAAAACAAGATTCTTCTCTGGATGTGACATGAAGAACCTCAGTCAGGATATTTGGTTCTAGGTTTTGGATCATCTAATTACAACATTCTTGAGGCTATTCAAAGCAGCAGCACCTCCAAACCTCCCACTGAGAGTAATTTTCACAAGTGGGATAGGCACCTGCTTAAGAGATGTTGGTTAACATCCACCGTGTCCAAAATTTTCCACTGCTAACAGTTTTTTATTATCTGCTAAGGAGTGATGTTGGCAGCATTTTCTTTTTATGTCACTAGAAGAGCAGTAGTAATGATTTAAAAGCCAGGAGCTTTGAATTATTGCTTAAGGTTCTTGATTAGCTAGGTACTGTATTCTCCTTACATTTGTCTACAAGAAAAGATGCATTTATGGGAAGATTTCCAGATGTCTCTTCATTAAAGTGAAGAGGTCACATTTTATTTGCTGCTAAACAAAACAGTACATTATGTTGCAGATTATTGTACCTAAGTGTGTGTGCTTGGATGATACTTCACAGAAAGCAAATCAAGTACAGAACTATAATTTTTTTCTTCTTGAGAGCCATCTTGGCTCAGAAAATACCTTTTCTATCCAAATGGTTAAGGATTTGTCAAACGCTTCTAATCTTGCCTTCTCTGTACCATAATTTCAAATGCTTTCTGTCGACTTTTGAAACGTAAATCAAAGGATAGCAGGAGAAATTTTGCCTAGCAAAGGCCTGGAAACAAATTTCTACTGGATTGGAGTTTTACAGGAGACATATTTGCTCTTGTAATGTTTGACTTTCACATGTGTATCTGCCTCTTGAGCTTAACGGCTGCGGCTGTGTGTCCAGAATGCAATTACACAGTCTGAAATCCATGACTTAAAGACTGATTCACACTTCAGAAGTTAAAACACTGAATTGTCTCCTTTGACACACAAAAAAGTTGTACATGGACCTCTCTCATCCCATATTTTAGGAATTTTGGATCGTATAGCTTCACTCTGCGTAAGTAATTAAAGATTAGATAGGTAGCAATCAAAAAAAAACTACTGAACTGCAAGAGGACTGGTACCTTGACCCAAAGGAACAGATGGAATAGCCTGATGGAATAGTAATCGTGCTGGTTTGAAAGTAAACCAGCTGGAGAAATGAGTCCCACACATTACCTTGGGGGAGATTTCAGAGTTACAATTTAATATAGGAAAAAAAATAGAAAAAATACGATTAATGCAATCCATAGGTGGGGGTCTACTTTTCTCCAGACCTTCTCCCTGGTCTCCTGAGCCAGAGATTCCTGAGGGCTGGCCACATCAGTGAAGACTGAAGCAAAATGAGTGTTCAGTCTTCTCTGCAATCTCTGCTCCTTTCAATAGCAGGCCCATATTTTCCACAGGCCCAGTTTCCATTTTCCTTTGGTTATTGGTGTATTTAAGTAAGCCCTTGCCCTCTCTCAAAGCTAGAGAATACAGATCTATCTCTTTGCAACAGCTTTTGTGTAAGTTTTTTGGTTTCTACTCACATATCTCTGGCAAAACAGTGTGAAAGGAAATACACATGCTGGTTAACCAAAACAGTTTTGCTTTTTAGACTAGGCCTATGTGCCAAAAAGCAAGAGAAAGGACCACAGTGCTGGAGAGACTACATTAAACATTCAGCCAATAACTTCTGTGTAATAAATAACTACCTCAGCCATATTGCATGTGGGATATTATTTAATTTAATGTCAGTTCAAGATACAGCAATGCTTACAGTCATGAATGAGATTTCCAGCTCACTAGCACTGGAAAGTTCTAGCTCCTGACAGATTTGTATGTAGCTTAAAAAGGAGCTTTCTCTGTGGTCTCTGCCTTATTACCAATAAGGGTTATGGGGTTCCTGTAATTCTACCCACTTACGAATAAAGTTATTTAACCTGAAAATAACTGAATACATAATGCAATTCATGATAATTTTTCCAGAGCTGTAATTGTTTTCTGAGGTGATTTTGGTGGCCATACAAACCTAGGAAGTGAAATGGTAGCAAGGTGCAGGATTGTTAGTGACATGGATTTTACCTTCCAAAAGGAAGCCAGCTGCCAGTCTTGTACTCTTGGGACAGCTAATGTACAGTTCAAGGTTAAAGCTGAGCTGCTTTGTACAGTGAAACTTCAAAATCCTTTGAAAAATTGGTTATGAAACCATGGCTTTTGTGAGTTTGGGTACTTGGGAGACTTAAAATGTTACACTAGAGAGGGCTACATACACTTTTTTGTATAGAGATCTTCTGTTACGTAGGCAACTGGAAGTTTAGCAGCTACTAAGATTGCATCCAGTTAACTTCAATTCTGGGTACCTGAAAATAACCACTACCTGTATCATGCACTATAGTTCTCATGTGCCTAATCATAACACTCCTTTTTACCTCTTTCTTTTCCATTCTTTCCAGCATGGACCTTCTCCTGTGTGTCAAGCCCACTCTACAGTCTCGTATCTCAATTACCCCGGTTTAAGGAAATGTCATGTTGTGCTGGAGTCTAAGAATAGAAGCTGCTCATCAGTCAACATTTTTATAGCGTGCTAATCATCACTGCAGTGTCCTGATTTGGTACTCTGGATTTTGACCACTGCCTTGATCAATCACTGAGCGGTTCTATTCATCACCTACCTATTCTTATGGATTTGTTTCCATCACGGACACCTAGATTAAAAATAAGGGAACAGAGAACAAAAATCATCAAAATTTATATCTTTAATGAAAAGTATTCTACACAATGTGAATTTAATAAATACAGAAAATAACCTAAGTAAAAAAGAACACACATTTCCCCCAAAAACATCACCTGGATTATGAACTAATATATAGTATGAATAGATGATGTAATCCAATTTTATAAAACAGAAGGTTTGTTTCTAAAAAAAAAAAATCCCTACTTATTAGAAAGAATGGTTTTCTTTCTTCAAAGGCATTAATGGATGGAAAATTTGTATTTTTTATGTATTGACATCCTGAACAGAAATGAACTTTGGATACAGAACTTTAGCTTTTATCCCTACTCATTGTTACTGTGATTAAGGACCAGCAGAGTTACTCTGATTATAGCTTAAGTTATTGCCAGTGTCAAAGAACACCTACTCATATTATAAAAAAAAAATTATAAATATGTTCAACAAAAGCATTGAGATTCTGATACATAAATGCTCTCACATTCTTTTGTGAATATCTCACCTACTTTTGACAAGAAATAATAAGTATGCTTAATAAATAAGTTGATATCAGGCAAGAATATATAGAGCCATATATATGTATAAAGTATATGCAAGAAGACCACAGATTCAGAAACTGCATTCCACCCCATTTCTCCACAGTTACAACCACCCATAAAGTATCATTTTCCCTAGTTAACCTTGGTTTCATAGCTGCCCTGAGGAGATCTGATGTTCATGTAACATGGGAGGACTTTCCCTCCTTTAGTGAATCTTGTTCTATCATACCAGATTTGTGCTATGATTACTGGGAGCACCTGGAAACAGGAGCATTTTCCTCCCTAATGGGTTCCTGCCAGTAGATTGATTCATTATTACTGGCCTCTGCATCCCAGCCATATTTGAAGGAAAAAAAAACTTGATTGGATTAAAACAAGAAACAGAGATTTCAAAGAATTTGCTCACTTCTGAGAAAAATACCTGTCATACTATCCAGATCATTTTTTGGCATCTTTGGCTGTAGCCCAAGTGTATCCCAGTTCCGAGCTGGGATAGCAGCTTAGCTGTCTTAGCAGCCTGAGAGTGAGTCTGCCCAAGACAAAGTTAGTGTCCACAAAGTAAAGAATACTGTCCTGCAGGACGGCATCCTTTTGGGTACATATTTTAAAAGAATAAAGGCAAATTCACAAATAAAAGTATATATCTTGTGAAGGGGGGTGGATTTCTGTCCCATATTTAATTCAAAAGTATGGAAAAAGAACGACAATTACCTTACTGAAGAAAATAAAAGGAAAAAATCAGAACACAACCTGGTCAGGCCTAGTGGTATTATGAAACATAACACATTTTACCCCATTCACCAAATCATAATACAAGTCTAGTTTGAAAGGGATGTCTAGATGTGATAGCTCATGTCTTGCCTGAAGCTGGGATAACTTGAAAGTACAATGAAATTCCTCAGACCTTGTACATCCAAGTACTGAATTTCTTCATGGGTGGAGATTCCTATGAGGGACTCAACATTCAAGTTCACGTTTTCTCTTTCCTTATAAAAAATATTCACTGAAATACTCTAGCATTGAGTGTTTCCTAAGTACTTTTTTCCCAAGTACTTTTTTCCCAAAAGCTTCCATTTCAGATTTTTTCAGAGACTTCACAAGTGTAAGCTGCTCATTTTGTGTTTATGAAGCTTAGTGGTGTAGAAGTCTGTGAACTGACCATGTATTTTACCCCATCATCAGCCAGGGTGTGCAACCCCTGGCCTTGGCTTGGTAGCTCATCCCAGTTTTTAAATAGTTCTTTTTCCCATGGGACAGAGGTCAAAAAGAACCATTTTTAATGTCAATGAAAAGTGTTCCAAACAGGAATAATTATATTCCTCTCTGAGGAAGAAAAAAATATGGTAGCTGTCCTCATTCCACAAATATTACTGTGCTGAAATCTTTGCACAAGAACTTCCACTACTTTTTGTAAGGTAGCTCTCAATTGTTAAATAAATTCACATCTTTCTCCATCTCTGTGTGCTACTAGGTGTTTGCAAAACCCAGGTATTTGTACTGAAGATTGCTAAAACTCCTTTTTCCTTGGTGTCTGGAGCTGGGGAAGACAGGTAGGAAGAGGAACACTGAGAGGCTGTGTTCAAGAGAGGCACAAGTCTAAGCCTAAAGGAAGCCCAGTACAAAAGCAGTGTCAGTGGGAAGAAACTGGATGTTCATCCAGGATTTCAGGGGACACTGCAGAGGTGCTGCTACTGCTCTGGGACATTAAAAGCATAAAAATGTTGTAGGGCACTCAGTGATATTTAAAAACAAGAAGGAGATAGCACAAAACTCTCCTGGTGTTCCCTGCAAGCTGTGACAGCTGTGCTGTTTCCCAGGATGCCACAAAGCTGTAACAGAAAGAATGCAGCATGATGCTGCTCTGTGTTGCTGATTTATATTCTAGAATGAAATATTTTAATTAAATTATTGTGAAATTAAAATATGATAATTTTCAGTAAACAGAGTAATTGAACATTAGAGGAGGAAAATGAACTGTGACTGGGGCAGCAGTTCAGTACTGCAGGAAAATTGCAGTAAGCCTAATGAGGTGCTAAAAAGGAAAGTGAAAGCAATCCCAGCTAGATAGTTGATTTAAAAACCCAGTTGCTTTAGGGCTTTCATGTAAAATGTATCAGCCTCATATTTATCTACAGCACTTTATCTATTATTGTCAACCACTGTCATGACAGTGTGAGCTTCACCAAATGAGCACAAAGACAAGGGGAAGTCGAAGTTAATTTAAAGTGCAGTATTTTAAAAAATTAAAATCTTATTTAAGCCCTGGTCACATATTGACTCTGTTTTACTGTATCAGTTCTGAAAGTAACATGAAAAATTGAAATAAACTTTGAAAGGCCTTGCTATTTTGTAAACAAAATATGTATATACACAGTGTCTTATCACATGGCTGTTTAACCCAGAGATATGCATAATACTAAATATTCACCAAAATAAATGCATTTGCACACTGCCTGGCATAATATATAGGGCATTTATAAAGAGCACTAGCTTAAATGCTTTAAGGCATCCTAGTTTTCAACATTTAATTCCACTCCATATATAATTTCTTCCTTTATATCTGCAGTGTTATCTGTTGGCTGATTTTAAAATAGCTTTCTCAAACAATTATATTCATGGGTCCAGTCTGATCACTGAAATCATGTTACACTCATGAATAAACAAAGCACATATGTATATATTTAATTGTGCCTATGCAAATAGATTCATTGAAGTCCTGTGCGGCTAGAGCTGGACACAGTCAGGGACATTCAACAGGATCTTTACAAACTTTTGCTATTCTTGTTCGAGAAGGTGTATGACAGTCAGGAGAATGAAGGAGGTTGATGGTCTAGGACTCAAAAAAAGGAATTTTGAGGAAGGGGGGGTTGTCTGCAAATAGAAAGTGAGATGAGAGCTGTATTATTCTCATTTACTATATTTAGAATGAAAAATAAAATCAAGGCATGTGTCTGCACATTTTTCACCCTCTGTGTATGGGACATCCCCTATAAAAACGGTATTTTTTTCTTATTAAAAAGAGGTGTTGTGGCACTGTAAAGCCAGAGCAAGTCTGACAGAGTAATTATACCATGTGAACCAACCAAGGGAAAGAGCGAGTGAATTTGGAAAGAAGATTGTAAACAACAAATCATCTCAACTGCCTTTCCCGGCGGAGATAACCTTACCCTCAGGCAGGCAGAGCGGCGGTGCTGGCGAGTACCAGCCTGCTGGTGGCCACCCCGGGCTGGGCAGCGCGGCCGGCACAGGCTGCGGCGGCAGGGCGGTGCGAGGCTGACACCTACCGTGGGCTGCGGCAAGGCAGGCAGCTGCAGCCCCCAGCGCCGCCAGAAACACTGCTCCTGGGAGCTGAGACAGCCGCTCCCCTTGCCCTGAGCCCTCCTTTCACTGTCCCTTCTGAACCAGCAAGTATTTCTCAGGCAAACTATACATCCATAGTGAAGGATTTATAATAATTTCAGACTTTGTCACGAGGAACTTCCAAACTAAACATAACTTCCAACTTGTAATTTAAAAAAAAACCTGGCCCAACTAATGAACAAAACCAAAAATGTTTCTTTCAGTCTGCATAAAAGCTACTGACACCTGTGACTCAAAGAGCCAGAGGATACAGTGACCTAGGGGGGTCCCTAGGCCTTGGGGTCTAGAGATTAAGTCAAGGTGAGGGAGCTGGGGGTGTTTAGCCTGGAGAAACAGAGGTTCAGTGGAGACCCAAACACTCTCTACAACTGCCTGAAAGGAGGCTGTGGCCTGGTGGGTGTTGGCCTCTTCTCCATCAACCTGTGACAGGACAACAGGACATGGCCTTAAGCTGCAACAGGGGAGGTTCAGCTTGGTGTTCAGGAAGACTTTCTTTTCTGAAAGTCTGGAAAAGCATTGGAATGAACTGCCCATGGAAGTGGTGAAGTCACCATACCTGGATATATTTGAGAAAAGACTAGATGTTGGCACTAAGGGCTACATTTTAGTTGACAAGTTGATGATAATTCAAAGATGGGACTCATTGACCTTGGAGGTCTTTTTCAGCCTTAATGGTTCTAGGACCCTAAGGAGCTGGTTCTGGACTCTCCATGACCCAAGTGTTCTCTACTGGCTGGAGACATAGAACTAGCTAAGCAGAAACACTATACGCTGGATTTAAGACATTAGTGAAGCTACTTGAACTTTGCTGGGGGTTTGGAAAATGCTACTAATTCTCTGTCATGCCTTCAGTAGAAAGATGCTCAAACGTGTTAAAAAAATCAGGTCAAAATGTGCAGCACACTTCTAAAAATAAACTGTAAGATAAAATTTGCAAAGTCAAAAAGAGAACTTAAAAAGCCTCCAGGCACACTAAAGTACACAGTGGGTTTAAGAGAGAAAAGTCAGACGTGGATCCTAACTTCTTTTGAATTTCTTTTAATTGTTTTTATTTATGCTATTAAGGTGCCTAGATACAATTGAAAGCTTTACCTTCTTGATTGCTTAGCTGAGCATCCAACTCCCAACTGGAATTCAATGTGATTCCTACCTGCAAAGAGCACCTCCAAATGCTGACTCATTCCCTTAAATGTGTGTATCTTAGGATGGGCTAAATTATTCTGTAGAGCTTCTTACCTTTTTACCCTGACAGAAGAAAGTAGGTAATTACATAAACTCTTAACATGCCACTCACATTAAATGACCTTACATAACTACCCCACACCCCAAAAATTGCCTCAGGAATCATACTAACCTAAAAATTAATCTGATTGCTCATTACCAGAAGAGGAATTCTTGTATTAGATGATTTCCTGGATGTCATCAGGAGGTATAGAGATTGTGACAGACCCTAAAAAAGAACTTTCTTCAGGGAGATACTCTTCTGAAAAGGCAGAACAGGTCCAAATGCAAAAGCCAAGAAGAGAAAATTGTATAAATTACTTAGATTTTATTGTCACAAAAAATTTAAAATTCTATGGTCACCACAGAGTTGTCTGTGTGCATGGCTCTGCACAATCTCAGTCTTCAGGCTCATCTCCCATGCTGAGGCAAAGAGAGGCAAAGAACAGGAGTGACGGGCAGGGTATTTGTTCTGACTGGTGGACAAAGAGGAGTAAAACACTGAAAATTTGGCCCAATTTATGTTAAAATTTTAGCAGAGCAGAATAACAAGTTGAAATGTATGTAGACATATAGCTTTAAAAAAGGTATCTGAAAATACTATTCCTCAGACCTAATCCAGACTACAGGACAGCACCTGATGCCATTAATCAGTTCTGCTATTTTCATTGCTGACACTAGGAATAACCTTGAATAGGTCACAGTTCCCCAGACTGATATGTTATGGAAAAGTCCTAATGATTCAGTTTAATAATTGTAAATTAATTTTCTCTTTTTCTGCATCCTCTGATTCAATTTCCCACTTTCTGGTAACTGTCTTACATTTTTATCTCGATCAATAATGTTGTGAGTAGTCAGAGCACCTGACAGATGACATCTTTGTTATTTAAGGAGGTCTCTTATGACATGGGACCATCTACTAAGGGCATTTTCTGGGGAAAAAAAAAGCTTTTACTTTATAATATACTGCAGATGCAGATGGAAAGTGATATATTATGTGAAGTACTAAACAAAGAAATAAACAATCAGCTATAGGACTATTTTTTTCTTCCTGTCACAGAGCAATCTAAATTTTAGTATTTATTCTAGAAATGTCCTAGCCTCTTAGAGGCAAATTATGCATGAAATAATGCAATTAAAACTGAAATAAAAGATTTAAATGCAGCCTCTAGAGGCATGAAATGGCACCACACTGTCTCACTCTTTACTGCCTCTTAAAATGATTGCTCAATTTATAGGAAAATCTTTCCATCCTCACTCTTAGAATCCTCTGGTTTTGATGGCACTAGTCATAATTCAGTTTCTCTACTCCATGGGAACACGTCAACATTTCCCTCATGCTCCAAAATGAACAAACAACCCCATGACCAAGTAAAATGTTATTCTTTATGCAAGAAGGAGAGTCTAAAGCCCTGATTTCTTGGCAGTTTTGTGCCAGCTTTTTCCTCAGAAGATATTCTTATATCCCTCCTGAGACTCTCAGTACTTTTGTCACTGGCAGCCTTGGGAATGACTTTTAAAATTGCTGATGACACTACTATGAAGCGAGGAATATTTGGGACTGGTGGATGCCATCTTCCAAAGTGCTACAAACGTAACGTGATAAGGGTGAAAAAGACACACACGTTTGCAGTAGTGTGACGTCTTGCAAAGAGCCAAAACTACTTCCTCACACTAAATTGCTAGAGTTTTAATGACAGACATGTAACACCCAGAAACGCAAGCAAAATAAATGAACATGCTTTTCTGAATTCACTTGTCAAAAGCAATCGTTTCCACCAGTTTCATTTGGGAAGGGTAATTCATGGCAAAAAGGGAAGGAATTGGGTCAATTTTCAACTCACAGAACTTAACAGTTTATATTTATCTACTGGCACATCAGGGCCTTAAATAACTTCACTAAAGTCTCTCTGATGGTAGTAAACTACATTGCATAATCACAGAAATTGATTTTCTTGACAAGAACAGAGATCAATCTATGGAAATTTCTCTTTGTGGCTGTGAGAAATGAATGGATATCATGACATCAGGATAACTGGAGACAATTCATTTGCCATGTAGAAAACACTCTTTGAGAGGATGACAGATATGTGACTGCTAGCTTGAGTAGCTGAAATACCACAGAGTAATGTCACGATTTGATATCACACTAAAACTATGGTGCTGAGTTTCTAAGAATCAATCTCACAAATCTCAGTAGTAAGTTTATGAAAAGGAGCAAACCAAAAAGATCTCCCTTGGCAGAGATTTTCAGAGCTTGTTACACAGGAGGTCCAAAATAAATGCCATGAATATCATCAACATTTGAAGTAGCTCACAAAGTTAGATTTTGCCAGTTTCCTGCAGAAGTGATTGACGTATTATTACTCAAAGACTTGCCAACATGTGATACACCAAAGAGGGCACACTGTGAACATGCTCATACTCAGCAAGTCCTGACTTGTCTCAGACAGCAAAATTTCTGTTGCATGTCCTGCTTTCAGTGATCCACAAACCTTCTTGATTAAGTTCCCATGCAATTGGGTAGTAGATGTTTTCAGGTAGGAATAGTTCACTGCAATCTTGGTCAGGTTCCAGTTCTGTCATAGTTGAACACCATCATGTGACCATTCAAAGCAGTGCAAACTTCCAAAATGTTTAGGTGTTCAAGAAAATGACAGAAGCAGCATCTCACACAGCAGAACAGCAAAATTGACTTCTCCTTCTCCATACCAACAAGCACATGCTTGGTAAGTGTTAATTTAGCTGGTATTGACAGAGATAAAAGAATTAATTTTTCAAGGGGTCCTCTTTTTAGCAAACTTTAAAAGAGTTGAAATACTTTAACTGTTGCAAATGTTCCAAAACTAATGTTTTGTGCAATTATTCACTAGTAGATCTTTAATGGATTTATAAGGTCCCTTCCAACCCAAACCATTTCAGCATTCCACGATACCTTATGTTGCTGTTATAACAGCATTTAAAAAGGATAGAAATTTGTGCAGAATCCTTCAGGCAAGACTACTAATGCCATAATTAGAGATTTTAGGCCTGAAAGTGCAGCAAACCATATTAGTGTATTAGCCAATAAACTAGTTAATATGTTCTAAGTACAGACTTGAAAGTACAATGAAGACAGTGCACATAACCTTCAATATCTGAGAAGGTAAGTCTTTGACTCTTGAATCTGGTAAAAAACCTTCTTGGCTCATACAACATTTTCCAGACTTGTTAATTAGAATATTGCCTTGTAACATTTCTTATATAGTGAAATAGGCCCCCGAAAGCTGCAGGTCTCCCACAGTGAGAAAATCTAAAATGCAAAATGGACAGCATTAGGTTCCTTTCCAAGCTGCACATAATGTACCCCTCGCCCAAAGTTAATGGCAAAACATCAATAGTCCCAAAACAGCACTAACTCTTGTGGAAGACAGGAGACAAAGCAAACCAAATGTGCTGATCTGTATTACAGAAATGATAGTACAAAAAGTATTAAGCAGAGAATATACTGTATCTAAACAGGCATATCAAACCATCTCAGAACACTGTGTCAGGGTTGAAAGACAATAACAGAGCTTGTGTTAACAAAAAACCATGTGACAAAAGCATCTGTAAAAAAAAAAAATTCTATCAGTTACAGACTTCAGAACATCTATGTGCCAAATAATCACCACTGGCTTGTGGCACTTATCCACTACAGGCCTATGGAACCAATGCAGCTGAAAACAAGAATCTGGAGGATGCTACAGACACATCCAGATTTGTCGTGTGAGTGATGTTGACAGAACATAAGAATGGAAAACCTGATTTATAGAGCATGGACTACTCTGCAAAGGTAAGCGAGCAGAGACAGAGATAAAGTGTTTTGTAAATGCTTTATCAAAGAGTGTATATATAAATACAAAAGCAGATCATATTGTCTTTGATAATAGAATGTGATGATTTCTGAAGAAATGGGATGTTTTACAATGACTCATATCATAGAAATGAATTACAAAATATCAGCAGCTATTCATGTTGGTAGAATTATGCTTGCTTGCCTCAGATGTATGTTAAATACACAGATGTAAACTGCCAGATAGGAATAATAGAAGAGACAGGGGATCCTACAGGGTTGGGTTGTTTAGTTTTATGAAGAGGCTTTTTTCTTACCCTAATGGACTAAAAACATAATACATGCGGATTTGGTGGGCCACATGGAAGAAAAAAAAATCTGTAGTGTTTGTATCTGAGGTCCACACAGGAAACAGCATTAGGGAATACAGTCAACACTGAGACATTATTATCAGCATTTCCTTTCTACTGTCAATTTTCCTGCAGAAATATTATATTGGTCCTTTCCAGAAGATTTTGAAGCATCCCAGCTAGATCAAAATACGAAAATATAAAGAAAGAAGAAATGATACAATCTTTATACAAGCAAATTATTTTGACAATCGAAAGATATGAATGCAGCTAGTCAGTACTAATATGGAAAAAAGAATATGAAACCATGTCTCTAAAGTATGAGATTTTTCTGGGATTATGATCAGAATTATCTACTTTTCTCTAAAGAAAATTCAACTGTTTTGAAAAGACATAGAAATGACACCAAAAATGCCTGCATTTTCTAGGAGTCTAGGGTGTGCAGCAATTTAGTAGGTTAAGTGCTAGCAGTCATGATAGTACTTATGGCAACTGCTTGGGGCTCCATGGGTAAATCCAGTATCCCAACTGAAGTCATCACCAGCTGCAAGGCTTATTGTTCTAGAATTCCAGTGGTCTAGCAAGAAATTTGTAGTGTAATTCTTCATTGTTTTTTGGACACTATTCAGGGTCTGTCTAATGTGAGCTGAAGTTCATAGCATCATTACACCAACCCTTTAAGTGATTGTCCCTTACGAAAGCAAGGGAAGACACATACTCTAATATTAGAGCTCTCCATTTCTGTTCTAGGTTATCAGAGCTATTTATTATCTTGTCACTGTGTGTTTTGGTGGATTTTTTAAAAATCTTCAAGGCAGAAGTGTGTTCTGAGGAGAATTGGGAAGCAATGATACTATTTGTACTATGGTAGGCATTATTTGATACTAACTGTATTTATATTACTGGCTTTAAGGTCTACTTCTGAAACTGAGGTGCATTACAATTATTTTATTGTCATGCTGTTACTATATACTGTCTCATCTTTTGACAACTATCTTGTCATGTTAGCTACCATACAAACAATTCAAGTCATTACCAAACTCCTTCTGCAAAGGCAAGGACTTGGCAGCTACCAGCATACTGCAGCTCTTCCTGCCCTGCAAAACTCCATGGAGTGTTTGGGGCACTTCAGCTGAGGCTACAGAGATCAAATGCACTCTGCCATCTTAATCATTCATATTTTCCATGTTTTAACAGAGAATGTCTAGTCCTTTTTGTAATGTGTCTCAGGTGTTTGGCAGTAGCTGAGCAACAGCTGCTTAGGAGCATTCACAATATTTTCCATTGTTTTGACTGGACAGAGTTGTGAAATTGCCCTGCTGTTTCATATTCTCTCAGTGGATGTATCATGAAAACCCAGGAGCACACTGCTGATTTAGACATTTCATTTTGGTCTGCTGGGATTCGGTTTGTGTGTTTTCATGCCGAGATTTAGAATCAGGATTTTTTTCCATTTATAATGATGTCTGTTTCATGTTTTCTGTTATTTTAAAATAGGGGTTTTTCACTCTTCCTCTAATATTGGTTTAAAATCCTGAACCACTTTCCTGATCATTTGCAAACTCTTCCTCCATCTATATTCTTATCTTCAAGTGCAACTGAGACATACTCTATATAATTGATATTAAATTACAGTCTGTATTTCTCTCTCTCATCCCATGATTTAATGTGAATGTGGAATTAGTGTCTTCAGAAGACATGTGAGTTTGCCCTTTCAAAACAATTATTTGATAAGGCATATCAAAGCCTGCTTGATTTTTACACAATGATGAAAACAAGTACCAGGCACTGTGTGCCTTAGCAGAAGGACTGGACCTTTATCAGATATGCAGCCCCTACACTTCTATTTACAGTTTCCTTAAGCATACCATGATGATATCTTTACTTGATGAAGTTATATTTTATTTTGAGATTGAGGCGAGTACAGAGCAGGAAAGAGAGGGAAAGAGAAATAAAATAAAGGGAAAGGAGTGAATTAGAGTAGATGAAAGGATGCAGGAAGACATCAAAGTTGGATGGGAATCAGAATCTTGCTTTCTATTAGCAACATTAGACCTGGAAGGAGAATTAAAAGGCAGGAACTGGAAGCTGACTGGTTATTTTATTGTAAAAAGATTATTACAAAAAACATGAGCAAAGGAATTGTATTCATATAGTTGCCAAGAAGCCTGCTCCTAATGCATGCACACCTGACATAGCCACATGATACTTCAGGCACTCATTTTCTCTGAAATATACTATCTGCTTTCTTTTTCTTTTAAAATTTAAAATCAAACTAAATTTTGAGCCAACATATAAAATAATTATTTTCAAAGTGTGCACAGGACCTTGCATTTCTAGTAAAACCAGACCAATTTATCAAGGCAGCAGCTCCCTGCTTCCTTCATTTACCTGTCAGGTTTCCCTCTCTACATTCCATTCAAAAACTATGTAACAAGTAAACTATAGATTTATAAATACATTTACAAGAACAACTATTAAATTATTCCTCTTGTATAATCAAGAGAAAAACTTAAATATATATAATGGGTATTGAAAATATTTTTACTGCTACAACTCAAATATGAAAGGAAAATAATTGTAAAGACTGATATCACCAGAAAGAGTTAGATGCATTTCAAAGCAGATATATAGCTTGGTAAGAAACATGTGACCTGACACAAGCCCATGTTTTTATCAGTAGATGGTCTACAGCAAAGCCTGGTAGCACCTATATAGAAAAGAGATTTGTGGTTCTTTCCTGATTTACCCCCACTGACTTCTGGCTAGAACGACAATGATGTGATGAACTACAGATTGAAGTAGGATCATATCATTTGATGGATTCACTCTCTCTTAACTTATCTAATCCTATTTATTTTTTTAGCCTCTACAACATCCTGTGGCAATGCATTTCATAATGTCATTGTGAGTCATGAGGAAAGCACCTCATTTTTTATGTTTGATTTTGTATACTTTATTGTGTGCCTTGTGGTGCTTGTTTTATAATAATAATGAATCATTTCTATTCACCTTCTCTATGGTGCCAACTTTACATAGCTTTTGTCCTTAAGGACACTTTTTCCACAAGATGAAGAATTAAAGCCTGTTTTGCATGGAGTATCTAGCCACATATCCATCCTCCTGCAATATCTAATTAAAATTATGAATAATTATATTTTTATATTANATCACAAACACTACACAGAATGGGAAATAAGAGCTATTCAGACCATTACAACCAGACATGATTTGTTTTTCCCTGGAAGGATTACTTGTCCAATTACTGCTTTCAAACATGTTGCAGCTGATGTTATGGAACCATGTGGAGTTAGCAGCTATATATTAAAAAAGCCTTCAAAAATCAGCACAGATTTCAAGATGGAACCATGAAGGAAACAGTGGTAAGAATGTCTAAAGGAAGATAAGGGACCAGACTATAAAATCTGTTACAAGAATTACTAGTTTTTTTCCTAAAGAAATTTACAAAACCAGTTTTATGACACTGCAATTTATCTCCTACGTAATTTAGTCAACTCTGTAAATAGAATTGGCCTCTCTCTGTGATACATCTGAAAAAAATTTGTCCAACAGTGACTCCAAATTGATTTTTTCTAGATAGTTCTCACCTATACCACATATTTTTCATGCTGTCACATGCAGATCACGCAGGCAGAAGGTGGAATACAAAACAACACATGAATGGCTAAGGAAGAAGAGGTAACAGAGACTCAGATCTCAAGACACTAAGCTTGGAGCCATTTTTCTTTTAATATGTGTTGAAATAACCTGCAGTGCAAAAAACAGCTGTAAACTCAGAGTGGTTGTTTCTTTGGATTTTTTAGGTTTTTTTCCTGAGAAACAAAATATCTGTAAAATAAGAGGTTTGTAGTAGGAAAAGAAATGTGTTTTGTGTAGGCTAGAAATATGCTTACAAATGAATGCAACTCAGATTACCCCCTAAAGAGTTTGGTGGTGCTACATTACATTAATTTACACTACTATTTGGGGCAGAAAAATCAAAGAAAAAGTGACTTTGGGTGGCATGACAACATGGTATATTAATTGGTTTATGCAGACTGGTATAATTGACCCTCAGAAGACCTGAGCAGTGCAGGAAGGGAAAATAAAACACTCTTGAGTGCAATATTCATCAATAGTGGTAATTCATATCCAGAAGCACAAGTTTATGTTACATGAATATTGGGAGTACAAGTGGCAGTAACAGACCTGTTATTACAGTGTGTGGATGTCCTTCTCACTAAGCTCTGAGCTGCACTGTAGATGGTCAAGTTTGGTCCAACATTTTTACGGGCACCTACCAAACTCAAGAATAGTTTCTGGTTCAAAGCCCGAGTTTGCACTCAGCACTAAGCTCTTTGGGGAGAAGTCTTGTTTCCAAGAGTGAAATAAAAGCATTACAAAACTGCTACCAGAGTGGAAAATCTGACACAAAAAAACTCTAAAATAAAATATTAGAGGCGAGCGTTTCAATGACTCTCAAGGGTAATTCAACGTGCTATAGCACAGTTCTAGGACACTGACCATCTGCATCCTGAAATCCTCCCAAGTTCCTATTTTCCTAATGCCCTGACAGAGTCTCAGGAATCCTTGAGTATCCTTGGAAGAAGAGATCCTAAACACTGCTGGGCGCTGGCTGACTGCCCAGCAGACAGAAATTTGGGAACATAGCCTCCTCAGCTGTGCATTGGCAGTGCTTCTGCTTGTCTCTATTTAATATTAATTCACAGAAGACAATACGTAGAAACATAGACTCATAGAATTGAATTGCCATGGGCAGGGACACCTTCCACCAGACCAGGCTGCCCAAAGCCCCGCCAACCTGGCCTTGTAGACTTCCATGGACAGGGCATACAGAAAGCATTCTTAAACATTACTGGACTGCCACTTCCCAATAAAGTTGCTTTTTCTTTCAAATAGTCCTGTGCAGTTTTGTTTCTGGGGCAATAAGAAATCAGATATCATGATGTACATCAGCACGTAACTGGCTGCAGCTGTCCATGTTCGTGCCCAGAAATGATAAAAGTTTAGAAATCCAGTTCTGCTGGAAATCAATATGCTGAAGTAGTAAAGAGGTTATAGAAGTACTCTAAGCAAAAAGGGTTTTAAAATGGAATTTAAGGTTCCCACACATCAAATGCTTATGAAAACTTCACCCTTGATCTTCAGAGAGATTGCAGATCTTTTCTTGCTAAAGAAGTAGTTGGAAGCTGTCTATCCCTGGACATGGATATTCAGGCAGCGCATGGAGCTCGCTGTGCCGCTAACAGGAGGACATCCTTTTGATATATAAACTAAGCTGAAAAACAAGGCTAAGAAATGCCCTCTTCCTGTGTTTGCACAGCTTCCATTAGGGTGTCCTCTTGCTTCTCAGCACAATTCTCAAGATGAAATGTTGTCGCCTCCATTTCATTCTATTTGCATAACCAGAAAATGTGTTTTGCAAGGACTTCTTAGTGTGATACACTGTCATTAATTGCCCCTCCCACAGAGCCAACTGCTAGGCTGCTAAGCCAGCTCCCAGGGTGGTAGCACCTACCCACTGTGCATGGCAAACCCTGACATTTTGGCTCTTTTTCTGAGGAAATGGTTTCTTTCAGTCGTTATCAGAAAAAAAGAGGGGAAGGACAAACCTTCCTGGTTTTTCTGTTTCTTTCCGTTACTTTTCTGTGAATTCAATATCTTATAATAAAGGAATAAAGTAATAAATGAGAACTGATGAACTTAGTGTAATTTCAAAGATTATTTAAATACGTGTTTTAGTGAAGGACCTAAATTTGCTGTGATGTGACAGAAAAGTCTGTTCTGCTGCATGAACCTGCATCGTATCCTTTCATAAATGGTAAGGAGCTCTGGCCCAAATGCATGTGCCCCAGTAGGGAACACTGAAGTTCCCTTGCTGCTCAGTCTGGAGGCAGGGGAACACACTGAAATCTTCCTAGGCTACATAATTATGTCATTTAATTGTCCAGTGCCAGCATACAGAAATGTCTGCCACAAATGAAACATTATTGTGTCAGACATGCAGATGCCCCGAACCACAAGCTGGCCACTGCATGCTCCTTTTGTGTCCCTTCTACCAGCCTACTGCTACCTCCACCTTTGCACTAATCACATTTTTTGCCTGGATGTACTGTCTTTCTGTGGAACAGCATATATGCTGGAGCCTTCAAACCAGAGGAAATTTTACTCCTCTCTGCCTCAGTTACCCTTTCTGAAAGACACAATAATAGTTCCCTTAGAAGTACTGTAAGCAAATTTTAAAGCAGTTGATACAATTTGTAGCTATGAGATTTAAGTAAAAGAAATATCCATTCTTGAACAAGACATTACAGTCAATCAAAGAATTGCCACAAAGAGGGCATCCTAGGAGGCAGCAACTATTTCTAATTAAAACAGATGAGAGGCAAATATATGTTGGGGATTTTCCTCATCTATTTATACAAAGTATTTAACTTACCACAATCATTGTGTTTGGAAATAATTTTTATTACCACCAATGAAAAAAGAACACCTGGCTAAATCAGTGTCCTTGGAAATATGCAGAAGGAAGTACATGGTCTCTGCAAAAGCTGCAGACAAGCAAATGTTTCAAAGGAACAGGCATATCTACTCTTATGCCTTGGACATCAGTTCCCTAAAGATTGTTTTTGGTTTTAGTCACTTTTGCTGTCAGTCTAGCTTTCCTCTCCTTTTGTATATGTATCATCTATGTTTGTGTGAAGAGAAAAAACCATAAATCAGAGGAAACACAGGGGTAAGACCATCCAGAGAGTGCTTGGGAGGGGCTGTCTTTTATATCACTACTTTTTAGTTACCCCATGAGATGTTAGTACATTTTGCCAAGTCAGGTTTGCTAAATGTGAATCTCATGTGTACTTCTCCTGCTGATGTCAAGGCCAATCTTTCCATGGCAAAAACCTTGCTCTTATTTGCCAGGATTTAATATATACAAATGTGTACTCATTTAACAGTTGCCGGCATGCCAATATACATTTTTTTTAAAAGACTGTTGGTAGCGATCTTTCCAAGTAAAATAAAATTTGAAAAAATCTTATTAAATAATCCTTCTTCTAAACTGTAAATAATATAAAAAACAAATGTGCAAATTATAGGCCATATTGTGAACCTCAACTGGTACATTTCTGCAGTCCTACTCTAGACAACATCTCAGTGAAGAGACAACCCTTATTCTCACACCAAAAGAACATAGAAAGAAAACCATATCATATTCCAAGAGAAACAAATCTCCCAAATCTCTTGCTGAAGGAATATGTAGAAACATTACGCATTTTTGGACTGCACATTTCACAGACAAAAAAGTAAATATTCAGCTATTCACAGACACAAATTATTTTATCCTGCTCCAGTCAAGAAGATGTATGGACGTGTTGGTATGCCTGGCCAGGTCTTGGTAGTGAGGGGTCTACAGGCAAAGCTTCTGTGAGAAGCTGCCAGAAGCTTACTCCATGTCCAACAGGGCCAATCCTGGACAATTCCAAGATGGACTTGATGCTGGCCAAGGCCAAGAACATCAGGAACTATAGTAATGTCTCTGTGATAATGTATTTAGAGAAGCTAAATTGCACAGTTGTAACTGTGGCCAGAGAAGAGAGGGATGAGAATATGAGAGTGGAACAGCCCTGCAGACACCAAGGTCAGTGCAGGAGGAGCAGGAGGTGCTCCAGGTGCCAGAGCTGAGATTCCCCTGCAACCCCTGCTGCAGACCATGGCGAGGCTGCTGTGCCCCTGCAGCCCACAAAGGTGCACAGAAGAGCAAAGATCCACCTGCAGCTCCTGGAGGAGACCCATGCCAGAGCAGGGGGATGCCTGGGAATTCTGCAGGAGCAGGGTCCAGGCAGGGACCTGCAGACCCATGGAGAGAGGAGCCCACACTGGAGCAGGTTTCCTGGTAGGATTTGTTACCTCTGGAGGACCCATACTGGAGCAGCCTGTCCTTGAAGGACTGCACCCCTTGGAAGAGAACTGTTGCCCATAGGATGGACTCAGGTTAAAGAAGTTCATGGACAATTATCTCCCATGGGAGGGACCCATGATGGGCCATGGGAAGGACTCCTCTCCCTGAGCAGTGGCAGGAGCAACATGTGATGAACTGACTGTAATTCCCATTCCCTGTCTCCCCGGGCTGCTGTGGGGGAGGAGGTAGAGCTGGGAAGGATGTAGGGGTGGGGGAAAGGTGTTTTATAAGGTTTATTTTATTTCTCATTGCCCTGCTCCCATTTTGTTAATAATAAATTCAATTGATATCCTGAAGATGAGTCTATTTTACCTATGACAGTATAAATCCCTATTCAAGCCAATATGAACATAAAATTCAGAAAACATGAACTAGATAGCACTTTTACAGAGATTAGATACCTGCTGAGTGGCTGCAGGCAAATATTTCTACAAACAATGAGCAGAGAAGGCAGTGGAATTATATATATTCTCTTAGGAAAAACTGAGATTTTTCATCTCCTTTTCCTTATTAATGATTGCCAAAGAAAGCATTGGCTTTTATGAAAGAACAATATAGTTTATCACTAGTAGAAAACTCAGTTTTATGATTTGCTTACTTAGATTGCGATAATTAAATTTCATATCTACTCCACCAGGAAGAAGAGACCCAGTTGTGAGGGACACACACTGACGCATCACCCTTTCTTTGACATGATTTATTTCTTCTCCTGGCTTTGGGAAATGTCTTGATATCCAGTTTTCTACAGAAATTATAGCAGNTGCCAGAGCAGGGGGATGCCTGGGAATTCTGCAGGAGCAGGGTCCAGGCAGGGACCTGCAGACCCATGGAGAGAGGAGCCCACACTGGAGCAGGTTTCCTGGTAGGATTTGTTACCTGTGGAGGACCCATACTGGAGCAGCCTGTCCTTGAAGGACTGCACCCCTTGGAAGAGAACTGTTGCCCATAGGATGGACTCAGGTTAAAGAAGTTCATGGACAATTATCTCCCATGGGAGGGACCCATGATGGGCCATGGGAAGGACTCCTCTCCCTGAGCAGTGGCAGGAGCAACATGTGATGAACTGACTGTAATTCCCATTCCCTGTCTCCCCGGGCTGCTGTGGGGGAGGAGGTAGAGCTGGGAAGGATGTAGGGGTGGGGGAAAGGTGTTTTATAAGGTTTATTTTATTTCTCATTGCCCTGCTCCCATTTTGTTAATAATAAATTCAATTGATATCCTGAAGATGAGTCTATTTTACCTATGACAGTATAAATCCCTATTCAAGCCAATATGAACATAAAATTCAGAAAACATGAACTAGATAGCACTTTTACAGAGATTAGATACCTGCTGAGTGGCTGCAGGCAAATATTTCTACAAACAATGAGCAGAGAAGGCAGTGGAATTATATATATTCTCTTAGGAAAAACTGAGATTTTTCATCTCCTTTTCCTTATTAATGATTGCCAAAGAAAGCATTGGCTTTTATGAAAGAACAATATAGTTTATCACTAGTAGAAAACTCAGTTTTATGATTTGCTTACTTAGATTGCGATAATTAAATTTCATATCTACTCCACCAGGAAGAAGAGACCCAGTTGTGAGGGACACACACTGACGCATCACCCTTTCTTTGACATGATTTATTTCTTCTCCTGGCTTTGGGAAATGTCTTGATATCCAGTTTTCTACAGAAATTATAGCAGCCTCTGTAGCAGTTTTATCAGTTTAGGATACTGAAAAATTTTAGAAGCAGGGCTAAAGAAAGTCCTATGAGAATGATTCATTTGAGTTAGTTTTATGAGAAAAGGACAACAATAAAGATAGCCCTGTCATTTATATGGAAAATGAGTGGGAATATAACATGGTACACACATTTCTCTACATGCTGAACACTACCCAGAATCCATTTGTTCACTGGTATTTCTGGTAGGAAACATATTTCCCACACACCCACTTTTCTGCAGATCTTGTTCTATTAAATTATGGTTTTACCTTTAAAGCCCCCTTAACCCCCCCTCTCTCCTGGATTCTTCTACTGACAGCTGGTCTTGGCTGAGACTTTCATCCTGAGTCCACAGTGAGGAGCTGAAGGAATGGGTCGTCAGCATAATGCTTGAGCCAGATTTCCTCAGGGAATGCTTGCACTGTCAGTGCTGCTGAGGAAGAGCTTTCTTCTCTCTGCCCATGCAAACAATGACATAACTCAGAAAATATCTGCTTTTACCGCACTAGTTTTATACGCTGAAGAACACTTTGCATTTTGTAAAAGATGCACTCTTTGTGCTTTCAGTTCTTTTTGGTGTATATTACATGTGTGGTTTTATGCCACTGTCCTCATCTTTTGGTGTCGTGTGCTGGCTGTGCCTGGTTTTCCATGGGTTATGAATTGAGAACTGCTGCCCTGCAATGAGGAAGACAATGGAAAAGGGGTTCTTGGAACAGAGGGAAGAACCCAAATCCCACATCCTACTTAGGATAAATCACTACCATCTGTTCCTATGTCTTTGACACAAGACTTTTTTTTTTTTCCTGTTCAAAAAGAAGTTTCTACCCTCAGAGTTATAGATTCTTAGCACAATTTCCCCTTAGGTATGACACAGTGTATGGATTTCTGTAGTTTTTGAGGCTGATTTCTCTCAGGACTGCTGTGTAGAAGACAGGCTCTGACTCGAATTTAGCATGCACACCCATATTTAATGGGATTGTGGAGGAAAGGGTATGGTGCATTCATCTCACATAGCATTGATGAGAATCCAAATCTGATCATACTGAGGTGAGCAGAGAGTTTGACAAGTGCTTGAAAATTCAGGCTGTTATATTTTTGCTATTGCAACGCTGGTGTTAGATCTCAAAAGTATCACTCCCTAAGTCCATCAGGGACTTCACACATTTTGTTTTATTTTTCTACCAGCTGACCTCATTTACACAGGAGATGAGTCATTTGAAAAAGCACGTATGTTTGGTGCATAGGACTTCTCTGGTAACATGACAAACGCAGCCAGTAGAAAAGCCAGATTTTCTGATGCTGGGCCAGGGCTTGTGCCCCAGTGGCATGGCCACTTTTCCTGTGAAACTCCTGTTAAGTGTATACAAGAAAAGACAGAGGCAATACTGTCTAGCCATTACTAGGAAAAGAGAGGAGACAGGCTTCCAGCCCTCAGAGATTGGCTAGGAAATAGCCAGGTGATTACATTCAGGTAAAGGTTCTCCACACAATCATAGAATGGTTTGGGTTGGAGGGGATCTGTAAATGCTGTCTAGTCCAACTCCTTGTAATCAGCCTTGGCATCCTCAACTAGATCAGGTTGCTCAGAGCCCCATCCAGCCTTGAATGTTTCCAGGGATGGGGCATCCACTACCTCTGTGGGCAACCTGTTCCAGTTCCAGTGAAACACTGTTCCAGTGTTTCAATGTCCTCATTGTAAATAACTTCTTCCTTATATCTAGTCTTGTCAATCCCCTTTTATTTTAAAACCATTACTCCTTGTCCTATTGCAACAGGCCCAGATAAAAAACTGTTTCCCTGTCTTCCTTTTAAGTCTCCTAAGTACTGGAAAACTGCAGTAACGTCTCCCTAGACCATTCTCTTTTCCAGACAGAACAGCCCCAGCTCTCTTGGCCTGTCCTCATGGGAGGGGTCTTCTGACCCTCTGATACTTTTTGTGGCCACAACAGAGCATAGGTCCAAGGGAGAATTTATGCAAATGCTTAAAACGTGAGCACAGAACTAATTGTTTTCTTGAACAAGAATATGTGTTCTACTGTAAGTGAGCCTTTGGAGCTGCTGAAGCTGAATTTAAAAAAATGGTTCCTTTTGAACCTCCATGAGACAAGTAAAATGCATCTGGGCTAGTTGGAGAAGATGCAGAATGCCATGGCACTGGTGTAACTGACGACAGCACTCAGTTCAGAGGGAATTTGCAGGAATGGACAAATTTTAAGGCACACTGCCTGGTAGATCCTGCAGAAGGCAAACCCTGCCCACCAAAAAACACACTGGAAAGGCATTTCATACCAGCAGTTTCATCTAGTATGGACACTGAAGGAACAATACTGTAAGCAAAATTTCTTCCTCAGTTAAGTAGTGCTCAGTTAGTTGACCCAACATCCTTACCTAAAGAAATAAAATCAAATTAAAGATACAGAGATGAGCTCAAATCACAAGAATAAATTTCACTCAATGCTGAAAGGGCTCTGTGAAACAAAAACCTCAAGCCCAACATTCCTCTTCAAAATCTCTAACTACTATAGCCTGATTTTCATCAAGGGATCACATTATGTTGATTAATCACTGCAGGAAATGAGTACCTCAATTCAGGTTTTATGCAGACCTGCAAGAGGGTGCAAGGAAGTCTGCATTGTATATTGCTACTATACCTTTCAAGTTTTTATGACTCTCAAGAGAAATGAGGCATTCATAATGTGGGGGAAAAATAAAAATCATAGAGAGCACCATAAATCTAAGGGACTAACTTGTGGAAATCACATCCTTAAACTGACATAGCTGTGATTAACCGGCAATGGCTTTTACAGTTAGAAAGTTTTTGGATATAGTTATTTGGCCAGAGAAAGTTTCTGGTGGGGAGGAAAAAGAAAAAAAAAAAAAAGGAAGAAACAAAAAAGAGCAAGTACAAGTATTTAATCAAATCCTTGTTTTGAGGCTGGTGGGATGGAATATGTTGAACAACAAGCCTTGCACCTCAGGAAGTTTTGTTCTGATCAGAGAGAATTAATTTTCCAGTAGATGTTTGCTCATATTTTTTTATAAAACCACCCACAGGATTTAGTAGTCTCTGTTTAGCAGAGCACTGAAATAAATCATTATTCATAACTGAGCTCTACTTGTTCAGCTTTCTTAGCAAGTCTAGACAATGTCTGTGTATATAAAACAATGGTGCCCACTTTCTTGTATTAAAAGACCTACTTGGCAATCAAAATATCAAAATTAAAAAGGATACATGCATTGTATATATATATCTAGTCAGAGAAAATCTAAGTCTATTATTGTGGATACTGAAGTGTATGTAGATGCCTGAATGCTGTGGAATCACTTGTACTTACTCATGACATAGGAATAACGCTACAAATCAAAATAATAGTATCCTTCATCCATTTTGCATTTACTTTTGTCACAGGAAACTGTACAAAGTGAAAAGCAAGCACAGTAGTGCCCAAAGAAATGTAATCTTCCACCAAGGAATACCTTTGTCACTTCAGAGCAAAGATCTTGATGCAGACAAACAAACAGATCAAGTCTGACCAGGATGGCTGTGCCTATACAAGCAAAATGAACAGGCCCAAGAACATTGATGGGCAGCAAAGGCAACTGTTCAACTCACAAAACTGCTAGAGTGACCTCTTTCACTGTTTTACCCTACATGAACTCACACACAATTTCCAGTCAGTAGGGACCATGAACCACATCTTTATTGTACCTTTGTTTCTTTCTTTGCATTCATGCATAGTAGAGTTGGCAGGAATATATATGAATAGAGATTCACAGAGCAGATAATGTAAAGGAACAGTTTACACAAAATAACATAATTTACAGACAACAGAATTTTATCAGAATAGTCAGAATTTTTAGCTTTATCCAATGGGTCAATGATACCCTAAAGCCAAAATAAAAATCAGTCCTCATTGGGACCAATTCATAACTGGTTGCACTACACCAAGCATCTGCTGCCCAGGCCACTGAGACACCACTTACAAAGACAAAAGTAAAATTTTCATAATAAATCTCATGCACACATACCATCAAGTCTTTCAATCCCCTTAAGAAAAGATTTGTTCAAGTAAAAAACTCAAGACTTGAGGTTTACAAACATAAAAAAAAATCTCTGTGGAAAGGAAGGAAATGCCTATGGTAGCTAATTGATGAAAAAAGCCATTTCAAAGTAATCTATGGAAATTGTTCAAGCAGATTAATTTAGGAGATCAACTTTAAAAAAATTAACACCCCAGTAAGCAGTAAGCTCATAAAAACATGGGAAAAGAAGAATCTGTGAAGGAAAGACCAGCAGTTCAATTTAAACCCTGTTTAAAGAAGAGCCAGAAGTATAGGTAGGGAGTATTTTGAACTTACACCACCAAATTTGCTTAGATGAAAGAAAATTATGACATGAAATAGTGTTTATAAAACTCTTTAGCTTTTAACAGCATCCTTCCTGGCATACTTATCTGGCCACACATTCTTGTTCTCATGTGTAAGTTAATAGTTTGTACACGTGCTTTTCGTATTGAAGGACTGTAATTTCAATACTTTTCTTTTACTTTTCATGGCTGCATATTTTTGCATTTTAACTGAAATATATCCAGTATTGTACTTTAATGCTCATATCTGATGCTTTTCTAAAGGCTAGCTCTGTGAGCAATAAGAGCAACGGAAAGAGATCTGCAATGAAATCTGAAATTCAGGTCACATTAGCATAGATATACAGAATATTAAGTCATTGAACAACATAAAAAACAGTAAATCATCTCCCCAACAAGTCCTCTAATTTTTTTGTAACTTTTTGGTAGCGGAAGAGACCACTGGAGACTTAAAAAAAATATATATATCTTAAAAAAAAAGATAAATCAACTCTCAGAGAGACAGAAGTGCCACCTCTCAGGTTTAGCAAGGTGTTTAGCAACCATTCAAAACCCTTTGTAACCAGGGCATAAAACGGACTGAATGTTATTGGCACTGTCAAGAGATGCAGCTGAAAAAAAAGCTGTAAAGTTCCAACACGTAAAGTATCAGGAGGAATCTGAAATGAGACTGCTGCTAGAAGATCTTGAGATTTTTTATATTCATGTACTACTGATTAGAATGGCAAGCATGAAATCGAAGTTTGCATAAGATAATAAAAAGCCAAAGAGTGGAATAATACAATTTCACACATAAGGAATACCGCATGAAGCACATCATGCCAGCTACGTGATAACACATACAGAGGAGGAGTGACTGAATTCCCCACAGGCAAAAATTTAAAAGCCTCTAGCAAAACATGTCATTGAAAAAAGTCAGCAAGTCAGATCTACCAAAACCTATCACATTAGGGTAGTTAAAACCTGTTTGTAATACAATGCATTTGTCAGAAGTGTTGTAAACTGTGATATTGTGATCCTTAGTTTTGAGTCAAAAGTTCTGTTTCAACTTTCGTTCCTACAATTTTATGTAAAATTTTAAATACATACTTATATATTTTCATTTATATACATTCAAATTACATTTATAACTATTACAATTAGTTTAGCCTCTGGCTTCTCTCATCTTTGAACCTCTTCATACTGAATTAACCTTGGTAGATGGTTGTGAACAGAAATACACCCAAACTCCAAGTTATTGTCTAGGAAAGATGGAAAGATCAGGAGATTAAGGGTTTTTTTCCTAAACAATCAGTAAATTGTTTGTTCAGCAGCTCATATGGGAAGAACGGTCTGATCAGACTTGAAAACCAGCAAGGACAGTATCACAGACCTATTCCCTTTCTGGAATATGTTACCTGTACAGACTCCATTAGAATATATATAAGGCTGGCTCCAAGGAACTGTCAGCTAATTGAGACATTCCTCATTCTGCCTGAGATCTCTAAAAAGTTGCTAACTGCTGCTGTAAGTAAACCTGCTACATGCAAGTACAGTGGGACACTGCTCCAGACATGCTACTAGACTGAACTATCCAGCTACAGGTTGAAGAAAACTACTCTTTTTTTTCCTTCTCATTTCTCCCAAACAATGGAAAGCTTTCTCTTTAAAAGTTACAAATTAGAATTGCTTTGCTGATGATAAGCTCTGGCTTTTGTTGAGCAAACCATAAGCCAGGAATTCCTGTATTTTGTTCCAGACACAACCCCTGGAGACTTGTGCTGTTCTTGCTTCTGCAGCAGTCACTGTTCCTGCTGCTAGTGTAATTCCCACAGCTTCAGTATCTCGCAAAATGCCAGTTTTCTGGAACTGGCTGGGATCCAATAGCTGACGCCTTGCACATGGGTTCGCTACAAACAGTGCTGATGCTAAAACAGCCTTACGCCCTGTTCAGAGGCTTCAATTTCTGTGCGTTGAATTACACTTCTCTCCCTTAACTGTGAATAGAAAATGTTTGCAACATTTAAGAAAATCAGCTTGAGGGATCTACAATGTTGTCTAATAAAAATGCCAATTTAATATTTTTTTCCAAGTGCTGGGGTTTTTTTTCCACCTGTTTTGACACTAGGCATTTGCAAGGCACTGAGCCCTTTGCTTCATTCCTTAAGTTTTCTTAAAGTGTTTGCACTGTGCTGAGAGTTGGGGCACAGCAAAGTTGTGGCCCTCAGCTAGCACTGGCTTAATTTATTTGATGCAGCTCTATTTAAGTTGCCTCACAGTATTTCAGGAGGACAAATCCTGCTTGGAGGGGGCCAAGGCTGTGATCCCTGTGCAAAATTACTTGCTCCTATCTGCATTGAACACTAATTCCAAAAAAGAGAAGTGGGTCAACTGTGCAAACATGGCTTAATGAAATTATTATGTCCTATTTCGCAATGGTGATGTTTTCTTAGAAGATACTCTGCTCTTCCTCCTGTTAAAAGAGCAATGTGTGCATTTGAAAGTAGCTCTTATCCATTGCAATAATTCTTTTACTGCTGTCAATTTCAGTTTGGATTACTAATCTCTTGGGTCCCACATGGAACTGTTCAACAGGTGAATACAATCTACCAAAGACCTTCTCAACAGAAAACTTAATACTGGTGCATATTGAGAGAACTTGTGATGTAGCCATTTGGAAATGAAGTAAGTTAAACCAAAGCAAATATAAATTCTGTCCCTCCTGCTCTCTGTGGGTACCAATTCTAAAGAGGTCTAAGACTTCCCCACTGATTAAGCTCTTCTTTTGTGAATTTGGAAGTTACTGCTTCCAAATTTAAGATCCCCAAAATTTGGAATAACTCTTCCATTAGAGAATTCAAGCTCCAGCCTCTACACTAAAATCAAAGGCAAATTATCAGTCATTTAGAGTAGCAATGATGTATCTTTGCATCTCTCTGATAGTCATATTTGTGTAATACACTTCACAGCAGTCAAAATAATAGTAAGTACCATTTTGACCCTTTCAGAATCTGCAATCACAAAATAATGAATTTAACAAACAAAAGGTAAAACTTTCAAAAGTTGCAAGCTACATCCACCCATATCATTAAAGTGAACTCACAGGCAGTGAAAAAACCAGTACACTCACTGAATTAATAACCAGTCCCACGAACGTCTGCATATTTTATGAGTTGCAGATGTGTATTTATACTTTAAACATAGCCACATTAAAGTATGACACGGTTTGTCATATATTGGCTGTGTTTTCATGACAAAAACAGCTCTACAGAAAAACACAGGACTTCTTTCAAAGCAATTATAAAAAGCATCTTGAGACATCTTTACGCATTTTATGACACTGTACATGCAAAATGCTTTTATTATAGTTGGGTAACCCATTTAGATAAACACAGCAAGAAAGGCTGTTTTTACTGTTCATCTAAGTGTTTTTAAAAAGATCACTGCAAAAAAATTTACTTCAAAAACATGTGTAAAAGCATGGCATAACTTTTAGATGTCATTGAGATTAGCTAAAGTCAAGAAACTGCTTCAGATGCAGTTTAATTCTTAGATGGCTGTTTTAACTTCGAACAGAGTTCTCAAAATAGTGCCCAAATGCCCAGTGCTTGTTGAACAAATTCTGATTTATTGAAGGTAAACATTTACATTGGCTACAATGCTATAGCTGTTACAAAGCTGAATAAAAGAGGCTTAAATAGCAATAGAAAGCAAGTGCAGTAAAAAGTGAATAGAGAAAATATTTGGCCTTAGTGATCTTCTGGCAGTATTTACATTATCTCCATTTTGTTAAATATTTGAGTAACTCTAAGGCACCGTAGGCTAAATAGCAGGCTGCAGTATGATTTTGTGCACAGAATTTAATAAATTTATTTGGAGAAAAAAAGGCTATGGAGTTAAAAGAAATATTGGCACATTTTATGTTTACATAAAGGAGTGGCTGTTTGTTAAAATTCAAAGATACAATATATACTGGGTAAGTTCAAAAATTATTTTTAGAACATTAAATTAAATGTCTATGTATAAGGAATATTTTTACTGACTTTTTGATAAATGTTTAATGCAATCTTCTCAACAGGTTTTTAACACAGTAGATATGTTCATCTAAAAACTAATTTTTTTTCCCTTTACAAAAGGCTTATGCCTAGTACATATACAAAATCCCAATGCAAAGTGTAATGGGCAGTAATTTGCATTGTAGCTATTCTGTGGCAGACTGAAACTTAGCAGGAGCATGCAATCAAAATGCTATAGAACAGCAGTTCAAGCTGTCTTATTCCTTCGGCTCTCGTCAGTGGCTGTTGCTGCAGCCGGTGAGCAGGAGTACAACACTGACATGCCAGGACAGACAGAGGAGGTCAGTGCTTTCAGACCTGTTTCCAAACACAGATTGGGAAATTCAAACTCCTGGCGACATCCTTGTGCAGTTCACACAGCATGGTGCACACAGAATGACGCTCCGCTTGGAGCAAGTTTTCCCGTTTTTATTTATCCCCTTTATTTATCCCCTTTTATTTATCCCCTTCTGAAGCACGTGTCACTCAACTCCTGAGTGGAATTTATTTAAGGAATAAATTCATCTGACTGGACTCAAGATCCTTTCTGAACAACTTCCGATGCTTCACAGAATCGTAACTGCTCTACAAGCAAGAGACCTTGCTTGGTTTACTCAACAGACTCATCCGTCACCATGAGGTGCTGTTTGTAATGAAGAAATTGCACAGACACCAGATTAACACCTGAATTTTGCAAATAAAACACCACAGGATGCTGTGTGCCACAGGAGAGAAGAGAATGGGTGGCCAGGGCCATTCCAGCTACAGCAGCACTGCCAGCAGAGGCTGCATGTGGTGAGTCATGGCTCATATTCTTTGTATCTCGCTTTCATTTCCCAGAGCCAAGAAAAAAATCTATCTAAATTAATATAATTCTTAAGTAACTAGATACTACTTTTGCATTTGCTTAGCGTTTGGGTTTTTTTTTAGTATCTCCTTCTAAACCATGAATCTCTTAATTCAGTTGTTCCCTTCTGGCTTTTTTTTTTCTACTTTGTATTTATCCTTGTAGGAATTATGCTAATTGTTTTCACAGTAGTCAGTGATTTATAAGCAAATTTTAATTGATCTGTGCACCAAGTCTTAATCTGGAGTGACTTTATATTTGTATTAACAAAAGGATAATCTTAGCATAATTCATCAGATGCATTTTTATTACCAACAGCTATTATGTTAAAATCATTCAGCTTCCTTAGGAGCTTTTTCAACAGCTGTAGAGGAAACAATTTAAGCCTAAAAAATTCCAGTGTCATTGGCTGCCAAACATTAACTAAAATATTACACAACCTGGCCACTTTATGGTAAGAGGAAGCCAAAGATTCAGGTTATCAAAACAGTGTAGCACTGTTGAAGAAAACAGGGCCATGTTGATTCGTATCATAGAAGATACTTCAAATTGCTTAATTTAGCCCTTGAATGCTAAATACTTGCCTGAATCTGAAGGAATATTTAAAAGCATCTTTCTGGATTCCTTTCACAATGTTTAAGATACTCAGCAATATAAATATGGCAATTCATAATTAGGGAGCAACATTAAAGGACTAACGTAATTTTTTTGTCAAACCTTTCCACCATGAGGAGGGCTTGCATTTTGTTGTGGGATGTAGCAAGAAGTTAGAAAGTTATTTACCAATAACTCCCTTGGTTGCTCCATACTGGGTATGGTGACACCAATGACTTCATGGAAATTTCTACCAAGAGATGGCAGAGCCTAGGGCTCTACTTGCTTTGATTAAAAGCCGTCTGTGGAAAGCCTGCATCTTTTACAGCAGGAGTTACAATGATTGATCCATCACTAATATGTGTGCATGGTAGCAGAGAAAGGAAAATGCAAGGGCTTCGGGCATAACACAGGGTCTTGCTCAAATGACCCTAGGATTTTTATTTTTCATCCCCTGGAATCCATGTTAATGCAAGTTATTTGGAACTGTTTAGCAACATGCAACTTCCACCTTTGCATAAAACCCCAAAGGACAAATCCTTCAAAGAAAATCTTATCCTCAGGCTTTTTCATTCCAGTTCTTGGTGATAAAAGTCTTTGTTTCAGCTTTGATGTTTCCTATATAAGGAGTAACAGATGCCAAATGAACAGCCTTTCTTCTCATCTTTTGAAAATAATTTGAGAACTAATACTTTGTTAAATGATCTGAATATTCAAATTCACCTGCAAATAATACAAAGCCTTGGAAGTTTCTCATTAATATACTGGCTAAAGAAAAACATGACTGAGTTTCTGGCCAAAGAATTTTGTTCAATTACTGTTTATGTGTGACATCGGGCTTGTGTCTCTGTACTGTAGCCTAGTGACAGCTTTTCAAGTGGCCCTGTTGCCCCGAGCATGGTGCTGCCCCACACTGCCACAGGCTGTGTATTCCCATGCTGCAGCTTGGTTCTGCCAGTCCCTTTTCCTGCCATGCACCAGGTGGGACCTCAGATGCTAATGCCATCTTGTCCCTTCAGAACTACCTTTCTCCCTGAATGGTTTTGCCCTCTTCCACTGGTTTGTAACCCCTGTGCTTGTCAGATTCTAGCTTTTACTCTTGTTCACCATCCTTCTCCCCCCTTAAGTCAGTCACTTCAGCGCTCCCTGAGACAGGCACAACAGCAAGGCCTCCATACAACTTGGAGTCCTGCTTTCCCCCACGCTGTCCCTTACTGTGGCTCATCCATTTAAAACAAACCTCTGAGCACTCTTAAAATTTGTCAGCGATGTATTTTTCTCTTCCCTTTCCTGGGGTTGTACTTATTATGGCACCATGCATGACCAGTATCATGACCCCACCATGCATACAGAGGTCAACTCATTAGCTACGTTTCAGATTCCTTTCTTCAAGGGTTTCATTTCTGACCCTGATATGAGCTTCAGGGGACGGGGAAGATGACTGTTTACTTGACTTCTCCAGTTCACTCACGGTCATCTCTCTTTTCTCCTTGTTTTTTTCAAAGAGGCATCCCAGAGTGGTGGACTATCAGCCCAGCAAATAATTATAGAACATCTTTGTGGACTTGCTTCCCAGTTTCTTTTTGTTAGGCAAAACAGAGTGATTCAGACACATATGGCAGGACCATTACAAAGAAATGGTCATGCCAGGTTTTCAGCTACACTTCTGAATTATGTTGACTTTTTGCAGTCACACAACCTATGGCAGTCCTTATGTAGACAGACAAATTTCAGGAAACCTCTTTGTTTCAAGAAGGTAACCTGTGTCCCAGCATGAAAGACAACAATTAGACTAGTGCTTCTCAAATTTAGAGGTCCACCAAATGAGGGTGCAAGTCAATAGAACTAACAGCAAAATGGGGATATGCAAACAGAATTTGCTTTTCAAGTTTATACGAACCCAGAAAAATTAACACTAAAGCAAATAAGTGTAGAATGCTAAAATACATCCCAGGTATACACTCCTAAGCCAAATACCACCATTAACTTGTAGGGCACTTCAACTGCAGCAAGTAATACAGGAGAGTAGCATGAACTAGAAAGAACGAATCATCCATTACAGTGTATCCAATGCAGTTCTGTTTAAAAGAAACAAACACACCTGTGCTCTGTTGTGCTGTTATTTGGTGCTTTAGTATCTTTATTATGAAAGTAACATAAGAGAGGTTTCAGTCTATTTTTGCTTTCTGAGGTGGCTTGTAGTAGTTGCACAGATGGGTAAGTTCAACTGCTCTCCATATTCAAGGGTGCGATTGATGCTTCAGGATAGCCACCAAGAGGGCTGCCAAGGGCATTCATCAGGGCACAGGGCATGCTTTCTGTCTTGGAGACTGGACCCTTCTCTATCTGTGTTGCCATCCTACTCACTTGGAAAAATAGTTGTTAATTTAAAAGACAGAGATATTTAAATTGATTTCTTATCGCTTAGAAATTAACTAATAAAACTGTTTTATCAAGACAAAATCAATAGAGTTTTGCATTTGTATATATTTTCTGATGCACCAACAATCAACTCAACCATGTAAAAGCCTTAACTCAGCACATACTTCAAAATATGTGGATAAATTTCATCACCGAGCAGTTTTACTGAAGTTAAGATGCAAACATTAAAAAACCTTGTTGATCTAATGAAATTGTAAAATCTAGTATATAAAAACAAAAATTCTAAAAAAGGAAATTAACAGCTTTAGGTTTTCCAGGTATTTCCTAGGCTTGTATAATTAAAAAATGCAACTGAGCTGCTTAATGGGTAAGACAGTGTTCCAGAGAAGATACAGAAAGCTGAACATATACCATCACATTCATTTTGCTTTGTTGCACCCAGTAAATAAAAAATGCATTGCTGTTTTCACCTTTGAGTCTAAATGCTAACTGCATTTGTGTAAAACAAAAAGAATCAAAGATAGCTGCAGATAACCAATCTCTTCAATTTTACATATTCCAAACAACCTTTTATTGTGTTTTAATACGAGAATATTTTACTTATTGCAAAGTATCCTGCATAATACAGGTGCTCCGCTATAAAATCTTCTCTCTTACTTGTAATTCAGTCATTCTAAGTTTAAAATACCAGTATACAGTACTAAAACTTCCAACTGAAGTTTAGTATAAAAATATCAGCACAAAAGTCCCTTTTAATGTCTGTTTATAGTGAGCAACCCAAATGCCTGTTTAATTATTAATTGTTTTAGTATAATAATAGACTTTGCACCCCTACAGTTGCTAATTGATACCATCTCAGGTATTTTGATGAGATACGAAATACTAAGTAAGAAAACAGTAAGTATTCAAATGGTTAATTTGCTTAGTGTAGTAATAATAAATTAGTTTTTTGCATCTTCTTCAGTTCAAAATCCAGCTTTGAGACTGAGGAAGGCTTCACATCAATTAAATAAGAGTGGTCCTTTTAACCAGTAGCAGTTTGATTGCCAATGACTCGAAGAATCTCTTTATGAATGTTTGGTTCCTGTGTATTTATACTTGTATCACCCACTTGACCATCTTCATAACTAAAAAAAAAAAAAAGGTACAGAAAATAG